>CAHIKZ030003326.1:4815000-5195000 GCA_903632075.3 Acanthosepion pharaonis
TAAATTACATTTACATTTGAGACTACATGATATGCAGCTGGAAAGAAAACAAATATATGAATGTAAAGAAAACTTTAATACTGATTATTGAAAGATAAATTAAAAATAGTAAATGATAAACTAAAGAAACTTGACAAACAATTCAACAAGATAAGAACTAAAATGCAAACCAAAGTTGATAACCTGTAAAAAAATGATTATGAATTCTAGACACATTAAACATAAACAACAAACACAACTTAAAAATTTTAAAATAAAATTTTATCAAATTTAAGAACAAACCTACTAAATATATTTCAAAATTAAAACAGCAAAAATAACACAAAAAAATGAAATGCAATATAAAAACTGACATATGATGTTATAATATTTAAAAAATAATGATACTGTCATTTTGGCATATGAAAGATAAATTAGATATCGAATAATTTATATTTTCACTGAGAACTATGTAAATGGTTTAAAATATAGAAAAAATACACAAAAGTAATTGTAGTTGTTTGTTAACAAAGAACTATCTTCTTTAGCCAAAACTTATATAAAATAAGTTTTAAAGAAAAATAAGGCAAGTGATATCTATCTTTCTATCTATCTGTTTATTCATATTTATTATAATTATTGTTGTTTAAATGAAATTTGATTTGCTTGTTTGACTATATAATTAGGGTATCAATTATTGATGACAACAATTTTAATAATGAAAACAATAGTCATATAAACATAATAGACAATAATGATATCAAAATATATTACCAAAATTAAATGCACCACAATTACAAAAAACAAACAGTAATAAAAATTATGAAACATAAAACAAATTAATAAAAATAAGTACTTCAGATTCATTATTTACTAAAAAAAATTAAAAACTAGTAACTTAATTATTAGAAATAATATATCCCCAAATCCTAACCCCTTATATAAGACCAACATTGTGTATGACCTAGAGAATGTTATTTTGTAAATAAAAAACACAAAACATATTACATAGGATATACTACAACCACACTTTGATGGAGACTCACCTGTCAGACAAGTGTACCATCAGACAACACATAAGCAGCCTAAGGATCATAGTCAAAACAATTATAATTTAAGAGCCCACATCTTTAAATGTATATAAAAAAAATAAATATATAAGTTGAATTTAGGCAGCAGGAATTCTTTCAAATGAGTTTTATTAGGCAATATCGATAAAGTGTGTCTGTCCAACTTTTTATTTGACTAAGTTGTTTTATGTCAGAATTAAGTTTCCAAAGTTAATCCTGGCATTAAACAACTTAGTCTGAATATATATATATATATATATATATATATATATATATATATATATATATATATGTAGAACCCAAATTCTACATTATTCCAATACACAAAATAGTTGGGTCAAATCTGTGCAAAAAGTGGATCACAGAACACTTTCAACATCATACACTTTCAAAAAAAAACCTCATTGGTTAATAAATATACAAGTAGGCGTGACTATCCACTAACTAATTTTTACAGTTTGTGACTGAAATCCAAGTTCACGCCAAGTCTCTGTGAAGCAAATAAAAGCAGAAACTCATTCACACTCGCCAGTGAGAATTGCGACATCAATCAAATTGCAACTAAACTTCACGTCACACATTTTTAAGTTTTTTCGTTCATACAAACATTATACAACTTAACAATATTGACACTCGCTCATCAAAACTTATCAGTGAACTTTATTCTTATTCACTCACCAAATTCCTTTACGCAGAAGTTAAACAAATTCCTGTGAACAAATCAACATATTTTTTCTACATTTGAGGACAATCATTACACAAAATCATTACACAAAACAATCAAAGGTAGATAACTTCTTTGATCACAAAATACATTCAACTTTATAAACATTTACTACTTACATGAACAGTAAAGTTTTCTCTTGCAATTAATTTACAAAATCTTCGATAACAGATTCTAACAAACAACCTTTCGAATTAGAACTCATTAACAAAATTTAATCTTTCACCAAACTTGAGTTCAACATAAACTAACAAGATTTCACATTAAAAAATCGACTATATTTTTATAAAATATTTTCATTATAAAATATTAAAAATTACTTGTTATTCAAATATTTGTCTTCAATGACAAATGTTTCTTGTTGTTTCCTCTTGGTTTTTTTTTGCATTTTGCTTAACATATTCATAGAGTAAAAAGTTGTATGTATTGATTTGGGCCATCAACACCATTAAAGAAATCATAACCACCAAAACTTTCCACTACATATATATATATATATATATATATATATATATATATATATATATATATATATATATAGGTATATTTTGTTAGCAACCTTTCTTTTCAAACATCTTTCATTGAATATGGCAAACAAGGAAGATTGAATTAAGTTTTTATTAAATTTTTCCAGTATCCTAACATTTTTCTGTCTTGTAGTGGTTAAGGAATATAAAAATTGTCCATAATTTTTATTTCCCCAAGTGCTTTTAGCCACTTCTATAGCAATTTTCAAGGCTGTTCTGTCTTTGGTGTTGTGATTTTTTCCTCATGTTTTGCCGATTTACATTGTAAATTATGTTTGTGTTGTTTTTTGAAAAAGTAGCATTCATTTCAATTACTCACATGCCGCATGTGACTGGAATTCACATGAGCATCTTTTGTATTTTTTATTTAAAAAAACCTTTCAACACTCCATTTCAACTATTAAATAATGTAAGATTGATAGTAGAAGAGAATTGTTTCATATATAGGGCCTCTTGAATAGCAAGATGTTTCACACATGCACACACACACACATATATACACACATATATATATATATATTATATATATATATATATATATATATATATATATATATATATATATATATATAGCTGGTATAACCTGTCTTCGACCGGGTGTTTTTGCTGTTCATTTGGAGCAGTTTAAGTTTAAAGTCAGTCCCCCCAAAAATCAATATTAGTAACAACAATTGGGTGCAATTGTGGCACATTCCCAAATTGGGGGTTAACAATTTGAATGGGAGGGGGGGCTGAAAAGTGCCTTTTTTGCATTCTAAATCTTGCAAGGAATGAAAGTCTTCTATAGACCATCATAATAATAATATACAATAATTTTTATTTATAATATAATTTTTTCTATAATTCTAATAATCTTTTGTGTTGGATTTCAACTCTCTAAATTGATTGTATGCTGTTTTTTACAGGCATTAAATTTTGCCTTTGATTTTTGTGCAAAAAGTAAAAAATCAGTTTTTTTGATTTTCATCTTCAAGGTTATAATTTTTCCCAGAGAATTTGGACTCAAAACCAGCACTGAAGAATTGCCTATCAAATAAAAAAGATTCATCGAAACTGGATGAAAACTGTGGAAATGCATAAACAACATCTGATATCTCTCTCTCACTCACTCACACACACACACACACACTCACTCACTCACTCACTCACTCACACACACACACACACACACACACACACACACACACACACACACACACACACACACACACTTTGAGAATTATAGGTATAGAGATATATCAGGTCAAGTCAAGATCCGGAACTTTGATTATGCTGCTGTGGGTTTTCCAGTGACTGGGGTAGACAACAATCAGCTATTTTTTTCCCCTCTTTCCAAGCATCCCTGTCAAGTAGTCTAATGCGGCCAAGGCCGTACTCCCACATATCCCTCCCAATGCAGTCCTTCCATGTCTTTCTAGGTCTACTGTAGAAAAATCACGTGGTAGAGATAAACACTCAGTTGTGGAGCAAGCTAAGTGAATAAAATATTTATTGTACAGTGTACAAATGTGGCACAAGGCCAAGATGGGGAAAGGGGGAAAGGATGGTCATCTTCTGTCTTATCTTTAAACTTAGCTAGCCGCAATCACTGACCCAAACATACAAACAATGTTCCTTTCACCAAAACAACACATCCATTACATAATATTCTTACTACATCCACCAAAATGCCTCAGAGTCTCTATGAAGCTCTAACTAGTCCCCATATATACAATACATGTGTCTGTGCGGGGAGGGGAATAAAATAACAATCTAAAAAAACCCAATGAATATTTACAATGAATACAAAACTATATACAAGAAACTAAACAAAAATTTTATTAGTAGTAAAACCCCCCACAGCCCTAACTGTGGCAGAGACATCAGTTAACTGGGCGAAAACAATGCACACTTAAAATAGTTAAAATAAATCATTCATACCATCCATGCACTCCCTACAAACACACACTCAATCAAACACAACAACAAATACGAAAGACATACTCGAAACGAAAGGCGCCCCGCACCCACCAGAGAACTGATATCCCTAACCACCTAACGATGGGAGGGATGGGGAATTAAACAAAAGAAAAAAACAGGGCCAGAAATAAAAAGGGGCCAATGAGCATACACACCCTAGTTAAGTTAACATGGAAAAAAAGAAAAACTAACTAAAACAAAACGGACCTAAACTAACCTATACAAGGGAGGGGTAACCAATGTTCACCCCAACGATCCCAAAATTCTTAATGCCTAACCGGCATCAAAATGCCACACCAAGTCAGCACCATTCACTCTGCAGAGATGCGCAAGACTCACCCACCTTTCGCCAAATTCCAATGGATGGAGTCGTTTTTTTTCGTCCTGATCTTGACTTTTAAGCTGATGCTTAAAGAACAAGATCAGTTGGGAAGAGGTAAACTTCTCCTTCCTATGGAATTCCTTCTGTCGCGTCGTCCATATCACGACTCGCATAACCCCCAGTAAACAAAGGAACATAGTGCTCAGCCTTAGTCAACGGCGGTACTATATTGCTACAGACGGGACTGGCCTCGAGGACAAAGAACTTTCCGCGCAGCATGCGAACCATGATATCTTCAACAAACTTGCACAACGGAACTACGACACTACAATGAAAGAAGGCGTGACCAATGGTCTCCACCTCCCCAACTGCAGCGAACGCAGTTTGGCGACTTAGCCAAACTCGCTGCACGAAGTCTCTTGGCGACCCAGAGGGCTCCTCGAATCACCAGCCAGGTGAGTGATGCATTTCAACCCGGGCGCCCAAGGCCATATGCAGCGAGCCTCCCACCTCGTCAGACCGAGCTCGCCTATCAGATCATCTCGAACGTTCCCCCTAACTAAAACCTGATATAATGTCTTACGAGACAACAGTTGGACGTCGGAGAGGCCATCCTTCGCCCGTGAGAGTCGCTTGAGGGCAATCCGACATTCACGATAGAAAGAGCCCTCGCCTCGAAGAGTACGATCGGCCTCCTCCTCACACGAGCGCACATTTCTCAAGGATGGAAAATGTTTACGGGCGTCTTCCTTCCAGAATTCGCCGTTCTCATCCAGTTGCATACACATCCGGTCTAGATAAGAAATGCGAAGCGTATGTCGACGAGTCTCAACGCAAGGCACCTCCAGACCGCCATCAGAGGGATGGAAGTAACAGATCTCGCGACTAACCATGGCGGCCTTGCCTCCCCACAAGAAGGAAAACAAGAGCCTTACAAAAGCCAATAAAGTGTCAGACGGGAGTGGAAGCACGGAGAGTCGGTAAAGGAGAATCGGGTAGATGTGCGAGGCACATACTTCCGCCCTCCCCTTCAAGGAAAGATTCCTCCGAGTCCACAGATGTACTGCGAGCTCGGCCTTCTCTTGCACCTCCGACCAATTCATTTCCAACCGGAGGTCGGGATCGAACAAGACACCGAGTATCTTGACCGGCCCGTCCGTCCAGAGGAAAGGTCCGGGAAGAGAAACTCCCTTCCAGGAACCCAACCGCAAGCCAACAGACTTATCGCGGTTGATCTTGGCCCCTGTCACCATCTCATAACCCTTGATTTCTTTGCTGACTTCGTTAATTTCGGCCCTACTCGACACCAGAACCGAAACGTCATCAGCATAGGCCGAGGTGGTAGCACCAGGTAAGGAAATTCCGCGAAGGACCGGATTCGTCTTCAACTTACGCAGGAAAGGTTCCAACGCAAGAACGTACAGCAATGGAGACATCGGACAGCCTTGACGAATGGAGCGAGACAAAATGAAAGGTTTCGATCTTACCCCATTCACTTCTACCAACGCACCGGGGGATGCATACAGCAGACGGATCCAAGTGCGAAAATCCGGCCCGAAACCGGCGGCCGAAAGGACAGCCTCCAGAAACCGATGGTCAACCCTATCGAAAGCCTTGGACTGATCTAAATTGATCAGCGCGGCATCACTGTCGACTTTCTCGATGATCAAGTGAACCAAATGAAGGTTGTCCTGAATAGTCCTGCCCTTCACAGCACAAGTCTGCTCGGGACCAATCAGACTAGAGAGGACAACCTGCAAACGGTCAACTAAGACCTTGGCTAAAATCTTCAACTCTGTATTTAACATCGTCAAAGGCCGATAATTATCTATCCCATCCCCACCGTCTTTCTTCTTGCGAAGCGTTGAGGAATAGACCTCTGCCTCATCCAGTTGTTGAAAATCAGTGCCAGCAAGGGGACAAAGACAGGCGACTGCCTCAAGTACATTTCATAGGGAAGACCATCTAATCCCGGAGTCTTGTCCAGGCCAACCTGCTTCAGCGCATCCCAGATCTCAGACTCTGTTATGGGCCCCTCGCACCTAGCCGCTTCAGCCACCTCAAGGCGGGCTAAAAGGCATCGAACTAAATCAGACCGGGCTCCCTGGTAAAAAGCTCCTGAAAGTAGTCACGAATAGCCTCGCAAATGCCCGCGTCTGTAGTCACAGACCGCTTATCCGGCAATGTGATGCTCGCGATATGCCGACTAGTTGCCCTACGAGCTTCCTCTGAACGCAATGACGCGGCCATATTCGTATCCTCACAAGACATTCTTTTTATCCTAGCCCTAACTACCAGAGCTTGATCCTTCTTGACAAGCAAGGAGGCCAGCTCCGCCTCAGCTACGGCTATGTCCCCACTAACACGGGATTTAATCGCCCGATCTACTTTGTCCTCTAGAGACTTTTGCGCTGCTAGCCCTGCTAGATTGAGTCGACGACTAAAATCAGCAGCAAAAGACCTAAGTTTGGATTTCAAAGAGTCCCACCACTTATTCCCAACCACAGCCCCCGTCAATTCCCGCTGTAACATTAGTAAAAGCTGGTCCCGAAAATCTTGCTCACCAAATAATGATGAGTTTAATTTCCAGTAGCCAGCCATCTTAACCCTAGGCTTATCTAAGTTTACCCGAACCCGTACAAGCCTATGATCCGAGTAAACTATAAAATGGAAACTTGGACATTCTAAGAGCCCTACGTCGACTCTTAACTAGAACTCGGTCGATGTAGCTTGCGCTAACCAAATAGTCCAAGTCCATACTACTTCCCGGGGGTGCTCATTTCGGTACTTATCGACGAGATCAAACCCGTCGATAAAGTCCTGAAACGATTTCACATCCGGATTGTTAGTACCCGATTTTTTTCCTATACGATCTATATCGGGATCAAGGACGGCATTCCAATCACCCGCTAAAACTACCGAACGAAGTCGTCAAAACGGCTCGATCCGCCGAAACAAACTAGGCCGCTGCGCATGCTCATTGGGCGCTAATGAGACTAAGAGCCTTGTCCTTATGGTAACATCCAGCACAAAAGCCTGCCCGCCGGATCCGCGAAGACAAGAGCACACACCGCATCCAGAGACTTGCTCACGAGGAAACACCCTCGAGCGTCCATCAAAACATGCTGAATAGAGGACGAACCACTTAGAATGTCCTCATGATCGAGAGATAAAAAACGGGTCTCCTGCACACAACATACATCCACTCCGAGGCACTGAAGGTCGCGATCGAGTCTCGCCCTTCGAGACTCCGACCTCAGGCCCTTAACCAGAGAGCCATTATCAGACCGAATTAAGGTTGGGACACTGACTTGAACATGGTCGGGGTAAGGATAACAGTGTCTCCTATAGATCCATGGCCCATCTCATTCTTGATGGTACCATCTTGGGAGAGACCGCCTATATTCGGAGTTTTAATGCTTTGTAAAGGAGGGATGAACCCTGGGACCCTCCCTACACAAAATTTTTTCAGATGATTCAAATTTTCACTTTCAGTGATGGCAATCGGGGGAGACATTTTATAGGAGCTAATCGCCTCCTCCAACATGGCCCATGCTTGACGAGACCCAGTTCCTGTTCTTATGACTGTAAGAACTCTCTGGGCATTGGGGAAATTATGAGGGTCTTCCACGTCCTTATCCGCATACTGCCTTATTGAGAGAAGGTATTTTAGATCTTTGATCCTATTTCCATAATCTCTCGCCTTTTCAGCCTGGGCCGGGGGAACGATGTTTATGTTTTTCTTCTTTTTTCTTTAGTATCTTGGTGGACTTCTCTCTGCCTTTTTATTTCAGGGTTTTAATATGGGAAGGGCTGGGGAGTATGCCGAGGGTAGATGAGGATTTTGTTTGTAAGGGCTGGGATCTCTACTGAGGGGAACAGCTTTAACGGGAGATGAGGACCTTTTGGGGAAGGATGTTTAGGAGCAGGTGGGGACAAGGTCGATGACGTTGAGGGAATGGCTTTTGAGATAGCCCATTATCCAATTTTTCTTTTAGTTGTTTTATTTTCTCAGGCAAATCCTGGGTCATATTTCTGTCGTTTCTCTCTCAATGTTGCATCAGAACCGGGGCATCGCCCTTAGTGTTTACAGTAGGAGTGGGGCTGTATGTGTCTTTGCCCTTGGGGCTTCATTGGACTGAGGTCCCCTGTCTGGGCTTCCCTCTGGCCTTGCCAGCAAACAGCCATCCCCCCTTTCTCCACAACTGCACTAGCAGCGGGGAAGCTCTTTGGGGAATGTGGGTGCCAACCGGTGGATTATCCAGCGGCCCTCGAAACTGGCATGCCCATTACAGGCGACACAGAGGGGGGATCTTGGTCGACTGGCACCCTGAACTCCAGAGGCCTTCTTCTCTGGGCAGGAAGAGGAGAGGTGACCAGTTTCTCCACACTTCCAACACACCGGTCTGCGGCCGGTCACAATGACCGGCAGCTTCAAGCGCCCTACTACCAGACAGTTGGGGATGGAGCGGAAGGCCTGTTCGTTCAACATAATATCGAAACTCCATCCCCCTTTCAGGCTATCGCAAGAAGCACCCAGGATCTCGCCATATTGCGAAAGGAACACAGCCAGGTGCTCTCCGATAACCTGAGGAGGGACCTCGTATATTGCCACCTTGGTCCTTCTTCGCCCTTCTTATTCTGTGCGCAGTATCAGATCTTTCGTTATCAAGTCACGACTTGAAGCTGCGACACAGTCTTCCGGCGTGGGTAGCAATACGTCCCACGTGAAATATCTCGCTCCCTTCACAATTCTGAGGGGCTTAAACCCCAAGTACTCCAGTGATTTTAACACCGTGTCTTTTGTCGAGCGACAAATTTTGCGCGAACGCTTGTCCACGACAAAGACCGACACAATTCTTTTCTCAATCTTTCGTAATTCCTGGGCGTCTTCCAAGAGTCCACCTTCCACGACAAGGTGAGCGTAACTCTTGGCTCTCTCCAAGAACTCCGCAACATTGATCACACAACTCGGTGGGGACGACCAACAAGAGGGCAATTCCCCGGCTTCTGCATTCTTATTATCCTCGACATTGCATTGGACATTCTCCGCTTCTTTGGTTTCACTGTTCTAGCTCTTTTTTACTCTGAAGATACTGCTGCTTTTTTTAGAGTATTCAGCATTTCTTCATTTGTTGGAACTAAAATAGGGTATTCATCAGTATCATTTTTATCCGGTGGTAGTTTCTTGATGGAAAACAAATGCTTTTTTGTAGTTTTTAAAATCAGGAATTATTGGCTTCTTTTTCTTAATCAAAAATGAAGGCACTGTTCTTGATTTTTTTTTCCATTTTCAACAGAGGAAAGGGAAGGGGAGGGGTGGTATGAGAAAATGGAAGGGGAGGGGTGGTACGAAAAAATAGAAAGGAGGGGCGGTACAAGCAAAATGAAAGGGGAGGTGGTAGGAAAAAAAAGAGGGGGTAAAATGTAAATAAAGTTTCGCTTAACAGCGAGACAACAAATAACAGTCAAAGGACGACAGACAAAAATAAAACAGAAGGACGTATAAAAAATTAAAAGGACGAAAAAAGAAACCTAAAGGCAAAACAAATTTAAATAGATAAAACGTAAAACAAGTGGACGTAAGACAGAGGAGAACAGGTGAACAAAGTTCACAAAAAAAATAAATAAAAGGACGACAGACAAGAAAGCAACAAGTTACAAAATAAAACGAAAAGTTATAAACGGAAAAAATAAGAAAAACGCTATGCAAAATAAAATACGAAACTAAAAATGTGACAATTTACAATATGGCTGCCGATAAAAAACGGTCAACCCAAAAAACAAAACGTTAAACAAGGAAAAAAAAGGAACAGGAATTACAAAATAAATACAAAAATTAAAAACAAATATACACACAAAACGAACTTTACGGGTTTTAAAGGAAAAACAAAATAATTAACACGTAATAACTAAAGGGGGAGAAAAAAAGTCGGGCACAAAACGTAAAAGACGAAAAAGAAACAGAAACTTCGGGAGGTGGGCACGGGAAGAAAATAAATTTAAAAAAGGAAAAAGAAAACGTAAACGAAGATCAAAACGTTAAATAATAAAGGACTAATAGCAAAAATAAAGGTAAAAATGGGCAGTGAAAATGAAAAAATTAAAAATTTAAGAAATCGTCAAAAAAAAGAAAGTTGGAAAAAATCAAAATTTTAACAAAGGAAACGTTAGAAAAATCAAAAAATTTAAAAAATAGTAAAAAAAAAGAAACTAAAAATTAATTCAAAACTTAGCTAAGTAAAGACAGTCAAAATTCAAAAAGGTACTCCAATAGACAAAATGAACGTCTAACACGGTCAGGAGCAAGCTAAGTGAATAATAATCCAACCTTTAGAAAGAGAGCTATTTATGTTGCCATGGAGCATCTCATTGTGCTAAAGTGGGATAGTCCATTGCTTGGGCTGTGATTGGCTGCTGGTACCTGAGTGGAGGTATTTCTATATAAATACCAGCTTGATTCATCAGTTAGTTTGCAGGGTTTGTATTAAGTTACAACCTGCTTTATTTTTGTCTGCCAGCTGGACGCTAGCTGGCACCTTTACACCGGTAAGTGCTGTTTATTATTGTTATTCTACAGTCTACCTCAACCACTGTGATCAGGAACCCTCCAAGACAGTTTTAATGCATGACGAAGCTTGTTGGACATGACCAAACCATCTAAGACAACAAGTGCACAGCACTGATGTTATATCCTCAATACTGAGCCTTGTTAACAGCTCGGATGAGGGTACTGGGGCTTGGTGCCACAGATCCAATGAATCATCGAGTGGTTATTGCGGCAGAGACGCTGCAAGACTGACACACTTGGAGTACAAGTTTCACTGCCGGGAAGCAATGCAGATCATACACATGCAAAGAACAATTTGCCATGAGTTCTCAATGTTTGGATGTAAGAATGGGTAGGATCTTTTCGAATTTCTCCTAAGCCACAGAGCATCTGGTTATAATGACGAGCTCACAACCTCAACCTGTGCAGAGCATATCCCCAAGATAACAGAAACAGGGCTCAGTATCCATTATTGAACCATCCAAAATGACTTGTGTATTGAGCCTGTCATCGATAGGGCATGTTTTGCCATTGCATCTAGAGTAGATGTAATCTGATAGTTCTGTTAGACTATCAGTGATGCCACTGCATTTCTTGTTCATCCAGGTATTGCATTTGGAGCACAAGATCAAATTTGTACTCACTCCATTGCGACAGACAACTCAGAGAAATGTGCTAGATTCCTGCAACTTTTCCAGATCAACACCAGAAATCTTAAACTTGATCTTTTTCATGTTGACGCGCATTCCTCACCCTCCATGCCTACCTTCCAGGTTTTCAGCTTGGCAACATATTCATCCAGAGTGTCAGAAATTAACACAGGGTCATACATAGGAAGTTTTAGAGAAAAATGGAAACAAAAACGACATTTATACTTAACATCAGAAGGAGAGAGTTGACATTTCTGGGGCTCATAATTGGGAAAGAGGGCTTGGAAAATTTGACACTCCCAGGAGAGATTAAAGGCAAGAGGGATAGAGAAAAACAATGCATAACCTTTCTAGCAAGTTTGAGTAAAAGAATGGCTGAACAAGTTTAAGGAGAAATAACAAAAAGATCCAATTTATTAAGAGCTACAAAGAGAAGGGACACGACACATTGAAGAAAAAGTTGATTCTTTATTTTTAACAAGTTATTTTTATTTCCTAAAAAGGACATTAATTCTCAATTTAAGAAATCTTCAAGGGGTAATTTCCAGAGAAAGAAACTCTGCTACTTTTCTCATAGTGAGTGAAAAGATGAGTTGGACTGTAATTCTTGCTGACTTCATAAACTAAAGAATAATAATAATTTTTTATATTCCTGCTGTAAGTGACAGCAATATATTGCATAAAAAACCACAAATCTGAATACTTTTCAATTACAAGATAAAAAAAAATAGTGGTTCCCATGCAAAGTGGAAAGCAATTCCAGACTTTTAATTTTTTATTTTGCAAACCTCAATTAGAGAGTTCTATAAACGAAGCTACTCGACTACTGTTTGGAGTTAATGGCTTCCTTTTATACCAGTAATCCTTTCACTAAAAAATAAAAAAATAGGTGAACCAATATATTTGCCTCAGTTTTGGTACAGAAGTCATTTGATTTTATTAATGGTGTGCAGAGATGTATTTATTACAAGGCTTCTTACAAGGAGAAATGATTGAAAGATCATCTTTATTCATTTGTCATGCTGTGAGAGTGTTGACTATTTTTGCATAAAAAAAACGAAGCAATAAGTAAAACAAAAATCAAACAAACAAAGGCCTATATTTCTGGACATTTCCTTGTGCTCATAAATCATTATTTCTTTCAGTTCCAATGCATTAAATAAATCAGTAATAAAGGCAAACACGAGAATGCTTCGTAGTTAAGAATTTCCATTAAAGTTATTTTAGATTTGCTTGAATGATTCTCACGGCAGAGAAAATAGTTTATATATGTACATAAATATTTTATATATGTACATAAATTAGAGAAAATAAATTCAAAATAATTATATAGAAATTTGATGATATTCCTTATAGTAGAAAAAAATTCCATCAGAAATTGACCTCATGTCAACAATGCAAGTTCCACAAGAACAGATGGGGGAAATTAAATTTAAGACAACTAAAATTATATATAATTTTTTGTACCCAAGAGCTACTCAAGGTAGAGGGCTACAGAGTAAAAGGTGCAGTATATTGAGATATGCAGAGAAGATGATTATTAACCTTAAATGAACAGATTAAGATTACAGTGAATCAGGAACGTATCCTCTTTAGAGTCACTTTCAATCAATGGTTCATGGGAAGAAGCTGCTCAAGTGGAACTTATATATCACTAATGGTATATGAAGGGAATGAGAATGGTTCACTACAATTTAGGTGCCATGGTGGGTCTTAGCTGTGAAGATTAGAACTGGTGGAACTAAGGAATAAAGTTTGCCCATACACTTTCCATGGAAATAGCAATAGAGCAGTGAGAGGCTTGCAATGTTTCATCTGTGGCAAAGGGCTTGTTGGGTAGAAAATAATTCATCACCCACAATAAATAGGGTTGGAAAAATAATTTATCATGCTCTATCAAAACTGGAAAGTGAAGATTGGACTGCTCTTGCAAATATATGGAAGTCTTCCATTTATAACACTTTGGTATGCAGGTTAATGTCAAAAAGACAAAGATCCTCATCCAAACAAGGACAAGCAACACCGGGCATCAACATTGACATACAGCTGGCAGAAATCAGTGAATTTCCCTACCTTGATAGCATCATCTCAATTAATGTCCACTGTGAGAGAGACCTTGACAGCAGGAAAAAAATGGCTCATATTATGTATGAATCACTCTTGCATTGGGTCTTCAGCAATCACGGCCTCAGTATAAAAACTAAAATCATGGTCTTCTGGAGCATGGTTTTCTCCACCTTTCTGTATGCTTGCAATATCTGGACTTTGTATCATCAGGACATCAAACATCTGGAGCAGTTTCAGTAAACAAAGCTCCAAAGAATCCTTTACATCAGTCAAGAGGACCACATCATCAATAACAAGATTCTCTCTCGGACATCTCTCCCCAATATTGAAGCTACTATCCTTCAACACTTCACCTCCATTGGGCCGGTCATGTGTCCAGAATACGTTCCCTTCTGCTTCTATGTACCATCCTGTTTGGAGAATTTGCCAGTGTCAAAAGGCTATGTAGAGGCCCAAAATAACATTTCAAGAAACAGTTGACGAAAGCCCTGACACAGGCCAACATTGACCATGAGATCTGGGAATCCATTTCTGAAAATCAGCCTTAATGGTGTAGGATCAACTGAGTGGGGACTGAGATTTTCTTGTCCAACTATCAACATGAAGAGGATAAGTGATAGGTTGTCAGGAAGTCCTGAATCTCCTAGCTGCGTTCACTACCCACACTCCCACTAGAGGGGAAAAAGCGAACGAGGAGAGAGAATGATGAGTACTGATGACTAACTCGATTTTAGGCCTGATATGGCTTTTGTAAAGGTATAAGATAGCAGGAGGAGTGAAGTACTTACAAAGAACAGACAATTTTCCCAGCATTTTTAGCAATACATCACATATACGAGTTCCACAAGGTCTACATTGAGTTTAAATCCCAGTAGGTGCTCAAGGCATGGGGCTTCTCTGAGACAACACCTATTCATTGCGATAGGTGAAAATCCAGGGTCTGCTAAATGTGATAGAACATCACTAGTTTGGTTTTTGAGTCATTATGGGCATTATTATATCTGTGATATAATAACACTGTAGTTCATGGACTGAATGAAATAGCTGAAGGAATGATAAAGATATATCACATATATCTACATATCTATACAGCAAAGAAGAGTGTAAGGAGAAACAAAAAGGAAGGGTCTTACATATAGTATAGAGATACTTCTGTGTCTGGAGAAGTCATGTTTAGTACTCCAGATTCAAATTGGCCATGTTCATTTATGTCCTAGGTAACGTCATATTCCATAAATGGGAAGCAGTGATTCTTGCATTTTTGCCAAGTTGAGGACTACAAGCTGGAATTTTATTCTATATCAGGGAAAGATATATTCCCAAAGGTAAATGGTACCATGTACTTGTAAGAAACTGGGGTGGAAGACTTAGCCTCTGCCCAGACCATGCAGAATCCGGGCTAAAGAAAGCAACCTTTTACTTTGGCTGCTGTAAACAAACTCAAATTTGACTGCCATTTTCATTGCTGTATAAGGTGACATCAGCTGTAATGTAACCTACATGTCTTATCTCCACCAAAGAGTGATAAGCACTTTCAAATCCTTACAACAATATAATAAATTAATAGTGTAAATAGACAATCTAATAATTTTAATTATTTTTGTTGTAAATTCTCAAGAACAAAAAAATGTATAAATTTCACATGGTTAAGTTTTATTAAAATTCCAATCTTTGTTTTTTAAAACAATAAACATTGCCTAGGAGTGAAGTTAGTTAAAATAATAGTGGCTTCAAGGGGAAAAATCAACATTCTTTTGACACTGTTTTTTGCAGACACAAAGGTCTAAGATTCCGACTTCTTTTGCTTAGCTTTTGCTATTCTAATGAATCTTCAGATTTCAATGTCACATTCTTTGTCCTCAGTTAAAATGCTTCCCATATATTTAAATTCTTGTACTTGTGTGATTTTGTCTTCTCCAATTCATAGTTAGTATCATGGATTATTCCTTTTGCTGACAACCATATATTCTCTCTTTTTATAATTGATAGTCCTTTCTTCCCACTTTACTACATTTTCTAGGTTTTCCTGCAGTTCTCCTTCTGTGTTTCCTATTCACACAATGCCATCTGCACATCTTATCTTGTTATGACTGTGCTCACCAATAATAATTCCTGGTAGAACTTTAGAATATTCTTAGGGTTGTCTTGCTGTAAAGTATGAATAAATCCGGTAAGAAGATGCAACTTTGTTCTATTTTTGCGTATTCAATTCATTTACTATCCATATGTAAGCGCTTTTACAAGTTTTAAGAAGTCAGTATGATTAAAATCTCAACCATTTCCTTTCCATGCCAATTTCTATGTTTCATTTTGTATTGTTGGTGTTTCATGACTCATGGTGTAAAAATAAAAGTCTTCATTAGATAAAATGGTTTTATTTAATTTTTAATGCTAAGTGGAGCAAATAATACAGATATTTTAAAACCTGACTTGGATTTTTATTTTTACAACTTGCATTAGAATAATCAGATAATTTCATGAAGTCAATCCCCTAAAGAACAATTTTTGTATAGTTTAAAATAAATTTAGAATATTTTCAAAGTTAACCACACAGATTTGCTCTGTGATGTGAATCCCTTCCCTCTAAATAGAATATTCTTTGTATTTTTCATTTAATGTTTGCACACAGACATGAAAGGGGAATTATTGTATTGAAACAGTTGTATGGTCTGCTGCTAGGGAAATTGCTTTAATGTGTTGTGTTAGGAAATTTCTTTTTGCTAGAATCTATCTTGCACCTTCATAAGTCTAACATTCATCTGCGGACTGAATATTGCTGTCACAACTCTTCTGGTGTGTCTGTTATATATTTAGAGATTCTTGATAGAATCTAAAGAAGGATCTGCAAAGTTATCAGTCCTGACCGGGCATCTAGGTTTCAGTCACTTTCCCATTATTATTATTAATATGATAATAATAATAATAATAATAATAATAATAATATGAAGATGATAATATGTGTATGAGTGTGCGTGTGCATATAGAGTCCATAATACCCATTGTGATAAATGTATTGACAAGCAAGATTATATTGAAAAACAAATATTTGTTGTATGAAATAAATGCGTTTTCCATTATTTTCCTAGTCTTAATGATATATTCACACACACACACATATGCACATTATGTATATTCATATATATGAGGAGGGATTTATTGATTATTATAAAAATATTTATGGATTAAAGTGGTTAATATCAGGGATAGACCATATATAAATATAAAAGTGGACCTGGAGGTCAACACCCTACAGTGACAGTCTGTTTTATGCTTAAACACAATCTTCAGGCCATGATGATTGTGTTTAAGCATGAAAAAGACTATATATATACAGTAGCGTCCAAAACTAAGGAACAAAATTTTAAAACCTAATATTTGTGAGAAATAACAACTGTGTAAATCTGAAATTTTGACAACTGGTAGTCGTTATCATCCATAATAACATACTAAAATTTGAATCATTTGCAAAGGATAGAAAAAGAATTATAACAATTATTTATTTATTTTCAAATTTGGAACGTCCAAAAGTAAGGGACAAAATTGAGAAAAACAATGTAAACGGCAAAATAGCAATAAAAATACATGTACAATCAATATTCAGTAAATGATCCCTTGCTCTCAATGACAGCTGCACATCTTCGACTACAAGAACGAATAAGTTCTTGACAATCCTCGATACTAATTTTAGACCATTCTTCTTGAAGCTTCACCCACAAATCCTCCGTGTCAGTGGGATTTCTTTCCATAACTTTCACTCCTAAGGTCTTCCAAAGATTTTCTATTGGATTTAAGTCAGGACTTTGCGGTGGCCAATCCATAATTTCCAAATCTTGCTCGCTAAGGTAACTCATTACCACCTTTGCCTTGTGACGTGGGGCATTATCTTGCATAAAGGTAGCCCTATCGAAACCTGAATTCTGTATGATTGGCACAACATGATCTTGAACAATGTTTTTAAGGATCTGCGCGTTTACACGAGTTTGTAACCGGACAAGAGGCGTTGTACCTTGGCTAGAAAACATTCCAAATACCATGACGCTTCCGCCCCCAAACTTGACAGTTTTCTTAGTACACTTTGCACTTAATCTTTCACCAATACGTCTCTTTACATTGTTTTTTCCATCATTTCCAAATAAATTAAACTTGCTTTCATCACTGAAAAATACTTTTGCCCAATTTTCATATGTCCAAATTACATACCTGTTTGCAAACTCTAATCTCTTCTTCTTATTCTTCGAACTAACAAGTGGTTTCTTCCCTGGGGTTCGATTAAACAGCCCTATTTCTTGCAGTCGTCTACAAACAGTCTGTCTTGACACATTAACACATGAGGTACTATTCATAACCCTTTTAATTTCTGTGCAAGACTTAAAACGGTCCTTTAATGACATACGCTGCATTATTCGATCTTCTCTTGCCGAAGTTTTGCGGGGTCTGCCGGTTTTAAAAGCACTAACTATTTTGCCAGTATCATTGTAGGATTTAACAACCCTACCTACAACACTCTTGGAACGTTTCACTTTCTCTGAAATCTCTCTAATGGTGTGCTTTTTCCTTGTGTAGCTTCACAATAGCTTGTCTCACAGAGTAATCAAGTTTTTTGGCGTTTCGCCATGGTGCTGGCTGATGCAACGTTTACAAATGACTAAGTAAGACTTATTCTTTAGAGGAAATCAAAAAATTTGAATATAGCATACTGTTTGCATTGTTTTTCTCAATTTTGTCCCTTACTTTTGGACGATCCTATTTTGAAAATAAATAAATAATTGTTATAATTCTTTTTCTATCCTTTGCAAATGATTCAAATTTTAGTATGTTATTATGGATGATAACGACTACCAGTTGTCAAAATTTCAGCTTTTCACAGTTGTTATTTCTCACAAATATTAGGTTTTAAAATTTTGTCCCTTAGTTTTGGACGCTACTGTATATATATATATATATATATATATATATATATATATATATATATATATATATTATGAAATGGACAAAGTCCGACAATTATTTTAAGACATTTTTATGTTTATACATTCTTTTTATAGATACTAATATTTAAGTAAATGCTCTGTTTATAATGAACGGTATTAAACAACATTTACTGGCCTTTCACAGAAAATATTCATCCTCCAACAGGATTCGAACCTGTATCCTATACGGAACCATCATCTAGCTTGACGTGCCTTTACCGATTTGTCCACAGAGGCATGTTCAGTTAGCAAGGCCAAATTTACTGTATTTAAACGTCAATCTTCCATGAATCTCTCACGTACATTCATATCTGCTCATGGTGTATCAAATATAAACAAATGACATCACACATTATGAAATGGACAAAGTTCGACAATGATTTTAAGACACTTTTATGTTTATACATTCTTTTTATAGATACAAATATTTAAGTAAATGTTCTGTTTATAATAAACAGTATTAGACAACATTTACCAGCCTGAATGTCCAAGAAATTTTCACAGAAAATATTCATCCGCTGACAGGCTTCGAACCTGTATCCTATACAGAACCGTCATTTAGCTTGACATGCCTTTACCAATTTGGCCACAGAGGCGCGTTCAGTTAGAAAAACTAAATAAAAATCCAACAAATTTTTCTTGTCTGGCGTATTCAATGAAACTTATTTGAAGGAAAGGTTGCTGCCCAAATGTATATTTACATGAAGAATTGCTGAAAAGTTCTACGTTCAACCTCTTTCTCAAAACATGACCAAATGAACAAACATCAGAAACTATTTTGAAAGGATTTCTAAGTTGAGCCAAGAATTTATTAGCACCTCACTTATTCACACTGTTATAGACAAGCGTATGGTTGCAAGAAAGAAATACGACAACAGCAGAAATACATTTACGTGGTTTATTTCAACAGGAACGAGTGGGTTTGGGACAGCTACCTTGTGGTATAGTTCATAATCCGGCTTCGGATCTAGGTCGATCTCTCATAGTAGTTCACACATGTTGACGGTGGTTGATGCTCCCCTGCTGTCAGCTGTTGACCGTGACAGGTCTCTACCCTGGGCACCTGTGGACTGCCTGTTGAACTTCCGTGTGACCCCTTTTATAGCGTTTTTTTATGGCTTAACAGGCTCGAAAAACGAAGCAAGTATAATTAGGAGGGAAGCATTTTTATTGGACGAAAAATAGAACACTTTAAATATTATTCTATTTTTCGACCGGAACACGTGTGTCAGGAACATTTGTAAATGAAGATAATGGTCATTTTATGATGGGGTTTTGTCCCGTTCACATCCGGCTCTCACTCTTGAGTATTTGCCTGTAAATCAGCCAAGATATGTCTTATTTTATTTTATAGCAACACTTATGCACAAATGCAAACATATATATTAAAACATTATAAAGAGATACATTTAAATAGTTTATCTAACAGTATACTTCTTTATTGCTGTTGCTTGCAAAATATTATGTACTTATCTCCACAAAGTAAACACCAAAGGTATCAAATTAATTTCTCTTTCATCCAAAATCTATTTCTGACTGTTTCTTAGATATTATAAAATTTTCTAAAGTTTTCCTTTAAAAGCTAGAAATGCTATTTCTCTATTAAAGCAATGATTTTTTCTAATTAATTTTCTGGTAATGACTGGAATGTTTATTTTTAATATCTCTTTTTATGCTTTAGCTTGATCAGAATATTTTTTCTGGCTTCTGAAATCTTGTCAAAGTCAGTCAAACTGTGTTGCACACTGATTTTTTTCTAAGCCAAATATAACAGTTTTCTCTTCTTTTTTTGACTGAAGATATCACAATGATGTCAAACAATGCTCAGCATGATAGAAAAGTATTGATAAATAATATGGTTAGAGAAGTGGCCAAAAGTGCTTGTGACAATAAATACTACAAACTATTTTGACACTCACTTAATGAAAAGATGAACTAAATGCAAGGATTATGGTAGCATTCACCAAATTAGACAAGGAGACAATCCAGAAGAGATGCAGGAGATTCAAAAGTCATCTGAAGACCCTGGTTGAAGCCAATAGTGAATTTATTGAATAATCTTTTCTTAGATATTATCATAAAATTTGTGCTAATTATATTGAGTCCAACAAAACTCCTTATGAAACCATTTGTGAAAACGAATAGAACAGTTTATCTCATATGTTTCTAGAAAAAGAAACAGCGATAATAGCAATATTAACCATTTCCTTACATAGAAGCATTTAGCAGTCATTGACTGAGCAGCTAACAATTTTTTCAGTTGAAATTTATAAAATCTTTCTCTTAAAACAATTTTTCAGTAAAATAGCTTTCTCAAGTCTGTTATCTCTTTTTCCATTATTGACGGATGTTTTCCTTCTTTACCCTTTATTTGAAGAAGTGTAAAATGTCTGTATCTTGATTATGTCATTATTTTCTCTTCCAAGTTACAAGCACTATCCATTTTAGTAGTTGCTGCTGTTGATAGTCCTAAAGTGATATGATTTCTATTATTTGGTGGAGTTCTCTATTTGTGATTCTGATCCACCAGTCAACAATGTCCAAAGGAGGATTGTCTTTGCCAAGACTTTCAGGCTTCACTTTCTCAAAACAATTTTTAAACATTGATCTTAGAAAGCAGTTGTATATAGGTGCCACTTTAGATATTTCTGAATAGGTTTTGTACCATGTATGGCATCCATATGAAAGTCTTGAACTGACAAAACTATTTACAAACATGATTCAAGTCTTCAGGATGATATTTTGGTTTTGTAGCAATTTGCAGTGTTGGGTGAAACTACCTCTGGTGCAGCCTATTCTCTGTTCAATTTCCTTTTCTCTTATACTAAATTTGTTATAACTTATCCATACCCCAAGGTATTTGAAGTGTTTAGTATTTAATAATTCCACATCCTGAATTTTTATGATGGATTCAGGGTAGGTGTCATCACTGCTTTATTTCCAATTCTACATCATATTTTTTGTTTTGTAAAGTTTTAAAAAAGCAACTTCAGTATGAAAATAATTTTAGATGTTTATAAATATAAACAACATTGCTTCCTGTACAGTTTTCATTGGATGATTTTTGTCATCTTATGGTGCCAGTCCACAATGTTCAAAGAAGGATCATCTTTGTTAGGGCAGTTAGGCTTGATTACAGCCATTTTAAACCATTAAGCATAATAGATTTTTAAAAATATGCCATAAAAATGATTAATTAAATTACTAATGTCAAGTTATCCCATAAATAATCAGGTTCTGTTTGCCATTGATCTGGCTCTTGAGGATAGCAGGAGGAGTGATGTACTTGCTGGAGTGGTACAAAGAACTGAATATTTTTCAGTACTTTTTGTGATGAATTACTATGTATGAGTTTCACTTGAGATCTGAGGAGTTTATGTCCAAATAGATACTCAAAGGGCATTCCTGAGGAAACATCCATTCATCATGATTGGTGAAATTTCTTGGTCTGATCGGCAATGGTTGAAGATCACTAGTTTGTTATTTGAGGCATAGAATGTGACAAGTCAGTTTTTTCCCGCTGAGCTGTTAGAGCTAAGTCAGAGGAGAGATCAGCTGCCAAGTTCTGGCATCAAGGGATTTGGAGGTGAACCTATATACCATATTTTCACACTTTCTGGTTAAGTAATCTTTTGGGGTAAAAAACTTTTTTAGGACTTTATAAATGGACATTTTAATTAAATATATATTAATATATATGAAATATATATATGTGTTATTATATATATGAAATATATTTTTTATATCTATGATTTATATATGAAATATATAAAACAAAGGGGGATAAAGAGCAAGGATTAGGAAGAAATAGTTCTCACCAAAATGTGGTGGATCAAAAAAATAATAACTAAAAAAAAACAACAAATAAAGTTAACCCTCAATTGTTCTTCAGAGCTCAACCAAGGACAAAACATATAAATATGTTCACAATGACTAAAGAAATAGGGAAAGGAAGAAAATACTATCAGAGTATCAAAAGTATAAATCACAGACAGATTACATTTATACCCAGCAACCATTCCTTTTTCTTACAAAAGGAAGGCTGCCTAGACTTAATATAAAGAGTCTCAAGCACTCTCAAATGACAATCTGTGCTCTGCAAACTAATATGAAAAACATCTGGTAAAAGACAAGGTATAAGTTGGATTATTTATTAAGTCTTCTGTAATCACAAGATGTATTAACTGGTGTATGCTTAGATTAAATATAAATAACTTTGTGCTTATTAAAATGAAATTGTATAGCATTAAATCAAAAGGATTATTATATAGGTAAGAAAAAATTTTATTAATAATTCTCTACCTAACTTACTGTTTGGCTTATGGTCATATCACATTGAAACACAGGTTACAGTACAATCACCAAAGTTAAGCAATTTCATGCCTGGTTAGTACCTAGATGGGTGACTGCTTGGGAATAATAGGTACTGTAAGCTTGGATGTGCAGGTGGTTTAATGGATAATGGCTCAGAATTGTTAATCAAAGATTCCAGGCAGGTTCATTACATTCACTTACGGTCAAATACTCTTGGAAAAGGTATGAATCCATCTTGTCTTTCCACCCCTAGGTAAAGGTTAATTAGTAAGACTTGTATCACTAATTATTATCTAAAAAAAAAAAACTGCATACAAAATATCCAGATTTCAGCATTAAATTACCTTTAGAGGTTGATATGTGGCTAAACAGAAACAGTTAAATAATAACATATTGTCCACCTAACTTATTAAGATTGAATTTTTAATGTCATTTTCTTTCTGGATATAGATAATCGTGGCTCTCTACAAGTTTCTTTTTCATTCAATGTCCCTGAACTGTCATGACTTCTTGGGAAAGAAAGTAAAATGGTTTTCCATTGCCATCAACACAGTTTTGAATTCAGAGTAGTTTTTTTTTTTCCTAGGCTGACTGTCACCCAAGTCTAGACAGCCCAGTCTACCCTTCTATCTAACTCAGAGCAGAGGAGGCTAAGAAAGAGATGAATTCATGCCTTTTCCAAGAGTATTAGTGCGAAAGTGAATGCAACAGACTAGGCCAGAATTTGAACTTGGCTTGTCATTTCTAATGCCTATGCTATGAACCGTTATGCTATCTGCACATCTAAAGATTGATAGTTAGATGTATGGTTTTCTCTTCCGTTCAATGTATTCAATAAAGAAGCCATTTCTCTTGAAGGGAATGAAATTAAGCAAAGAATAAATTTGAATAACATAACATTTATAACAGCTTTATTCATAGATTCTAGTAAGGAATCTCAAAACCTGAAGCAAAAAATGTTTTGAGGAGAAAATATGGCTGCTCATGTAAACCTATTGGCAATTACTTTATTTTTGGTGCTACAAACACACTGGACCTGGAAGACTATTACAGTCTTTACTGTATGATAGATATGGAATAAAAAATAGCAATGTATAATGGTAATATTAGCTGCTTCTTTATTAAGAAACATTCAGCATTTTTTGACCAGTATGTCAATTGAAGTTATAAAATTTTTCTCTGAAAACAATTTTTTTAAGAAAATAGCTTTCTCAAGTTCAGTAGCTGTTATTGCTCTTTCCAGTGTTGACGGTTTTTTCTTCTTAACATTCTATTTGAAGTGCTGTGGAATGTCAACATATTGATTATGTCATTACTTTCTCTTTGAGTTACATGTGATATACATTTTAGTTATTACTGCTGTTGGTACTCCTCAAGTGGTGTGGTTTCTGTTATTTGATACACTTCTTTGTTTCTGATTCTGCAGTGCCAGTCCACAAAAATGAGAAGTAGAAGTTAATTTTAAAAAATTATGTCCAAAATTAAAATTATACTTATTTTGTGATTTGAGCTCAAAGGAAAGATGATGTCAGAAAGCTGAATCATTTTAAAATTGTCTTTGTTGCCTAAATGTATGCAAAAAAGTTCATGTTGGAAAAGTAAAAATTAAACATTTTTCTAGATATTTATTTATTAAACTATAACTATAATGATATATATATATGTATATATATATATATATATATATACTAGCAGCATGGCCCAGCGTTGACCATGCTTGATTAAAAAATTGTACAACTCATACAGCAATCGCTATCACTTGACTTAAAATATTTTTGCCCTTCCTTGCCTTTAAAGGAGTGCCCTTTGCCATGCTGATGTTGCTACATGACTTACTTCTTGCCTATCTCACACTGCAAATTTTTTCTAAGCTCTATACTAAACATTAAATCTGTTACAAAAAAAGAACTAAACAAAATGAACACAAAACGATCAGCTTTAAAAAAAGGACTTGTAACTGGAAAAATCGAATGAAAAAAGAATGTTAACAACAAATACGTTTTCACATCCAACCCAGTTCTGCAGAATCAGAATCAACATTGAGTTTAAACAAGCGAATGTGCCAATTGGAGTAAAGTGCCATGCAGATTTAAATTTTTCCCACTTGTGACGAATGCAGCTATCGATTTTTTTTGCATGCTAGCATGCTAGTTAACATTTCTGTCAGTCAGCTGTTGGCTCTCACGCTGGCCAATAGAATCTTGCTGCCTATTCAGGGCAGCCAGCTATAGGCTCTCACTCTGGCCAGTAGAAAATGACCGCAAACTACATGAAAACTGGCATAGAAGCATGAAAAAATCGATTATTTCCACTATTGATGGGAGTTGGGAAATGCAATGTCAGTTTTGGCCTTTCCGCTAACTTGGAGTATGTGCATGTAAATTTTGGTGCAAATCCATCAAAAATTGCGGCCATGCATTTATTACACACACACACACACACACACACACACACACACACACACATCCTGCCTTATATATATATATTTATTGAGTGTGTACAAAAGTTACCAAAATCCTCTTTTTTGAAAAATAGAACTGAATATTCAGTAAAATTGTACTTATTTTAAAAAAAAATGCTGGGAATTTTTGTATATATCTAATATAAATGTTTATATATCAATGTACATAAATAGATAGATAGATAGATAGATAGATAGATAGATAGATAGATAGATAGATAGATAGATAGATAGATAGATAGATATTTAAAACAAATATCGATAAAAGATATAAAAAGCTTTAGAATGAATGAAAGAAAGAAAGAAAGAGAGAAAGAAAGGTATGATAGGTACAAACAAATTTACAAAAGAAAATGAGATAGAAACAAATATGAATAGATTAAAGAAGAAATATAGATAAAATGATAGAAAAAGCTTTAGAAAGAAAGAGTGAAAGAAACAAAGACAAAAAGAAAAAAGAAAGAAATATCTTGAGAAAACAAATTTAAAGAATGGTAGAACAAAATTGATAGATATGTAGATAGATAGGTTAATGCGAACAGTCTGTGATGTGAACTGGGAGAAATATGAACCAACTCTGATATAGACAAAGAGAGAGAGAAATATATAAAGAGACAAGAAGTTGGCAGAGAGATAGATAGATAGGGAGATAAATAGACTGACCCATTGCTTCATTAAAACCAATTAAATAGCAGTTATCTTCCAGATAAAGTATTTATAATCTTAATTTGATATTATGAAAGCTATGAAATCGTCTCTCTTTTATTTCTATGATTTTAAATTTGTTCAAATTTTCCCAGTTCACTTGTATCTGAATTGACAATCTGTCTTTGTCTTTTATATAGTCTTCACATTCGACACTAAATCAAGTTGATTTCCCATCTATGCAACTTCAGACTCTTCACTTCATTTTCCAGCTCAATTCATTGGACTACTTGACTTGAAGACTAACTGGATTTTCTTCTCCTTCTTTTAACTTCAGTGGACATCATACATTGATGACACAGAAAAAAGTAAAATGCATGCAAAAGACTTCTTTAAATAAAGTTGATGATATTATAATAAAGCAAGTAATGTTATTATATGACTGTTTCCATAGCAAGCTTTTCTATTTGGTTAAAAGCAGCATCTTGCTTCATTTATAATTGTTTACATACAAGAATTTATTTACAAATATCTGCTTCCTTCAAATGTACGAAGCTCATGAGATTTTTTGACAAAACAAATTAAATCTTATCAGTTAAAAACATCAGAGGAATCATTTTTTTAATTTTAAAAAATGTTTGGGAGTATTGTTATTAAACTATTGACAGCATTAGCTTCCTTTCTCTTGCTGATGTGAACTCTTCAACCACAGGTATGTAGTCCTTGATTTCTGTTAAGGTCATTTTCTTGTAGCTGTAGCAGGAGATGACAACACAACCACAAAGTTAAATTTATTCATGGTCAGCAGCAAGATAAACATTTTAAATTCCTCCAGTGTGGTAAAGATTTAATTTATTTAATTTTATTTTAAGAGATTTATTTTTTGATGATAAATGAATAAAGAATTAAGAATATTGATTCTCTCTCTCTCTTTTTCTCTCTCACTTTCTCTCTCTTTCCCTCTATATATATATATATATGTGTGTGGTGTGTGTGTTTGTGTGCATATGTGTGTGTGTATATATATATATATGTGTGTGTTTGTGTGTATATGTGTGTATATGTGTGTGTGTGTGTGTGTGTGTATATATATATGTGGGTGTGTGTTATATATCATTATGTATATACAGGGTACAATGGGAGACCTACATCAAGTGCCTTGAGGTGATAGTGCTGACCTGGGTCAAGTGGGTGTTTACTGAAGCATGCCACACATACAGGAGAACACAGTCAATTTCTGCAACCATATCACCCCTTACATCTGGTCACCTAACTCCCCAGACTGCAACTTTCTTGATTACTATCTGTAGGGCTCAGTTGAGCAAACGACTAACAAAACTGCTTGTAACACAAAAGATGACCTGAAGGCAAGGATTATGGCAGTATTCACCAACTTAAACAAGGAGACCACCCAGAAGAATTGTGGGAGATCCTGAACTCATCTGGAGGCTATGGTTGCAGTCAATGGCTGTTTTATTGAATAAATTTACTCTCTAGTACATTTTTGTGTAATTTTGGTAAATATATCTGTTAAAATGAGATGTCAGTATTATTTTCATTTTTTGGGTAATTTAGATGACAATTTATGCATCGCACCCTATATACATATATATATATATATATAGATAGATAAAGAGAGAGAGAGAGATATTATGTATATGTATCATAGGATAAAGAACAAATAGGAAACATTTATAAATCTAACATCTCTAACTTTTATTAAAGCTTCATCAGAGAATGAATTATGGAGAGGAAAATGAAAATTCCGTTATTTTTAATTTTTGTGTAAATTGATTTTCATTGGTTAAGCAGACCTTACATGTACCTATCTTGTCAAGCAGCATTTGTGAGTATATTTCATGTGTGTATGTGTATCATAATTCTAGTTTGTTTATTTTTTCCCCTGTATGTGTATGAGTGTATGTGTGTGTTGAGATTTATAAACGTTTTCTATTTCTTTTTTAACCTATCATTCTATCAGATTCCAGACCATATTTGATCTATATTTGTATATATATATATATATATATATATATATGAATACATATATATATATATTTATATATATATATACATACATGCATACATATATATATATATATATATATATTTTCCTCTGCATACATACATGCATATATATATATATATATATATACATATATATATATATAGACTAGGTTTGTTTACATAGTTTGTTTACCTAGTTTGATGAAGACCTAAGGGATGAAACGAATACCATGAAAACTTTTTCTACTTTGTCATACATTTTACCTCCAAAATCATTCTTGATATATAAAAATTTATATCATTATTCCATATATATATAAATTATTCTTACATAAATATTATACTTATATAAATTATAATATATATATATATATATATATATATATATATATATATATATGACATTGAAAGTACTTGGGAAAATAAAAACTATTTGAAAGAAAATGTTGGTATTTTTCTTAAGCAATTTTCTATGGTTTACAAAGAAAATAATCTGTGAACTTGAAAGGATACAATAAAAACTAATCAACAACATGATGTGTCTAAATTATTTATCCAAAACTGTTTGAATATATATATATATATGCATGTGGTGAGTGCAGTGTGAGTTCATACTATTCACTTGTGCACAAATACTATTATGAATTCATTTCTTCTAAAAAATGTGTAAAATTAAAATTTTGCGGGAAAAAATGTGTACATGTACTTTTCATTTTACTGGCAGTAGATACCAATTGTAAATACAGAATGCTATAATTGAATTTTTTTGTAATAATCATCTGAGAGACCTTGTTCTGCCTTTTATCAACATGGCTGATGCTCACCTCCAGGAGAGTGACACATTGCACCTTGGTCTAAAATTTTCTGCTGACATGAAGTGGAAAGACTATATTGAATCCATTGCTAGGTAAGCTGCTAAAAATAGTCTCCTGCCAGACAATTTTTCTCTCCAGAATCTATCTGACATGGCTATAAGTCTACCATTCTTCCATGATTTGAATATTGCTGCCATATATGGTCCTATGCTCCTGCTATCTCCTTAAAGATTCTTGATAAAATCCAAAGAAGAATCAGCAATATTATTGGTCCTGACCTAGCATCTCAGCTTCAGTCACTTTCTCACCATTATAATGTAGCTTCCCTGTGGCTTTTCTATAAATGCTTTCAGAGTAATTGTTTGGATAAACTCTTCACTATGGTATCTAATCTTTATGAATTTAAGCACATTACTAGATTGGTGGCAAGGTCTCATCGGTTTACAGTTGAATTGGCTAGATGTTACTGTAAGTTCTATGCTAACAGTTTCTTTCTTACTCTCCTCACTTGTCAATATCAGTCCTTATCTCCTGTCTTTTTCATTACTTTTCTATTGTTCTTGCTCCTTAATAATATTTATCTTTTTTCTTATTCTTGACACTCAGTAATACTTTGTGCCTTATTGGTTTTACTGCTTTGATTGGGGTGTGTTATAGTGGAACAACCTAACACACCCCAACTGTGATTGGTCAGTCTAGAAGAGACGTGATTGAGAGAATAAAAGACATGATGAACTATTGTAGTAGAAGCGTATGAACGACGACTACGATCTCCGTGACGTATCTCCCATTTTACTGATTGTTATATTTACAAACTCTTACTCATTTTACTTCCATACAATAAAACCTTGTTATTGTTTTACCTAATTCCTGTGTTAGTGTAATCTTTCCACTTGGGATTACCTGATTGATTATATCGTATTATCCACAATATAACAGGGTGAAATGTAATTGGTTGATATTTTTAGATAGTTTACTGTACAATTTATACATTAACAGATAGTTCAAAGGCACAATACAGTACTATGTGCAGTCCACTACATTAAAAACAATCACTTGCTTTCACTTGGCAAATCTTCCAATAATTCTTTCTGCATCCAACTTATCTACCAATTCCTTTTCAATTGATAGCAACACGCATGATGCCAAATTTTTCTAAGAGTGAATTTTTTAACTTTGTTTTTATGATCTTTAGCTTTGAAAATGCTGTATCGATCTCATGATCATGAGAAATTATAAATAAACTAATTGCTATGATTCTATAGAAAAAGGAAATTGCCCTAATGACAGGAAACTTAGAGACTTTCTATTTTTCATCGGTTCCTCAAAAGGAGTGCATATGGAATTGGGCACTTCCAAGGATGAGGACTACAGATAAGTCTTTTACACAAATATGACTTTCTTATGTTTAATATTAACTTTTAATGATAGACTTATCACTTGCAAATTATTTATTCATTCACCAAAACAAACACAAAAATCAGAAACATTTACTAACAACTATATTACAAGCACTCACTACTGGATTGACTTGCGATGACCTTGTGAATAATATTACCTGTATTCTTATTATACTGGTTTTTTACAATAAACCTTTACTTAATCCACCTTGTTTTTCAAGTATATATTCCTATTAGCATGGAATATAATACAAGTACAACCAAATCCTTCTATACATATGCATAAATGTCTCACTTTCTTGTTTGATATATATATATATATATATATATATATATATATATATATATATATATATATATATATATATATATATATATATGTAGATTATAGTTTACTAACAAAAAACAGGAGTCAAATAAGACCCATCATAAAAAAGACCTCTCACATTGGACTTGAGTAACTGATAGTTTGCAAATGACTTCCTAAAGTTCTTATTCCTTTTTATTATTAAGACAGTTGTCGGGTGTTTGTTTATTTATTGAATCAGGAGGCACTTGCCAGTGGGAAAGCTGACACTTAGGCCTGTCCACCACTGCACATAAACATATGATTTTGATTACCTCAAACCATTTTTGTGTTTCTTTGTTGGGGTTACTTTAAAAATCATCCTTGGTAATGGCTAATAGAAGAGCCAAAACTGCTTGGTTATATATATATATATATATATATATATATATATATATATATTATATATATATATATATATATATATATATATATACATTTGGACAGTTTTTATCCATGTTATGTCCAGAAAAGAAAATGCTTTTATGAATGCTAGAAAAATGGAATAAATGCTTAATTGCAGTACCTTATCAGTTGTTTTCAATACATACATACATATATATATATATATATATATATATATATATATATATATATATATATGTATGTATGAAATGTATGTATATGAACAGTCCTCCCAAAAGTTTTGTAATGGCAAGGCTAGGTCCTTTGTCTTTGTTGTTCACTGAAGACATCTGTGTTTAGGATCAAAAAATAAATATGAAAACAAGTGTTCAGAATTTCAGCTTCTATTTCCTGGTATTTATAAAAAGTCTAAAATTCTGAACTGTTGTCTTAATATTCATCTCCTGATCTTACACTCAAATTCCTTCAGAGAATAACAAAAACAAAGGAATTGACCTTGCCATTCCAATACTTCCAGAATGGACTGTATGTATATATATATATATATATATATATATATATATATATATATTAATAAAAAGGCTTAGACACTAATATTACATGGTCATAATTTATTCCATTGGAATCGTAAATATGATCCAATTCATCAGACCTACAAATTCAAAAAGAAAACAGAAAAAACAACTCCAAAAATAAAAATAGAATTTAGAGAGAGTGTAAGTATGAGAGTGTGGGATGAATGTTAGAGCTAAAGAGTGGGGTAACAGACGAGAGAAGGTGGGAGATTAAACCTTAACAGAGAGAAGTTTTATAGAGGTGAGTGGAAGAGGTTTAAGTGAGAGAAATATGAATGTCTAATACATTAAAGATACATTTCGTGGTGACATATACACACCATAGACGATCTAATGTTAAAGATCAGAATAAGAGGGAGGAAGAGGAAAAGAAAAGAAAAAGGGGTGGGGGAGAGAGATGGGGCGGGGGAAACTAAAACTGAAGGGCATTTACTGAAAGGGCCACTGTGAGTTCTACCTGGATTCTATCCTCTTGGAATTTTTTATTCAAAAAATATACATGTATGTGTATGCACCTATGTATATATATTTATATATTTTGCATAGTATGTGTATATTTACCACTAATATTAGCTATATATATATATATATATATATATATATAAGTACAGGGTTGGTACACATGAAATAAAATTCCAATAACCAAAAACACTATTCTTAAAAGAGTGCTCACAACCAAGTAGAGCTAATAATATTTATTCAATTTTCTAACATATGCATGATATAAGATCACTACAAAATTGCAACATTTGTAATGATCTTATAACATGCATATGTTATTGTTATAACCTAGGAAGGGTTGCTGAATGAGGAATAACCAAAGCATAGGTTGGAAATGAAATGGTAATCTTCATAACATCAACAAAATACAATACTCACCAGAGGTTTAAAGTAGGTAAACCACTCCTAGTGGTGGACTATTTAGCATATTATTCCCACTTACAATAGTGTCCAATGTATTTATGAGGATTGGGACATACCCATTAGTGTTCATATGTATGGTATATAAAAGTTATAAATTTAAATATATATATATATTGTAATGGACCGTGGCTGTGATGTTGTTGAGTAGAAGTGGAAGAATTATATGGGTTAAATTTTTCCTGCTAGCCGGTCCAACTACATGAACGTTAATTAAGTCCAAAGAATGCAAAGAAAACAAACACAAGACTGATAAACATGTGTACAAATATATATATTAATAACAAGTTACATGGAAACAATTACAAAGGACAAAGTGTGTGTCTGTATATTATATACGTGTGTGTGTGTGTGTGTGTGTGTTGTGCTAAGCATGTTCCCAGCGTTTGGGAAACGCTATCTCGAAGTGATAAGGCTGAAAGCCTGAGGAAAAAGAGAGATTTACCTCAAGGTGGCGGCCCAAAGGCTTGAGGGAAAAAGAGGAAGAGGCGAAGGGTCAACGACTATTTATAGCCAGGGAAGAGAGACCCCTGGTGAAAGAGTTAACTCCGACAATAAATATATAGCCAACCACAGACAGGCTGTTTTACTGTATCACAGCTCCACAGTGTGGCTAGACATCCGATTGCTTCAAGCCAGGATCGAAACCCAGGTGATTTGACATCAGATATCTTACCTCTAGACCATCATCGCACACCAAAAAGGAAGGGGATTTTAATGCTTTTCTCTATACAAAATATGACAACGGTTTACAGAAATCAATTCATACTTGAAGAGTAATGCTTAACAGCAGTAAGAGCTGCTGTTTTTAAAACCCCTTTTCCCTAGATAGCTTACCTGGATTTCTAGGAGCTTATATAGTCATCCACAGACAAACTGTTTCACTGTATCACAGCTCATCAGTGTGGTTAGACATTTGCTTGCTTCAAGCTGGGATTGAAACCCGACTGATTTGACATCAGTCAAATATATATATATATATATATATATATATATATATATATATATATATATATATATATATATATATATATATATATATATATATATATATATATATATATATATATAAATATATATATATGTATGCATATATAGATAGATAGATAGATAGATAATGACCATATTCTGTCAGTAACATTTACCTTAATTCTTGTTCACTGACAATCTATCCACTACCCTTCTCCTCATACTTTCTTCTATCACTCCTATCTGATCTTGCTACAAATTTTCTGTAACCCCTTGCGTCCTAGTGGCTTCCCACCTTACTTGGGGTGAAACGTTTAAAAAAAAAAAAAATCTTTTTCAATTTTCCGCATACAGGTCAAGTGCTGAAAATTTTTTTTTTTTAAACAAGTTGAGATAAGAAAATAACAAAAATTGGTGCTTAATCATTAAATTTTCTTTTCCTCCTGCTACAAATAATTACTTTGTTAACGCAGAAAATGATTAAAACAAGGCAGAGAAGTGGTGAAATAGCAATAAAATCAATAGACAGCAATGAGAAGAGCCAAAGATTGCCTACATATAACTGGTTAAACTGCAATCAGAATTAAAATACCACTGTTCTTAATATTTCTTTTTCTTTTTTAGTTCTAAAAACAGACAGCAGTACACAGGATGGTTTCTCTAGTCTACTTGCATAAATTAACTCAGTTTGACAATGAAATGAGGAAAGAAGTGGTGCGGCTGTGGCAGTGTAGCTGTGGCAGCCATAGGATGTTGATCTGACTAAAGAACGTATACCAGAGTTCAAACCTCAAGTGCCACTTAAGGTAGAGGGTTACTGTCAAATTCATTCTAAGGAAGGAGGTGTGTGATATGGAGTAAAAGAGAGGTGGAAAGAAATGAAAAATATGAGGATAAGAAAGAATTGGTAATGATTAAGCCATGATTTGCAGAATTTGGGAAGGATCCGTGTGAGCGTCTGTTTTATAATGCTACAGTTCTTGGACAAAAGCAGTCTGAGTGGAAATTTCTTCTTACATTTGGAATATAGAGGAAATGAAGGTGATTCAATTCTACAGAAGTCACAATTTCTCAGTATTTCAAATGGAATACAAAATACAGAGGAAATGAAAGGGACTCAACTCTGCAGAAGTCACATTTTCTCAGTATTACAAATGTAATAGCAAAAAAGGAGGAAATGATAATGACTCAACTCTGCAGAAGTCACATTTTCTCAGTATTACAAATGTAATACAAAATATAGAGGAAATGAAAAGGATGATAACCATATGAAAATGTGAAACTTTACATTAACTCATATTCTAATTCAAGACTAATAGTGTTTAACTCATTAGTCAATGCACTAAACAGTGTACACTATATTCCATAAGTTTATATAATTATCGATCAACAAGGGTATTATTAGCATGGCATCCCTTATTGCACTACACCTGGACAGGAGAACATTGCAATTAGATTGGTAAGACTGAAGCAATTCCTTCAGGTTTTTATAAAAGGCTTATTTTAATAAATAAAATTAAATAAAAATATTTCTTCAATCCCCTGAAAAGTATCACCTAAGTATCATCTTAACACCTTATTAGCATTAAAACCAGCATTCTTAAGGACAGATCAATCAGCTAACTTTGTTTTTGAAACATGATACTTGGATATACAAAACAAAAAAAAAACAAAAACCCTGTACTAAAGCAAATGACAATCCTGCCCACACTTACTGTATGCATGACCACTTATTGACCTCACTATAAACAGAGGAAAAGTGGGCTTTGAGGTTGGTTCTTTCTACCCTTTTGACAGAGTGGTCCACTCCATAATCACAAAGGCTTATGGCCACATCATGTTGAAACATTAGATCTCATACAATCACTGAGGTTAATGTCAAGCCTGATCAGTATGTAGATGAGTGACTACTTGAGAATAACAGGTGCTGTAAGCTTGGATGTGCGGGTGATGTAATGGATAATGACTTGGAATTATTAATTGGAGAGCCAAGTTCCAATTCCAGTCGGCTTTTATTAGATTCACTTCTGTGCAAAATACTCTTGGGAAATGTATGAATCCACCACTTCTCTCTCCAGCTATGGGTTAATTAGTAAGACTTGTATCATTAAACCATTATTATCTCCAAAAATAAAATAAAATTGTATACAAAATTATTTAGATTTCAGCATTAAATAATGTTAAGCAACATCAAGTCTGGTCAGTATCTAGATGGGTGACTACTTGGGAATACTAGCTGCTGTAAATTTGGATGTATAGGTGGTGTAATGGATAATGGCTCAGAATTGTTAATCAGAGAGTCAAGTTCCAATTCCAGTTGGTTTCGTTATATTCACTTCCATGCAAATACTCATGGGAAAGGTATGAATCCACCTCTTCTCCCTCCAGCTATGGGTTAATTAGTAAGACTTGTATCACTAAATCATTATTATCTCCTCCAAAATTCTTATAATCTAAAAATATTTTCTGGCATCAAAAGGTTGATAAAGCTTAGAAAAGTAATCAATCAATCAAAGTAACCATCAAAGAACTAATCCATATGCTACAAAGGTCTTGCTCTAACCGTCTGTTACAACATACTGTGACCTATGAACTCTGTTGTGACAAGAAAGATACAATTTGTATGCATAAAAAATAAAATAAACTTTATAAAATAGCATTCACTCAGCATTCACTCATTTTGCAGGTAATAAGCAACATTCTGTGTCAACTTCCACAAGGTTATTGGTTGTCAACTGTATCAGAAGTATACTAGGATTATTTTAAAAGTTCCAGACAGACATCACTGGTATGTAAAAATTACAGATATCCAAGAAATGGACTTCTTGTGACTGAGAAGAATGGTAACTAAGTTATAAAGTGGAACACTGCATCAAATCCTATTCCAATTCAACGCTGACACTGCTCAAACCATTTTGTCAATGCATTGTATAGTATTCTTTAGAGTTTCATAGCTGTTGACCAACCAGAGCAAAGTTATTCCCACCCAGCACCTAAGCTAAGACAGGGGACATTGTCTTTGAATCATGGAAAGCTGGTGCCATATCTCCTGGTCAGACAAGTCATGTTTTCAGCTCTGGGTTTGTTTATGAAGGAGATGATATGCTCAACCATTCAGTCAATATAATGTACAGCATACACTGGATTTTGTAGTGTTTTGTAGTTGTCAACCAACAGGTGTACTATGTTACAGAGGTAAAAATGTGTAACCTGGAAGACAGAAGCTTGTTGCTATTGTTACTGTTGTGGAAGTTAATTCTTTCTCTACCTTGGCAAAGGTATATTCAAGTAAAAAGAATACATTGAGTATGGGTAAATAAATGTATAATTTATTTACATACATACAAAACTAGTAACTTTTATCTGTTGCTGTTGCTCATGGCAACAGTGAGAGAAAATAATGAAATTAGAAGTGAAATACACATTGTTGATGATTATCATTGTCAGTGGTTTTTCTCTCTCAGTGCATTGGTGTTGACATGAAGACTGGTTTGTGTCACATCTCTCAGCTTGCCGATGTTGACATTAAAGTTAGTCTCTCTCAGGTTTGTTTGACTTAGTGAATATATAGCCATTATCCAAATTAAAGTTTTCGTTTCTAGAGTAAGAGTGGGTCTGACTGATCAATAAATTGTTTGTTTTATTTTAAAGTGGATGTATATGCAGAAAATGTAATTACAGGGTTTGCTTTAGGTCATTGAGCAGTCAACATCAGGTTTCTGTAGAAAAATGTAAGAGGCATGACAAGTATTATTGACACTGTGTTATGGCATTTTTTTGAAAAATTGAAAATGACAAAAATAAAAAAATTTGCCAGAATCTGTATGATATTTTGCGTAATATGAAACCACATCTGATACTTCAGCTTGGATTTTAAGATGTGATTTAAGCCTCATAAATCATTGTTTAAAGATTCCCAAGAAGGAATAGGTTGAATAAATACATTTGTTTTAATGCTTAATATAAAATAGAGAAATAAATGCTGTACAGTTTCCTCACAGATAAAGAGTCCAAGAAATAGAACTCAAGATAAACCATTCCAAAACATAAATTATGACCTGCAGTGATGACACCGATTCTGAATCCATCATAAAAACTCAGCATGTGGAATTAGTAAATACAAAACCCTTAGGAGATAATTAAATTGAACAAGAATAGGCTTCACCAGAGGTAGTTTCACCTGACACTGCAAATTGCTAAAAGACTAAATTATTAATCTAAAGACTCGACTCATGTTCATAAATAACCTCATCAGATTGAGACTTTCATATGGATGTCATGCATGACGCTAAACCCATTCAGAAATATCAAAACTATCAGCTGTATACAACCTCTTTTTGAGATTAAATGGTTAAAAATGACTTTGATTGTATGAAGGCTCAGTGTCTTGACAAATACCATCTTTCTTTGAACATTGTGGACTGGCACTACAAAGTTGCAAACAACAAAACGCACCAAATAAGAGAAACCACATCACTTGAAGATTACGAACAAGCAGCAACAACTGAAATGAATATCATATGTAACTTGCAGAGAAAATAATGACATAATCCAGATGTTGACATTCCACACCACTTCAAATAAAAGGTTAGGAAGGAAACCGCCACCAATACTGGGAAGAGCAATAACAGCTACTTGAGAAACCTATTTTATATAAAATTGCATTAAGAGAAAGATTGCTACTGACAGCACTATTGGCTCTATGGTCAATGAATGCTGAGTGTTTCCTTATAAGGAAACTGCTAATATTACCATTACCATTGAAGCAACAGAGATGCTATTATCCAAAAGATGTTGCAGATGAAACATGTCATCAATAAGGAAGTTTTAAGGAAAATGAATGCAAAACACTCATACTTACTATCTTGCTTAACACATGTTCTCATCTAATTACCAATGTTAAGCAGTGTTGGACCTGGGTATTACCTAGATAGGTAACTGCTTGGAAATGCCAGATGCTGTATACTTGCATATGTAGGTGGTGTAAAATTTAATGGATGTGAAATGTGAAATTGAAGAGCCAGGTTCAAATTCCTCTCAGTGTCATCACATTCATTTACATGCAAATACCCTTGAGAAAGATATGAATCCATCTCTTCTACCCCCTCTATAGGGTTAGATAGTAGGACTTGTATCTTGAAAATTTATTTATAATCCCTTCACATAGTGTAGATGGACCAAATGCATTTTGTGAGTGTTGTTATTATTTTGTACTCTTCTATCCCAATTCGTAGGGCCGGCTGTCATGTATCAGAAAAGATACAAAAGATCTGTGGTCCACATAACATCAGGAAAACCTTTGGAGTGTTTCAACACCTAGCAGACATCTCTTCTGAGTAATACTACCCATAAAGGACAACATTATGAAAGACTGCATGTATGCCATCCTGTGCTAGAAATATAAGGAGAAACAGGTCACCCCCTTAAGATAAGACTGCAGGAACATCGTAAGGGAAATAGAAAAATCAGGCATGGCTTATCATATATGGAGAGAAAAGGGAGATCACCGCCCTCTGTGGAAGAACTTGAAATAATAGACAGAGAACATCACTGGAAAATTTAAGGAACCTGTGCATATGCTAGGTTACAAAATTCTCCTAAGCATAGACATGAATACAGTATGGGAACAAGTAATACGAGAAGCTAGAGAAAATCTCTTGGGAAATTGTAGGAAGACTTCAAGTCTAAGGTTATCCACTATCTATCCTTCATATCCTCATAACACACATCTTCCCTTTACACTCACATTCAGTAACTGCTATGTCACCATTCCATTGAATGATGATAATACAATCAAGGATTAGGATGTCACTTGGAGTCGACGTAGTCTTGCTGAAATCAGTAGTAACCAGATACACTAGATCTCTAACTTTCAGCTTTTCTCTTGTTCTACTGACGGTTCTTGGTATCCGTATTTATGTATTTGTATGAGTCCAAGTGTGTTCATCTTCACAACAGTAACTCTCTACCTTGATTGACTCTTGGGCCTTTTATTGTGAATAATAGCATGTAAAAATTATATGATTTTTCTGATGTGATTTGAGGTCATCTGTCAAACATTCTGACCCTGATGTATACATGGATTTTTTGGGGGGTAATCTGGCTGGAAAGTAACTCGGTATGAAAAACTATAATTTCATATCCGAACCTTAACAGACACTCCAGAAAAATACTAAACAACTCTCCCTCCTTCAGTAACATTGCTTTTGATAACTTATTACAGATATTAAATCACTGGGAAGCAGGTGTTAACTCAAATAATATGCAGAAGTGAAAATGAAGATGAGGTGTGATTTTCAAAAAGGTGGAGATTGATATCTATCTTTTTCACTTTTGCTTGGCACAAAATGTGATAAGAATTCTTATGAGAAGGGCCCTTAGTTTTTAACATTAAGAAGAAATAACTTTAACAATCAATATTAAAAAAGAATTGTAAGAGGAAGGACAGAATGTATGGTTGTCAACAAAAGGGACAGTCCAAGATGTGAGCTACAAAATGGAGATGTAAAATCAAGCAAGTAAAGAAAGTTAACTACATGTGAAGTGTTATAACAGACAATGGAAAATGTGGCACAGAAAATGTAAGATGCCTCCCAAAAGCCAAATAAAATATTAAGTAATGGAAAAATTTAATTAGAAACTAATAAAAGAGTGATGATCAGACTATTTAATATCAATTCTCCTATATGGCAGTGAATGTTGGATAATTTTTCACAGATGAAGAGAAAACTCGAAGCAAAAGAGATGTTGTTCTCTCGTAGGATGTTGTGAATACCACAGATGGAACATGTGAACCATGGAGAAGTTTTAAGGAAAATGGAAATAAAAAGGACACTTGTACTAAGCATCAAAAGAGACAGCTAAATAATGGGGAAAGAGGACTTGGAGAATTCAACACTTATCGGACACACTGAAAGTAAGAGAGACAAAGTAACCTTCCTAATTTGTATAAATGAATACTAGATCAGAGATGGAGAGAGATAGTAAAAAAGCAAATTTTGCTTAGACCTATAAAAGACAGAAAGCTGTGGAGAGCCATAATTGCATGAGTCCTTAATCGGTGATCCTCTTAATGTTGGCTGTATAGACTAGATGGAATAAGATATAGTTAATCTTAATGGATAATACTGTATATCTATATATGAATTAATGAGGTGAAACATTATGGCCTTCAACATATTGCAATAACAATAGCTTGTGCCTTGAAACAGTTGCATATGCCAGGGCTGAAAGCATATGAGCAAGTGAGCTGGTTTCAACTACCCCAATTTTAAAATTCCACTGATGAAAGATTTTAATGACTTTGATTTTTTTTTTTTACAGTAAGGTTTACCCTTTACAAGGCCCTGTGGAGCCAGTTGTATGGATATGAATGGAAAATAAAGGTTGACCCTAGCTTTGAACAGGTAGTGATCGAGGAAACATCCTCTTAGGAATCAGTTCCCCAAAGCAGTGGTTTGCAGAAAGAATCTATTTCAGTAGAACTTACTTCTCACCGATGAAATACAGAGAGAATATGGGTGGTTTGAATTGTCAGGATCAGTGAATGTAGTTTGTCCGAGTACTTTCCATAAAAGTAGCGATAGAGCTGTGAAAGACTCACAACATCCCACCCGTGGGAGAGAAGTTGAACAGTGGAGAATAATTTGTCACCCACAAGGACTCAGAGATGCTTTTAGATTCTATCAAGGCTGGAGATTGAAGTCTGGGCAGCTCTTGCCAAAATATGTCAACAGTACTCTATATTTGACCTGATCTGGCTCTTGTAAATTTAGAAGATGGCAGGAGAAGTCATGTGCTTACTGGAGCAATACAAGTAGCTGAACATTTTACCTGCATCATTAGAAATGGATTTTATGTATCAGTGACACTTGAGATCAGGTATGAATTGATAGTCGCCAGATTAGAAAATTAAATTGAAAAATTTCTGAAAAAGCACAACTTGTGCTCAGTTGTGCAAACTATGTACCAGCAGAGATCTGAGTTGGGGAAAATCATGAACCACCAAGATGGCATTAAAGAACCAGTCAGAGAAAAGATAAAATAGAAGCTTCCTTGCCATGTATGAGCTTGTTGTGGGGTGCTATGGTGATGTGTTGGTATTGTCTGAATTTTATTTTTTTATATATGCATTTCTTTAAAAATGACATCATGTAACCAGAATTGGATTATAATAATGCAAACAAAATCATGTATGAGATACAATGGAATAAGCATAGAAATAAAAATTATAAATTGCTTTAGTATACATTTCAGAGAAATGATTGTATATTTTAAAAAACATACAGAAATAAAGAAATTTTGCTTATCTGTTGGTGGCAACATGTCTTAACTGAGAATGACCAAAATGTCTGCCTTCTTCAGCAGTTCTAAACAATAAGAGAGAATGTTTATATTTTGGTGGTAAAATAGTTATTCTGGTGCATTATGGGAGTATTCTGTATTTTATTTAACTATGTTTTTATAATCTAATTTTATCTTTCTTTATTGTTTATTATCATTTTTCTCCGTATTTTAAAATATTTTTATTCCTTAACATTTTATTTTTAAGTATACATTTCAGAGAAATGATTGCATATTTTACAGAACATATATGTATAGAGAAATAAAGAAATTTTGCTAATCTGTTAGTGACAACATGTTTTATCCAAGAATCTCCAGAATATCTGTCTTCTAAACAAAAAGAGAGAATGTTTTTTTCTTTCTTTTGGCAGTAAAATGCTTATTCTGATGCATCATGGGAGTATTCTACATTTTATTTAACTATGTTTTTATAATCTAACTTTTTCTTTCTTTATCATGTATTACAATTCTTACTTGTATTTTATTGGTTAACTTTTTAATTTTTCTTTAATTATTAATTACTTTGGTTCCAGATTTCTACATAGTCTAGTAATAAGATTTGAAGGTTATTTAAGAGTTTATTTGTTGCTATCACTACAAGCCAATAGAATGGTGACTATGCTACAAATTACAGATAAATTTAATCAACATGAAGGAAGGATAGATGACAATACAACATAATGTCCATTACTGAAAGCATCTTCAGTGGCTTCTTCAATGGACATACAAGCATTAAAACAGACCCCTGTATCTATAGAATAAGTTTGCCCATTCTAAGTCCTGCTTTCTCCAGAAAAAAGTGAACAGTAAGGTACTTTTTTTTAAACATTTCATCTCAAGCAAGGCATTAGTGCCACTAAGATGCAAGGAGCTTGGTGGCAGCAGAAGAGAAGGAGAAAGGACAATAAAAGTATTTAGGAAGACAAACGATGGCAATTGACATTGCATTTAAATTTTTCTAGGTGACAGGGAGACAAGAAACCAAAAGAGAGTTCTACAGGTGAGAAGTGCAAGAAAAGAAACTGTATGAATAGAACATATGGCTACATCAAGCTTGAAATAGTAAAAAAAAAATGAGACCTAGTAACCAAACTAGTAGTACACTTAAATTTGCATGGTTGAAATAGGAAGGAGGAGAGCTCATTAGAACAACTGTCATGAAAATATTTATAGAAAAAACTGTCAAAGTGGTGGGAAAGTGACATAGATAACATTATAGACCCTTTTTTGGATTTTGTTGAGAATCTTGAAATATATAGCAGTAACACCAAACCAGATATGGCAGAAATATTCAATTCAATTTTCCTTGAGAAGTAATGAAAACAGAATCAACCGTGGAAAATTAACAAGCTGGCAGATATAGTTTGATGGTTTGGACAACATTGTGTAAGGAAAACAATAGATCCTATTATTCATGGATAAGGTACATTGTGTGTCACAAATGAAGACTATGTACATAATCTAATGGCAACAATGCAATATTATGGCAACAGCATTTTCTAACAGGACTATGCCCTCTTCCATACTATATGAGTTACACAAGAATGTTAAACACCATAATGCAGACTTTACCATGTTACTCTGACTACAGGATTCCCTTCATCTCAATCCATTTGAATCTTTATAGGAATAAGTTAAATCTGTATAACCTCTACCAAATAACTTCCAGCAGCTAAAGAACTTCTGTTAGCATTCTGATCCCAGAAAAAAACATTTTATAGAGATCTTTTAGAGGCCATCAATGGCTGTTTGAAAACCATTTTGGGTGGAACAACACTTTATTAGGCAGGTGATCATAATATTTTAACTCATTGGTATATGTATTTAGATAGATATGAACAGATTGAGATAGATAGATGATAGATAGATAGATAGATAGATAGATAGATAGATAGATAGATAGATAGACTTCACTGTGTTACCCTGACTACAGGATTCCCTATATAGGAGATAGATAGATATGAACAGACTGAAATAGATAAATATAAGCAAACTGAGATAAATAGATAGAAACTGACTGTGATAGATATGAATAAACTGAAATAAACAAATAGATAAATATGAGAAGACTAAGATATAGAGAGAGATGAACATAGTTAGATAAATAAATTGAAATAGATAGATATGAAAAAATTCAGATAGATAGATTGATAGATATGAACAGAATTAGATAGATAGATAGATAGATAGATAGATAGATAGATAGATAGAGAGAGAGAGAGAAAGGGAAAGAGAAATGAACAGTCAACTAAATAGAAAGAGAGAAATGAACACTCAGATAGATACATAGATAGAATTAAATGATATACATTTACTCATATGTTCTCTATGATAACAAAGACTCAATAAATACTAAAATGTTCTGCATATTATCTGATATATTTGACACTATTAATTTCCTGTCTTTATAAAACTTAGTTCAAACTAGGGAAAGTGTCATTTATATGTTTAACAAAAATTAAATCCTTACTCACTTTTTTCCCTCAGTCATATATTTTCAAAAAGTAAGTATTTTCTGCCATTCTGTTTTGTCTCGTATTGTAATTGTTTTTTTTTTTTTTTTGCCTTCTATGCTTTTCTATATTTCCCCATTGGGAACAACAATGATTTTCTCCATATTAATTGTATTTTACTTTCTAAAATATTTAAAAAAAAATATATATTAAACATTGACTTTGAGAGGAAAAAAATCAATCATAGGTTTTGCTTTATCTCATTTTTATCAATCAATATTTTAACGATATTTAAAGATGTGCTTTCAAAAATAATTTTATTTGCAAAATAAAAATATAAATTCTAAATACAGAGGAAAAACTTACGCCTAAAGCATTTTTGCAAATATAAAATAAAAATTACAAAAATTAAAAAAATGAATATAGACCAGTTAACCACTATCTCATTACAAATAAAAATTTGTGTAATATTAGGTCTTTTGCATTTTCTTTTTTTATCCTCAATATTTCATTCATGTAATTTTCTCCACTTCAAAAAACGTGAAACAAAAATGAATTTCAAAGGTGCTCTAGACAACTCGAAAAGGAACTCATTGATTTGTATATTTCCATTATTTTGCTTTATTTAAAAGGGAAAATTTCAAGAGAAACAATTATTTTCCTGCCATGCCAAATTTCTAATTCCTAATTTAAAATTCAACTTTCAATTTCACTTTCAATTGCCAAACAACTGAATTAAAAGTTGTTGAGCTGCAAGTAGTTCTTGAAAAGGCTTCAGGGTTGAAACATTTAACTTGAGTATATAAGGCAGCAGGTTCAAATACTATAAATAAGTGGGAACTGTTAATTCAGCTATGAAAAGGAAAAATAAACTAGATAGTAGCTGTAAGAAAACAGACAGGAGGAAATCACTATTTCATTAGGTTAATCCTATCATATATTTAACATCGTAGCTTGACCATAGAAGTTTATAGCAGTCTCTTTAAAATGACATTTAGATGTTACAGAAGGTTGAAAGAGGGAAAAGCATGTAATCTGATCATGTGGTTTAAGTATATGTGCCAATTATATAGCTTTAACCATTAAAGTATATCAGAAGCACCCATAAAAATTTCATTGTTTTCCTATTTGAATGTTCTGATGAATCATCATTCTTAATGTAAGGATTGATTAAGCTCCTTGAAAATTCCATAACCATAAAATATAGAAAATTGGAAATTCCTGTGTTGCATCGTTAAGTATTTGAGCTTAACAAGTGTAACAAAATATTGCAATCTTAAGTATCAATGTAGGTCGATGTTTAAAGAAGAGGGTGCAAATGAAGACATTCAAAATTCACTGGAGTAAATTTTAAAGCCTCCCTGATCTCCCCTTTCTTTCTTATTATTTATTAGCTTTTCCATTTCCACATGAATGAGTGGGGGGTGTAATTGATAGAGGCTCAGAATGAGAAATCAGAGAGAGGAGTTTGTATTCAAATCAAATTTCATTGCATTCATTTTCGCACAAATAACCTTGGGAAAGGTATGAATTCATGAGTCACCCCAATAGTAGAAGAGAGAGACTGAGCTGTTCAGCTTTGGATGGCAACCAGTCTAGGAGAAGGACAATACTGAATCCAAAACTATATTTAGCCCTGGGGAAGCACATACTATGTAACTAATGAAATGACTGCATGATCCTGACTGCTGCCAGCTTTGATTGATTAATGATTTCCATTTCACTGAAGCAGGCATTAAACACATGAGAGTGTTATTACTGCCTCTATCTTTTCTTTCTTTCTTTCTTTCTTTCTTTCTTTCTTTCTTTCTTTCTTTCACAGAACATATAATAATATATAGAGCTTTAACACATTCCAAAATGAGGCTTGTTGGAAATTAAAACAAATGGGTGACAGATTTACTCTGCAATTTCACAATTTAGAATTCAACTGAAGTCATGAAATTGTCATGACCTGTATAAAACTAGTGTAGAATTTGAATAACATTTAATAAAGAGGAACATTTCAAAATTTGAATAAAACTGGATTTACAATATGCAAAATGTAAAGGTTATTCTGAGGAGATGCTATTATACTTTCTGGTATCAGGGTTACCAATTAATGTAAGCTAAGTTGCAGTCACCACTTTTTGGAGGAGGCAACTCTAGAATTATGACATTAATATGCTGGGCTACCTAAAACTGCATGTCAAGATACTCCCTTGAGAAAATAGTAGCCGGATAAATGGAACAAGTAAGATGTATTCAGTGAGGCAAAACTGACATTGTGAGTGAGTTTGTGATATAATATGAATATTAAAAGGATTATTATTACTTGTACTTTGTGTGGAATGAAAAAAGAGTACAATAGTGAATAATTAAAGTTAGTTTGGAAAATAATATTTTGCAAATACAAAAATGTGGCACAAGGCCAAAAGAGGAGATCGAGGAAGGCTGGTCTTCAATCTGTCTTATCTTAAACTTAGCTAGCCACAATTACTAACCCAAACACACAACAGTATTCCTTACACTAAAACAATGCATTCTTATTTATCATTCTTACTACAGGCACCATAATGCCTCAAAGTCTCTATGAAGTCTTAACTAGTTCCTATATGTACAATTTGTCTCTGGACGAGGGCAGGGATAAAAATAAAAACATTTAACTCCACTGAATATTTACAATGATTACAATTTTTATACAAGAAACTAAACAAAATAGTGTTAGTAATAAATTTGCCCACAATCCTTAATTGTGGCAAAAACATCAGTTAACTGGGCAAAATTAATGCAGGAGTTAAATAATTCAAGCAATCATTTGACGAAACACTCACTGAAATACACACCCATTCAAAGACAACAACAAATATAAAAAGCACAATCGAAAAGACATAAGCATTCCACATTCACTGGAGAATTGACATTTCTGGTCATCTAAATGAGAAGAGGGGGAATTAAACTAAAGAAAGTGGGGACAAAAATAAAAGTGGGGCAATGACCATACATTCTCTATATCTATGTTAAGTTGATGAAGGAAAAGTTAGCCTGGAAAGTGTTGCAATCCTTTTCAGACTGAGTAGGCGATGTTGATAAATTGCCACATGTATAGTGAATATTTGGATTATAGAATTGAGATGCAGGTTTCAGAAAGTGATTAAAGTTTATGCAACATTTCTGATTGGATGAAAAATATTAATTCTCCTTTGACAAACAGTTCCATCTGCCCAATTTTGGGTTGGGTCTACCAGTGGTATGGTTTTAAAGCACTTTCCAAAGGTGCCACATGCTGTGTTTTCTTCCCCTGACCAATAGCATCAAGAAGTCAACCATGGTGATATTCAAACCCAATTCTCAGGGTCAGAAAGTGAATGTTTTAAACACTTGGCTACAAGCACAGCATTGTTGCAGTATAAACTACAGGTTGGCTCAGTAGGCATTAAAAAAAAATAACACTGAGAGGATTCATTTTCTTGAATGCATTTTTAAACATTTATCTGAGAAAGTGTTTGCATTATAGAAACTGTCTCACTTGTTGGCTATTGTGGTATGTGGGAGCTTACTTACTTTGCTTGATTCAGCAGTAGCATCAGAGGATGTAATCAGCAGGGTACAACTGGAAATCCCAGAGGTCATAAAAGCCTTGACCAAGTCCTATTTACTCTTTTTTTCACTTTTCATTTTCAGTGACTTTTACTTTCAAGCTCAGTTTGAAGAGCTACACACAACCCTTGCAGCAGAAGACGAGGCCTGTCCTGGCAGCTTGACTTCAGATTTCTCATTCTTCCCATGGGAACCAACTGAGAAATCTCCCTTCAAGACACCTACCAAAGGAAAAACTACACAAAATCCTTGCTTCAGAAGACAAGGCCTGTCCTAACAGTTCCACACTCAGATTTTCTTTTTCCTTATGTAGGAAGTAATGGAGAAATTTCTCTTAACAAAAACAACTATGCAAGAACTTTGTTAACTGAGAAACCCCACATTTTCTCCACAAAATACTACTATTTTGCACTCTCTTTCAACCAGAAATAAAGGCTGTTGAACAGATATTTCAAGCCTTGTGTTTTGTTCATTCCACTCTTACTGCCAACCAGAAACATTCACACATGACTGGGAAAAATTCCAACAATATATAGCTGATAGTTTAAACATTTCTGAATGAGTTGGATGCCATTACTGACATCCATATAATGTCTAGATCTGACAAAGCTATGTCTAGATCTGAAAATCAATTAACTAAAACTTGTTGGTATTAAGTAACCATGGTATGATACCTACAATTCTTGCCAAATGTAAAGAGAGACTAATATTGTGAGAAGTGTTGAGGATTAAGTAAGGTAAGTAACAGAAAAGAAAATATTTAAACTTAACACCTTCTGGTGGACTACATCACATTAATTTAACTTTAGATTAGGAAATAAAAGTGACGTGGGAAAGGATAAGCAAAAGACATTGTTACACATAAAATATGTATTTAACAAGATGTAAAACAAATGATGTGAAAGAAAGCATGCATTTAAGTAAGAAAAGGTTGAATAAAACAAAAGTTGTCTCTCTTTAACTATTATTTTTGTATTTCAAAGTTCACTGGAAGAAAGTTTATGAGAGTTTCTTGTAATAATTGTTCTCAGAAGATTTGCTGTGTAAGGAAAGATTATGTGAGTGTATAAGGAACATTCAGCATGTGAGTGGTGGTGTGAGTGAGAAGGTTGGAAAAATTCATAAAAGTTTGTATGTACATGAAAGCGTGAAATATTATTTAATGCTTGACTGCCCTTGGTCGAGACGATAATTCTCTGGGACTACATCTTGCAGTAAAAAGAGAGAAAAAAGAGAAAAGAGAGAAGAGAAAGTAACAGGCTTGTGTTTGCTATTTATAAATAATGTAATCACATGATAGGATCACGATCACTGTGTGGGAAGATTTATTCTTCACGTGCAAACAATCTGATTGGTTGGCATTGACCAATCAGCGTGCGAGCTTTGAGGAGACTTAAGAAAGCTTCTGAGTTTCGTTTCTCCCAAAAGTGCACAAAATTGACTACATGAAAATAGAGTGATTACAAAATTGCCGCATTGCTGCGATTTGTAAATTGTCTATAATAATGTAGTGGTGATTTATTTACCAATGAATGCTTGTCGTTGTATGTCATTTGTATTTGTGTATGCATGTATGTATGTGTGTGCGATATAGATCAGCACAACCTCATTAACCTAGAGGTCCAACACTAAGAACATTATCAAATTAAACACTTCATGAATTATTTATTAAGCTTAATGGATATAGTATTTATAAATAAGGCTGGTTAGCCTGACAAGGTCAAAATGGTAGGCAATATCCACAATGACCTTAAGTCCGTTTTTAACTGGGACAAAAGATGGCTTTAGCGCCTCCCAAACTGAACTTCTCTCCCATGATGCTAACTTCAAGGAAATTGACTCATTGTGCTTCCTTGGGCTCATGTTCTCTGCTAAAATGATGTGGAAAAGTATATTGAATCCATTGCTAGGTTAACTGCTTTCACTGTATTGTGAGAGACAATTTTTCTCTCCAGAATCTATCTTACATACTTATAAGTCTACCTTGCTTAGAATATTGCTGCCACATATGATCTGGTGCCTCTGCTATTTACCGTGAGCTCCTTGGTAAGATACAAAGCAATATTATTGGTCCTGATCCAGTGGCCCGGCTTCAGTTACTTTCCCACCACTGCCTCTCTGTGCCTTTTCTATAAATATTTTCATGGTAATTGTTTGGATGAGTTCTTCATTATGGTACCTACACTTTTTGAATTTATGTGTAGTACAAGACTAGTGTCAAGATCTCAATTTATAGTTGAGCTGTCTAGATGTAGCCGTAACTTCTATGCTAATAGTTTCTTTTCTCATACTTCTTACTTGTGGAACACCCTTCTGGCTCCATGCTTTCCAGCCAACTTTAGTCTGCAAAAATTTAACTCTCCTCCTGATTGCTCTTTCCTCTTTCTGCTCATTATTAATGTTTTTGTTCCTAATTTTTCCATACCTTTAACTCCTTGTGTCAGTGGCTTTAGTGCCTTGCATGGAATGATACCTATTTAAAAAAAAAAAAGATGCTGAGAATACCATGGACAGAGCATGTAAGCAATGAGGAAGTTTTAACTAAAACAAAAACAAAAATGAAAAAAGAAGAGCTTGAAAATTTGACACTCATCTTCTTTATGTGCTGTGTCCACACAGGTCATAGGTGATCATGGCTCTCCACAATTTTTTGTCTTTTGTAGCTCTTAGTAAATTTTGTCTTTTTGTTATTTCTCCTAAACCCTGTTCCACCATCCATTTCCTCAAGCTTGCTAAGTATGTCATGTACTGTTTTCCTCTATCCCTCTTGCCTTTAATCTGTCCTGTGAGCATCAGTTTTTCTAAACCCTCTTTCCTCATTATGTACCCTAGAAATTTCAACTTTCTCAACCTGATTTTAAGTATAAGTTTTCTTTTTTTTCCATTTTCTCTAAAACTTCATTGTTGTTCACATGTTCAGTCTATGGTGTCCTCAGCATCTTTCCGTAGAAACCCATTTCTGTTGCTTCATGTCGCTTTTCATCTTTAAAGAGATTGTCCAGCATTCACTGCCATATAAGAGGACAGATATCACATAACAGTTTAGTACTCTTTTCTTTGTTTCTTATGAAGTTTTTCTGTTTTTTAATACTTTGCTTAGTTTTGGGAATGCATCTTTGGCTATCTCAATGTATCTTCGGATTTCATTATTGCACTTTCCGTCCTCTGTTAAAACACTTCCTAAATATTAAAATTTTTATATTTGTTTGATTTTGGCATTGCCAATTTGTAATTTGCATCCTTTTGCTAACAACCTTGCCTTCTGTTTTCTTACAGTTGAAGTTTAATCTTTTCTTCTCGCTTTCCTTCGCTACCTTCTGTAGGAGTTTTTGTGGTTTTCTTTCCATCCCTGCTATCAACACTGTGACATCTGCATATCTTATATTGTTAAGATTGTGGCCACCAATAATGGATCCTGGTAGTTCTTCTAATTCTCTCAGAATTGACTTGCTGTATACATTGAAGAAGTCTGGTACAAAGACACATCTTTTTTTGACACCCATTTATATTTTTGTATATTTACTGAATTCATTTTCTATTCATATGTAGACAGTTTGCTGCTAGTATAGGTTCTGGATTATTCTAATAGCTTTCCAAAATATGTCAAAGGCTGCAGAGCAGTTCCAACAGGAACTATTAAAGTCATGTCAAAAAGACAAACATTGCTATGGATAAGAAATTGTAAAGAGCCATGATCGCCCATATTTGAAGGCAGATAGCATGTAGAGCAAGAAGATGATTTATAAACAAGCAATGTCTTAAGCAAAAATAATATGCATGAGGATAAAACAAGAGAAAATTAGTGGAAAATATACAATAAAGCATTCAGTAAAATTCCATTTTACAATTTTCTCTTGTTTTCTCTTTTACAACCTGTATCTTTCAGGATGTGGGTGATCACCGTAATGTCCTTTCTCTGGTTGCACTAAGCAAATTTTGACTGTTTACCATCCTTCTTTTTATCTGCTCTGTTATCCATTCATCCAAACATATTAGGCAGATTATTCAGTGTTTTCTTCTAACTCTCCTTCCTTCTATATTTCCTGTGAGTGTTAAATTTTCTAAGCTCTCTTTTTTCATAATGTGTTCTAGAAATTTCAGTTGTCTCTTTCTAATTTTATTTATAAGAGTCCTGCTAGTTCTCAGTTTCCTTAGAACTCCATTGTTATTCATGTGTTCTGGCAATGGTATTCTCAACATGCGTTTGTAGAAACATATTACTTTGAGTTTTTTCTTCATCTGTAAGGAAATTTTCTGATATTATATTCTATAATTCAATCGCATTTCTTTATAGGAAGAAAGGAATGATTTTTTTTCTCATGACAGATTTTTGTTTTTGTTTAACGTTAGGAAAATTAATGACAAAGTGGAAAAATTTTTGTGGGTGACACACTTCATCCTAAAGGATGAAAATGTGCCACACACAAAATTTGTTAGATGGAAACCAGTCTAGAAGAATAACCCTAGAATATCGAAACCTAAGATAGAACTCATTGGCATGAAAACAAAAGGTCTTTTTTGTTCATGTAATTATATATGTGTATGAAGACGAGGGGGAATATAAAAATGCAAACATTGGTTATAATTATGCATATAGGAAACACAGAAAATGTTGGGATGCTAAAATTTTAAAGTTTTAAATTTAATTTTTTTAGATGTGTCTGGGTACATAGCCTAGTCAATTTCATTTAGTCTCTTTTTTTTCATGTTTTTATCACTTTCATTATTAAATATAGCACATTGTGATAATAGAAGATCTGCCAAGAATGGTGAAACGTTGAAAGAACCTGGATGCAAATTTACTGAGGGTAATCTAGTGATTAAAGTGCTTTCTATACACTTTCATCTTAGTAAATTGCTTTCTCTTTCATTCAATAAGATTTTTATATAAGTTATTTAAATAGTGTGTGTATGTGTGTGTGTGTGTGTGTGTGTGTGTGTGCGTGTGTGTGTGTGTTGTACAATGTGTGTGTGTGTGTTGGTTTCCAATGGATGACTATGGAGGAAGCAATCCTCTTCACTGGTGTGCCAAGATTTTACTTATGATATGCTGGAGATTGAATGGCAGACTGGGCTGTTCAGCCTTGGTTGGCAACCAGTCTAGGAGAAGAAAAACCCCAGAATACCCAAACCCAGAAAGATAGAACTCATAATATGTGGTCACCTAAGGTAAGGAAAATCCAGAGAAATTTGTCATATGATGGTTTAAATATTGACTTCAGATGGGCTTCAGCCACAGATAATTTTGGCATTGACAAGATTACAGAAATAATAAATGAAATATATGGCAGTGGTGACATATCAGAAGACTTTAGTGGATCCATCTTTGTAGTACTGTCTAAAAAGCCAGGTGCAAATGAACCAGACAATCAGTTTAATAAGTTTATCATATGGATTCTGATGAATAGAGTATGGCTGATGCTACCTTCCATGAGAGTGTTTCATTGTGCTTTCTTGGACTAACGTTTTCAACTAACATGCAAAAAAAGTTAGTTCACTATATCATATTAGATAACTTTTTTCATCAGAGCTTTGAATATTGCTGCCACATTTAGTCTGGTGCTTCTGCTATATATTTAAAGATTCTTGATAATATCTAAAGAAGAATCTGCAATGTTATTAGTTCTGACTTGGCATCTCAACTTCATTCACTTTCCCACCATCATAATGTAGTTTCTCTGTGACTTTTCTTTAAATATTTTCATGGTAATTGTTCTGATGAACTTTCCACTATGTTACCTAGACTTTATGAATTTAAGTTCAGAGCCAGTTTGGTGGCATTGTCTCATCATTTTAAAATTGAATTGGATAGATTTAACCATAAGTTTTATACTAACAGTTTCTTCTATTGCACTTCTCACTTGTGGAACTCTCTTTTTGCTTCTGGCTTTCAGGTCAATTTAGATCTTCAAATATTTAAATGTAATGTCAATCATTATCTTCTGTCTTCTTAATTCTTGTGCATTTATTGCCTTCTCTCCTTAATAATAGTTTTTCTCATATTCTCTAACATACAGTAACCTCATGCGTCCTAGTGGCTTTATTGCTTTGCTTGGGGTGAAATAATAAAAAACATGTAGTAGATTTAGACCAGAAATAAAACACTGGAATAAGAAATACAATACTTATGATCACAATCATAATAGAGTAATACAAATGCAGAAGGATGTATGTATGTATGTAGATGTTTCATAGATTATTCAAGAAAGTATTTAATAAGTTATGACATAAAGATCTATTTGAACTGCTAGGGAAACTTGAGTTATTTGGTAGAGATATTAAAATAATTCAAAATATATGCTGTAAGCAAAACACCTGACTAGGAATAGAAAATGAATTGTGTAAATGCACAAAAATAGAAAAATATGTAAGACAAGGATTTATTTAACCTATGCAGTTAAGCAATCCAAAGAGAACTAGAAGTCCTGTCTGGATTTATAACTGGAAGGCACATTCCTAACAATATACAGTAAGACACTACGTTGATAGACAATGTAGTAAGTGAAAGCAGAAAGAAAAGATTAACTATCAATTGTACGAATACAGAATGTATGGTTGTTAGCAAAAGGGAAAGCCCAACATGCAAACTGCAAAATGGAGATGCCAAATTCAAGCAAGTACTGAAATTTAAATATCTGGGAAATATTTTAACAGATGATGAAAAATGTAACACTGAAATCCAAAGGCACATTGGACTAGTTAAATATGCCTCCCAAAAGCTAAACAAAGTGTTACAAAACAAGAAAATTTAATTGGAAACAAAGAAAAACGTATGGAACTGTCTGTCAAGTAATATCATAATTAGTAATCATAATTTGTAAGAACTTCAAAGAATAGGAAGTTGTGAAGAGTCGTGATCAAAAGGGCATTGCATATAAAAGAAGAAAAAGTGATGATAGCATTATTTCTAGGTGCAATTTTAAAATAAAGGCATTAATTTATATATATTATTATTATTGTTATTAGAACTAGACTGACAGTCTAGTTGAATGGGACAACATTACCTGTATGATAAGTCTAAAGAAAGGAAGCTGTGGAAAGGCATGATTCGTGTCCATACATAGATATGATGTATACAAATATGCTTATCCTTAAATCTGCATTTTTTTTCTTTTGCAGAATATTTTTAATTAATTATTTTTAATTTATATCAGAAACAGATGGGAGTGACTTACATATTCTGTTTATTTGATTTACTTTATTTAGATTAAAATATTGTTTGAAAATAAATGAAATCCCACATGCATGAACAGCTTCAATTTGAAGAAATATGGGAGATGAAAATAACAACAGAAAATACAGAAAAATATTATCATATTTTTTTTTAATTCTTGGAAGAATGATTTTTAAGCATTTTTTTTCTCCAAGAGTAATTATATTCTTATGAAGGCTATTTCTATTATTATTGATCAAATGGAATATTAATTGTAGAAATACATTTCTGAATAGATTAATGGGTGTGATTTCTGAAGGCTTCTTGGTGCATATATGCTGGCTTACGTATATATTCTGTTTACACTAATTACATCATTTAGACTGTTGTCCTCATCTTTATTGCCATATTCATAATGTTTTGGTTGTTGTGAGCACCTGCCGTCTTCAGTTCAGGTGATATTTGTTGGAATTTTGAACTGAACTGATTAGAACAATCTACCCCCAGATAAAGGGTTTTGTTTGAAATTCCATATCACCTGAAGAAGGCCAGAGTGTACAACAGCTGAAACATTGTGAATATAGCAATAAAGATGAGGACTACAGTCCAAGCAATATAAATAGTGTAAATAGTTAAAATACTTCCTCTCAGAAATATATACAGATGAATATATACTAAGCTACTTCTACATTTACTATGTGCCATGTCTCTTTAGGACATGGACAATCATGGCCCAAAGAAGAGGTATGTGGTTATAATATTTTGATCCCTCTCTGTATTATATTCTCAATCATGTCATACCCAAAATGTAGCTCTCTAATTCTCTTGCTTTGTACCGCTTGGACTATGCCATCTAGGATGTCATTGAAAGTCAGCTGCAGATGGACAACATGAACAAGAATTATTTGATGCAGGCATTTAGTAGCATTTTGGTGCATGTATGGCTCCTTATATTTCTATCTTGAAATATAGGTACCTCCCCTAATTTGGTATACATAAGTTTTAAAATTATTTTTTTAAAAAATGCAAAAGCTTTCTTGTAGCTTTCATTTTAGTTTTAAGTGAAAGCCAAAGGATTTAAAATTTACTATTTCCAATAAGCAAAATACTCTGTGGGGTATTTCAAACAAAAATTATATTGATCAGAATTGATTTTTTTCAAAATGGCCATTTTTGACAGATTTGTAAATAAAAGTTAATTCTCGGTTTTAAAAATCTTGCAAAAATAAAATATATATTTATGAAACATTATTTGAAGAAAATGAACAAATTGAAAATTAAGTTTATCTGATTTGAAACAAATATTACTTATAACAAAATGTTGTATACAAACATTTCTTAACTACAGGGTCTTGTTTTTCTGACGTGTTAATTGATTTAATGACAGTTGATCTACAGACAAGTGTGTTGATAGTTAAGTATGGTGGAGCAGATGATAAAGTCTTTTTCACCATAAGGTGGGGACAACCCTTAAAATATGTTGCCTTCCAAATCATACTTCAGAAATTCTGCATGTAATCACACATACAAAAACAAATCGAAATTCTTATAAAAATATTCGGGGTCATCTGATTGTAATAAACTTTACAATATACGATGAGTAAATATAGTTTTACTTGATAACAGTATTTCCTAAGAATTATCACATTGAAAATGAATTTTAAAAGATTTAAAAACCTTTTAAATTATTCAATTTAAAATTGTAAAAAACATGAAAACAAATCTTCTAAAAATTCATTTCTTGTTGAAATTTTTTTTTTCTTCAGACAATATATATATTATTCATAAAAACAATTAAAAGTTTCACTAATTAAATAATGTCTTCGTTTTATTGCAGTTTTTCTTTTTCTTTAGAGAACACGTTTTTGGTAAAATGGGATCTGATTTTGAAATTCTTCAAAGAATTTTGCTTTTAACTAATATAGTCACTAAAAATTATTGTGTTGAATTTCTCAAGTTTTCATAAAATTAATTTTTACATATGTAAAAAAGAATATATTTTTACCAAGATTTTCTAATAAAAAATTTTAAAAATAATTTAATTCATTTATGAATAAGTTCTGAAAATTTCATTAAAATCTGACAATTATTTGATTTTTGCAAGAATTTCTAAATTAATGTCTGACATCACAAAAAAGAAGTTAAAAGTTACTACCACTTCTGGCACAAGAATAACATGCTTTTTAATCAAAATTTTGAATATTCTAAAAAGGAGTAAAAAATTTAATTAAATAATCAAAAAATACTTTGATCTTTATTCTTAATATTAACATAACAATTTTGACACTAAGAATATGTTTTCATTACGTTTGGAGCATGTTTTCATCACAGCATGCTGACTTTTTAGCATTTTCATGGAGGTATCTACTGAAATAATTTGAAATTTGAAAATATATCCCCAAATTTCTAACACTTCATTCAAAGAAATCCTAACATTTATTGGTATAGAAAGAAGAATGTGTAGGGACATTATTATTATAAATAAATAAAAATATAAAATAATAACAATAATGAATATTATAAATAAAATAAAATAAAACAATAACATCAAAAAATTTTATAAAATAAATTAGATAAAAAATAGAAATAATAAAATTTCTCCCAGCATGCAATGGAAACTGTTCCTGCTGGAAAATGAACTTTCTGCCAAAAAACATTGAATTCACTCTCTTAGATACCGACCTCTGGAACATTGGGTGTAATAATATGAAGTGACTTCTTCCTTTTATCACATGAAAACTTAAAACACTTGTAACCAAATATTGAACAGTACACAAAAAAATTGTTTGATTTTAGTTTATAATTTAACATGCTTTTACTGTTATCTCAGTGTATGTTTTATTCCTGTGAACTATGTTTTTATTTTCTGTGAACACTAAGTTATTTCTGCTGCTATGATATGAGTGACCCCACATATAAAAACCAACAGACAAAAAGCATAAAACATTTTTCTATCTACATTTCTTTGATGAATTATTTACATTCCAACTAATGTCCTCAATTTTGTTACTATTATTATAATGTTTCAATTGTTATGAGCTTCTTCAGGTTTCTATCAATCTGAGTAACATTCAGGGAATTTCAAACTAAACCCTTTATGTAATCTACAGAAGTAGATTGTTCTCATTCTACTGCACATGTTTAGAGATATCTTGTATTGTTCTCTTTACTGCTCACTTATTGTTAGTCTTTTTAGCATTGACTCTGAATCTATACTACCTAGCCAGGGATTGAACTCACAATTACCATGTCACCAAATTCCCAAACTAGCACTTTTTAGCCCTCGATGCTATTGTCTCACAGAACAATCCTGAATCTACAACTAGGAGTCTTAAACTTAATGTTCATATTGCCTACATTCTACTACCACTGCTGCCTTACTGTGACACTTGACCTACATTGCTCTCATTGTCTTTCTTACTAATGCTACTACTGAAGGCTTTGCTATCAAGGTTTGCACTCTTCATAGTCATTTCTTTTTCTTTATTTATGATTTCCCTATTGTATTTATTTCTATGCTTGGCCTATTGAGAAAGCTGCCAGAGTTCAGCACATGAAACACCTTTCTATGCATTAGTGAGACGGGATTGATATTAAAATGTTTGCATTATGGAGGAGAAATGTTTGCAGGCTTAATTTAAGATAGATAAAGTTTGTTGCCAAAAACAATGAAGAAATTGAAAGGTCTCTAAAAATATTATCATATATGTAAACTACACTATTATGTGGATTTTACTAATATGATAATATTTTTTATACATATTAAGAAATTGAAACATCTGATTTCATAACAAGTTCTTTTTCTCTAAACAGTTTATTATCATTTTTGTGTGAATTTCTGGGATGAGAAATTCATTATTTACATTATTTACATGTGGACTAGTGTCCTCATCTTTGTTACCACAACATTTCAGCTGCTGTGCCCTTTGGCCATTATCAGGTGTTCAGTTCAAAATTCCCTAAAGATCACCCAGATTAACAATCGCTTATGGAAGTATGGAGAACACAATGGCCAAAATGTTGTCATAAAAGATGGAATCAATAGTATATGTAACCTAAGCAAGGCAACAATGTCATTGGAACAGAGGGTGTTACAGGGAATGAAAGTAAAGGAGGATAAGAATGAGAAGATTGAAAATGGGGAAGATTGAAGAAAGGACAAAAATGAAATACGGTTCAAGAAGATGGTGACTGGCATTGCATTTAAATTTTTGAAGATTGTAGTTATCAGGGAAGCAAGAAATCTGAAAAAAAACTGTTAGAGTAGAAATGGCATTCGCATCTAGCTAGTTCAACTGTAAAAAGGTGAGACCTAGTTGCCAATTGAGTATCATGATTAAATTCATGTAGTCAGGGCACTAGGAGAAAAAGCTCATCTGAGCAGTTACCATGGAAATATTTGAAAAGACTGGAAAGCCATGTCATTTTGGTGAGGAAGTGACTGGAGATAAGATACCTAGTCAGGACTGATTGTATTGCAGACCATTTTCTGGATTCTGTCAAGAATCTCAAGATGCACAGTACGAGCACCAGACTAGATATGTCAACAGTATTCAATACACGGATGAATGGTAGATTTATAAATGTGCAAGATTGATTCTGAAATATTTTGGCACAAAATATTGAAGCAAACTTCTTCATTGCAGACATAGCAATTGATTTAATATAGTCATATTTTACATATCTTATCATATTTGTAAAATAATATATTTATTTTAATATATTAATATTCATATAATTTGAAAGTAATGGAAAGATCTTCTCTTAAATATGGGAATATTTAATAGTAGGTCAGAGCTAATAACCTCATGAAGTTTTATTTGCAGGTGATTAGATTGGGAAATTTAAAATACCAACATGAGTGAGATTTAGTATTACAAATATCTGTATTATTTTTGCTTTGTGAGGAGACTTAGATTTAAAAGAACTGAAAGTTTGTTTAATTCAATTTTCAATTTAATTTGATTTTCCATTTCCATACAAAACAATAGGATCACATGTCTCGGTAAAAAGAAAAATACTTTAGTTTAAAGCAAGAGATAAAAAATACACATAATTATAAAATGTATATCACCGATTAAAAAAAAAAAAGAACACCTGCAAAAATCTTTTTTTTCTCTCTTTTGCAAAAAAGTAAAAATCTTTGAAGAATTCAATTTATTTTTTTTTTTAAATTTAATTACTGTAATCATTACACTTAGTTTTTTGTTCTTTTGTGTCTTTAAAAGAAAAAAATTGAACCAGATCAATTATTTCATTTTTTTTTTTGTTTTTTCATTTTTCCATTTTTGTCAAATTTTTCCTGTTAAGTTTGAAAATTGATTACTGCTTATATTTCTGATTAGTTTTAGGGTGTTTAATTCTGCTGAGCATTTTGCGATTTTATTTCTGATCTGTCCGCCTTATCCTCATCATCTTCACTTCCTACCTACCACCTCCTCTTACATTCATATCATGAAATGTCATTCAGTAACCTGTACTTTGCGGGTAAAAGAGTAAAATTTTGACTCACCTGGGTTGCTCTCAATTTTGGTTTCTATGGGAACATAACAAATTTCCATCTTATCTTCTGCCTCTGTCTACTGTGCTATCCTTTATCCTTTCACTCACTCTCTCACTTCCTCCTCCACTTTCCTCCTTTAAAAACTGAAAAGCTATACACCGCATCTCGATTCTTCCTTTATAACTCCCACCATTTACCAAGAAACCTCTGCTGCCTAACAGCTGTGGTCACCAACTATGATATTTAATTCCTTACACTATATTTTTTTTTTAAGCATTTCACCCCTAGCAAGCCACTAGTACGCAAGGGGTTGCAGAGGATTTGGAGCGAGAGCAGATAGGAGAGATAGAGGAAAGGATGAGGAGAAGGATAGTGGATAGATCAAGGCAACTGGAGATGTCTATTGACATTACATTTGAATAGTTGGAGATTATAGCTATCAGGGAAACAGGAGTAGAGAAGGGAGTTCCACAGGTGAGATGTGCAAGACATGAAGCTATTGGAGTAGAAGAGATGACTACATTTAACAGTTTCAACAGTGAAAGGGTGAGAGCAGGATGCCAGCCTTGTAGGGCGCTTGAATTCGCGAAGTCTTGGAACCAGTGAAAACAGCGCATCGGAGCAATTACCATGAAAGTATTTGTAAAAAAGACAGAGAGAGGCGACGGCACATCTGTTTCTCAGCACAGATGTTTTCTTTTGTTTTTTTTTTCAAATTATATAACCCTCTATCATAAGCGCAGGTGAACTTTAATTAAAAAAGTAATTTTTTATTTACAAAATTTTTCAAAACTTTTTTCTTCATGTGCCCCAGAAATATAAGTGTCCTTTTCACTTCCACATTCTTTAAAACTTTGTCATTGCTCACATGTTCAGTCCATGCTATTCTCAGCATCTACATATATACTGAAGCATAAAATACAAATTAGAAAGATAAGGTAACTTTAACAATCTTGAATCTTTTTCAAGTGAAAAGAAACAATAAGCCCTGAAAAAAACAAACAGTAGAAATTAACCTGCAGAAATTAGTAACAAAATTAAATTGTTTAATATACATATATAGATATTTAACAGTTAGCTGCATGTAAAAGAGTTTTAATAAACTGAAATTATTTATTCACTTTAAATTCTGGTACAATCCCATTGCATTCAATTTTGTACTAATGTCACTGGGAAAGGTATGACTTCACCCCACCAGTTATGGGTTAAATAGCAAGGCATAATGGATTTACTAGTATAACAGAAAAAAGAAGAGGACAACTCAAAATTCAAAAATTGGCTAAAAATCCACTCTGTCTATACCTACTTGTTACTGAAACCGCAGTAGCAGATCTATTGTGGAGAGGCTGTGATCCTATATTTTATAGAAAAGTTTACAGGTTCAAGAAGGATAAAACAATTATGTACTAATGATCATGAGGATGGAATGAAACTTTGTTTAAGTTTGGGTTGTCTAACTTTGTATCACTCTTATACACAGTTGTGTCCCTTGTTTTTAAATGTAGTTTAGTTGAATAAAATATGGCAGTCAGTTAACAAGTTTTGTTATTGCTACAGTATTATGTGTGAACCATTCTCCCTATGTTTTGTCACACTGCTAGATATCTTGAGAAAAGTAATTCATCAATAGCCTATCAAAATTCTTAACAGAATTAAAGAATAAGCAAGTGAGCATTTGGGTACAACATTCTCCATCACAAAGTTGTAGCAATAGACTTAAGAAATTTCAACATAAATTATAGTTTCCTTTTTATTTTTGAGAATTTTTCATATTATTAGTCTGACACAATTTCATTTGCACTATTTACATTATTCGGACTATTGTCCTCATCTTTGTCGCCATATTTATTACAACGTTTTGGCCGTTGTATGCTCTGGCCTTCATCAGGTGGTCGGAATGTCAAACTGAACCCTTTATTTTGCTCGCTGGAGTAGACTGTTCTTGTTCCACATGTCATGTCTAATGGATGACACTTATCAGTTATCTCCTGTTAATTCCCCTCTCCAAGTTCTCCACCACCTTAACCAGGTATTGAACTCACACTCTCAAGGACACATGGATAAAGACATTATCCAGTGACAGAACCCAAAGATTGTAAGTTCAATACCTGGTTGCATCCTGTGAGTAATGGACATTTGCTTGGATTGAAGAATCAGAGAGCTGAGTTCAAATTCCAGTCAAATCCATTACATTCACTTACGTGCTAATACCCTTGCCAAAGGTATGAAACCTCTTCTTCTCCCCACAGCTATGTGTAAGTAGCAGGACAGACTGGGTTCTATAGCCTTTAATGGCAACTGGTCTACCACAGAAAGAAATGGCATCCTACTGCGGGAAAAAAATGTGCCTCGTCAGTCATTTATCGAAAGATGCATAATCACCTAAGCATGTATCACACATGTCACATAATTGAATAATGGCATCAAGAAATAATGCTACATTTATTTTGTGAAGATATATAATGGAAAAATATTACTATTTACAAAAACAGTACCATTCTTTTCATGCTGCAATTAGTAATCTTTTAATTTCTTTTCATCTTTTAATATACCTATTCTCCTCCAGTTATGGGTTAAATAGTAGGAAAATCATTATTATTCTCAAGAATTTTTAATGCTATATTCACTCACTAAAAAGAATTATGCTTGAAAAAGCTTTTAGCTTTAAACAATCCACAAAGAGCTGATAAGACATAGAAACTAATCAATTTTTCTTTCAAAGTTGATAAAATTTTCTCTTTAGCATTTGTAACATGTGCACAATCAATCATGCAATACATTATAATTTGGGTAAGCATGACTACAGGTCTGATGCTATTATTATTAATTTACAAAATGAACTGGAAATGTCTTTATTCTTCAAGTATGAGCATTACAATAGTATTGCTCTAGAAAAAACCTTGCTACAATGTGCCATTTTTGCTGTTACAATAACACATTTAACCACAAACAGAAAATGGATCATTATATATTTAAAAGAAATACCCTACATACATAACTTCAGTGTTTCTAAAGTTGTTGTTTCCTATATCAGTAAACTTTCCTATATTGTTCTATGCTTTTTTATCATTATAGTCTGTTTCGATGAATGACATAATGTCTGTGCATAAGAATGGCCAAATATAGAGCAAAGACACAAAACTACACCAAACCTTCTGGTTGAAAAGGTAATGGCATTGTGCAATGTCAAAGATGAAAATCAATCACATTACCAGTCTTTAGAATTCATAAGAATAAGTTATCATCATCCCAAGAAAGACATCCGGAAGAAGCAATTACAATGAAAAATGGCATTAGCTATTGTTGGAATAATTATTTAGGGACAAGCATATGACAAGGATTTGATGAAGAAGGAGAGTTTTGGAAAATATGGAGAAATGGAGAGCAAGAAATGATGTATGTGTCTATACTTTTCATAAATTAGTTTCTTAATCAGCACCCAGAGGGTTCTTACAATTATTTATTTGATATACAGCATTCTTAAGGCAGTGAGAGCATATTGTTAGCCAAAAGCTCTGTTATTAACTTGGAAAAAATTCATAGTCAATCTCAGAGTAAATTGATGTAACTGTCACTAACTACTCTAACAGTTTCTTTTCTCGCATATCCCACTTGCAGAACTCCCTTCCAATTTCTTGCTTACCTGATAACTACAATCTTCAAGTGCCATATCAAATGCAATCTTCCATTTTCTTAAACCATGTTTTTTTTGGTCCTTTCCTCAATCCTCCCTATTCTCAGTCTTCTTATTCTCTTTCATTTTCACTCTCTGTAACCTCCTGTGTTCTAGTGGCCTCATTGCCTTGCTTGGACTGGAATGATTAAAAAAATAAATAAATAGGAATTAGAATAAAAGAGGAACATATAATCTGTATATATAAAATTGTAGTCTCTGTCTGTTTGTTATTGAACTTCCTAGGGTTTTGGAGACCCCATAATTCTGAAACTATATTACCCAAGGTACTTGGATAAGAATATTTCATTTGATCAACGGGGGTCCCCACTGAAATTTTTTTCCCATTTGATATAAATTAAATTTAAATTTGAACAAGGGAATGATTCCTAGGGTAATTGGATAAGTATATTTCATTTTGATCAAATAGGGTCCACCATTGAAAATTTTTCCCTTTGATTTAAATTAAATTTAAATTTGACCAAGGGAATGGCTCCCATCCAAAATATAGAAGGAGAAAGCCAGTAAATGGAGGTCACATCACATCATTTTTCTCCACTAATTATAAAAATGACTTAAAATCAATCATTTTCTTACAAAAATAATGTGTGACACACAGCAAAGTGAAAGTAATTCAGCTAGTAATTGACAATTGGTGAAATTGGTTTACATTAATTTAATTAGGCAATGTGGTTCTACAGAAGGATACTGAGAATACCATGGATAGAATATGTGAGTAATAAGCAAGTTATAACTTAAATGGAAACAAAAAGGAGAATGTTTTTCTCAGAAAGAGACAATTGAAATTTCTAGGGCACTAGAGGAAAGGTGACTTGGAGAATTTAACACTCACAGCACATATTGAAAGCAACAGGAACAGAGGGAAACAGCAAGGAATCTACCTAACAAGCTTGTTGTAGTTTAAATAAGTCTGTATTGCTGCAACGTCACTTGTACAAATCAAAATATCGCTGGTTCAATTCACCGTCCTCACTTTCTGAACATGTCACTAAGTATAGCCATCATTTCTCTTCTCGTTTTCACTGCTCCAGCACTCTTTTATCAGGCCAACTCCGCGGTTCACCAACCAATCAGTGTTCTTTGCTTTTATTCTTGGTTACACAGGCAAATTGCCTCCTCCAGTTTGACCAATCAGCACTCGACTTGCTATTGGTGGAAGCATGCCAAACTGTACAAAAAACCCTCACCACTGCACATACTGCTAATATGGCTGAACGGGAGAGTAATGCCATTTTCGTGGAGCTGATGTCATATGCCGCACGTTAAGGTAAGACCCTTATTTTCCTGTACACCAGATGCAAGCCACTCTGGCTCGCTTGCTTCTACAGGGCTGTTCACCACACTGTGTAAATAGATGGCAGAACAGGGAGTAGGAATGATGGTAAAAAGACAAACCTTACTAAGAGCTACAAAAGATAGGAAATTGTGGAGAGCCATTATCACCTACCTAATGGGCTTGTGTAAATAGATGGCAGAACAGGGAGTGAGAATGTTAGTTAAAAGCTTTTTAGAAAGATAGTCAACCAAGAACTAAAGAATTAAATGACTTATTTTGTAATCCAACATTTTTATTACTTCAAACATTATTATAGTGGATACTCATATTTCAAATACATTCCCCATTTTTATTCATTCATCAGTGTGCATTATATCTATGAGGAGACATGGTGGAGTAATGGATAATGGCTAGGATTGAGGAATTGGAGAGCCAGGTTCAAATTTCATTTGGATCCATTACATTCATTTACATGCTAATATCCTTGGGAAAAGTATTAATCCTCTTACTTCTCCACCGAGGGTAAATAGCAGAACATACTGGGTTCTATAGCCATGGATGGCAACCAGTCTAGGTGTAGGTAACTCTGAATTCAAAACAGGCCTGGGAAGGGTTGGGCTCTGTCAGGCTATCTTGCCCAAGAAACACCACTTCTGCTGTGGCTGCGGTACATGTGGTGCTCCTAGGACTCTGATGGGTCACAGAATTTGGGATCATGATCTGGATTACATCTACAGGCTTGAATTTCTAGCCCAAGCCAATACACTTAATACACACGGTTTAATAAGTAAAAATGAGTCTTCTATTTCAAATACTATGTATCCATTATAATAATGCCTGAAGTAATAAAAAACAACATATATATATATATATATATATATATATATATGTGTGTGTGCATATATATATATATATGTGCAGATATGTAGAAAAATAGGAAAGAATACGTTAGGTAAATAATTCTTTATACTTTAAATACTTTAATTCAATTTAATTTTAATAATTATATTGAGGTTTTCGGCTCTCATTTTTGAAACATGAGAACTCTTATGTAGCGAAGGAATCATATTTTTAAAAAAATAATTATAAGTATATATATATGTGTGTATGTGTGTGTATGTGTGCATGGGCATGTGGATGTGGATATATTTTTACTACAGTTAAACTAGTACAAGGCCTAGGAGCCACTCAAGATAGAGGGTTACAGAATGGGGTATGTGATATGAATGTAAGAGTCGCTAGTAGTAAGTGATGATTACAATAATACTGCAGGTAGGTAACTAATGTCCCTAAACTTGAAGAGGATTTTAGTGTATGAGGAAGCATCCATGTGGGAGTCTGTTGCACAGAGTAGTGTTTTAATGAAACTTCTGTTTTGAATTGAATATGAAATAATTAGAGTATTGGATCATCAAATATCCCTGGTCAAATATTTCAAAATAAAAGAATTAAATATTCAAGCAAATCCAGATATTTTACTCTAACTACCAAATCTCTCACAACTATAATTAAAAAGAATTTTTCTAGCCTTAATATAAAATTTGTTATAACTACTAAAACAATGAAAGAATTAATTAATACAAAAATGAAATAATAATAAGCTAAAACTTGAAGGGAGAATTTAATCTATAATCTGTAATGAGTGCCACACAGTGTATATAGGAAAAACTCAAGGAATTTAAATAAAAGATTATATGAACATAAAAGGGATCTTTTACAAAACAAAACACTCAGTGCATTAGTTGCTTACCATAATGAGTCTGAGTATAAAGCTGCTTTAATTGAAAAAGTAACTAGTATCAGTCAGTAAGTTATGTGCGATGCGTGATGCACTCTTAAGCGATCATATATCTTTCGATATATGACTGATGAGGCAGAGTTTTTTCCACAATATATTTCTTTTGCAGTAGACCAGTTGCCATCCATATGACAGTTTACCCATAGCTAGGGGAAGAAGAAGAGGATTTTTTTTCCCAATGAGTAAGTGAATTTGGATTTGACTGAAATGCAAGTAGACTCCGATTCCTCAATCCAAGGCTATTCATTACTCCACCATGCTTTTACTAAGGTGAAATAGAAAGTGCTTTGATTTCTAGATCATACACAGTAAATTCGTGTCTGGGTTCTTACAAGATTTCACCTTTCTTGGTTGATCTTTTATTATCACAATGCGCAATACTTAATAATAAAAGTGATCAAAAAAATATAAGGAAACTGAATGAAAATAGATAAACTATATTCCGTGTTTCTGGACCTTATCCATTGAGTAGTGAAGATCCATGTGGGAGTCTAACAAAAGTAATGTTTTATGGAAACTTTTTTGAATATGATATAATTAGAGTATTGGAATCAAATATCCGGTCAAATATTTCAAAATAAAAAAATTAAATATTCAAGCAAATCCAGATATTTTTCTCAAACCAAGCCAATTTTATTCTTAATATAAAATGTTATAACTACCAATGAAAGAATTAATTTCCCTTAGCTAAAACTTGAAGGAGAATTTAAATAATCTGTAATGAGTGCCACACGGTGTATATAGGAAAAACTCAAGGAATTTTTATTATTTTTAGATCTTTTATTATCACAATGTGCAATACTTAATAAAAGTGATCAAAAAATATAAGGAAACTGAATGAAAATGGATAAACTATATTCCATGTTTCTGGACCTTATCCATTGAGTGAAGATCCATGTGGGAGTCTATTGCACAAAGTAATGTTTTAATGAAACTTTTGAATTGAATATGATATAATTAGAGTATTGGATCATCAAATATCCCTGGTCAAATATTTCAAAATAAAAGAATTAAATATTCAAGCAAATCCAGATATTTTACTCTTCACAACTATAATTAAAAAGAATTTTTCTAGCCTTAATCAAAAAATAAAACAATGAAAAATTAATTAATACAAAATGAAAAAATAATAATAAAAATCTATAATTCCGTATATAGGAAAAACTCAAAGGATTTTTATTATTTTTCTTTTGGACCTTATCAAAAAATATAAGGAAACTGAATGAAAATGGATAAACTATATTCCATGTTTCTGGACCTTATCCATGTGAAGGGGAGTCTATTGCACAAAGTAATGTTTTAATGAAACTTTTGAATTGAATATGATATAATTAGAGTATTGGATCATCAAATATCCCTGGTCAAATATTTCAAAATAAAAAAATTAAATATTCAAGCAAATCCAGATATTTTACTCTAACTACCAAATCTCTGACAAATATAATTATTTTTCTAAATATAAAATTTGTTTTAAAACAATGAAAGAAGCTTTAATACAAAAATGAAATAAAATTTAAGCTAAAAGCTTGAATCTATAATCTAAAACACACGGTGTAATAGAAAAAACTCAAAGAATTTTTATTATTTTAATCTTTAATACAATACTTAATAAAAGTGATCAAAATGAAAAAATAATGAAAATGGATAAACTATAAAACTTCCAAGTGAAGGAGTCTATTGCACAAAGTAATGTTTTTGAAACTTTTGAATTGAATATGATATAATTAGAGTATTGATCCAAATATCCCTGGTCAAATATTTCAAAAATAAAAAAAAAAAACTCAAATCCAGATATTTTACTCTTTTATAATTAAAAGAATTTTTTTTTAAAATCTTTTATTATACAAAAATGAAATAATAATAAGCTAAAACTTGAAGGGAGAATTTAATCTATGTGTAAATACATGGTGTATTAGGAAAAACTCAATAAATTATTTTTATCTTTTAAAAAATAATAAAAGTGATCAACAAAAACTGAATGAAAATGGATAAACTATATGTCATGTTTCTGGACCTTATCCATTGAGTGAAGATATCAAGCAACAATAACATAAGAGCTTGCCATTTTTGAACCACTTCCCTTGTGGTCTGTCATAGTTCTTCTTTAATCAGCACATGGAACTGCTTGTCATCAAACTGAACAGGTTGGCCAGAATGTGGAGAGTCTGGGAGTTCTAACTATCTCTCCTTGAAACAGGAAAACCATTTCTAGGACATTCTGTCAGTAATGAAGTCATCTTCATACACAGCACAAATGTCTTTAGCAGCTTTGACAGCTTTGTGACCTTTATTAAAAGCAAAGAGATGTCGAACATGCTCATTCTTGTCTACTTGGGATTCCATCTCAAAGGAGTGGCTGATCTGAAATAAAATTTCAGTAATGTCGAACAACAGATTTGCGGGATGACTGGAGTTACTAAGAAGAAAAAATGCTTCAAAAGAATATTCTTCGAGATCATTTGCAGAACATAAATGTGACAAGCTAATATATAATTAAATCAACAAAAATATTATTTTGGTCTATCTAGAGGAGGAAATGCATCACAAAGAATTTTTCCACTTTGTCATTCATTTGCCTAAAATTCTGCTTATATATAGCAATTTATATATCATATTCTCCCACACACACACACACATATATATATATATATATATATATATTATAAATTGATTTATTTAAAATATAGTTTTTTTTCGCTACACAGTTCTAACCATGTTTCAAAAATGGAAGCTAAAAGCCACGAATTTAATTTTGCAATTAGATTAAAACATTAGTTCCATTTCATCCTCAAGCGAATTTTGGAGTAACTTTTAAAATTACTGTGTTTTAAAGACACAGCTAAAATCACATTTCCATGGTTACAGATAAATCTACTTCAACTGGACAAGGGGTGTCTGGATTTTCCTTATGTCTGTATCATTGTATCGGTTATTAGCTACATTTTGGTAAGGGGTAGGGATGTATTTTTCAATGAAAACTGACATCCGTTGAACGCATGTCGTCTGGATTTTTTTTTTTTCTAAATTTATTGTTAACGGCAAAAAATTCTTACGGCATTTTTTTCTATTTGTAAATTTAATCAAAATATATATATATATATATATATATATGTGTGTGTGTGTTTGTGTGTGTGTGTGTGTGCGTATGTGCATATGTGTCTTTGTGTATATATGCATGTGTTTATTTATAATTATTTTTATTTGCATATTAAACAATTTCATTTAAATGACAACTGTCATCAAATGTTAGTAGGCTGCCATACAAATAATTCAATCTTGAGAAAGCTTCACTTAATTTTCTTAAATTCTGCTAAATATGAAATGAAATTGCATACACACCTTTCCTGTATATAGTTTTTTAATACTTAAATATTATACACACACATACATACACACACACACACATTACACACGCACATACACACACGCATATATATACATATGTGTGTATCTATGTACATTCATATAAAATCATTCTACTACATGAGAATAATTATTCATAAGAAAATAAATGATAAAAGATAGCTGTTAAAATTGATTATGGATGAATAAAATAATTTGATTTATGAGTTCAATTAACTCATAGACATTTCAAGTTTATTGTTTTTATAAATCTCCATTTTATATATATGCTGCATAGGATTTGAATTAGAACTCTTCAAATGAAACGTTAAGAAAATGATGCATAGTTTGGCTTTAAAAGATTAATTCATTGCAGTGAAATAATACATGAATGTTTCCATGCATGTGGATGCACTGTCAAACCACCACGTCATATGCACTGTAGAAATAAGCGCATGTATTTATTAAATATTTATTTTAAGTTTTAAAACTTAAAATATTTACAATTAGTACCAAATTTCATAAATATATATATATATATATATATATATACAAGTATATGATTGGTGTATACAGAATAAGTTCCAATAACCAATAATTACTATTCTTAAAAGAGTGCTCAATACAGAGTAGAGTGAATATAATTATTTATTTAAAAATTATAACATAAATATGTTATAAAATCACTACAAAAATACCCATTTTGTTTCAACACCTCCAGTGTCTTAATTATATATATATATATATGTGTGTGTGTGTGTGTGTGTGTGTAAAAATTCAGATATAAATAAAATATATCTGTAAAAAGATAATATGAATCAAGACAGAAGAAAAACTTTTCTTTACCAGTGTGTTTTGTCCTCTAATGGACTTTATCCAGGTAAATGTCAGGATTTTATTTTATAAAATGTATTTATAAACTGAAGAAGAATACCATTAGGTTTTCAAAATTTTAAATTTAAGAACATTCAAAAATATTCTTAAGGTAACTATAAAAAAACAAGGTAAACTATAAAGGATGGTAAGTGATGTAATTTAATGCCTCTTAAACAAAAGTCAGTAAATGTTGCTATTGTTGTTGTTGAATTTTTTATTTATTCATTTGCTTATATTTATTTACTTTTCTTATATTAATGTAATTAATTATTATTTTATTTGAATTTTATTTATGAATTTATTTATATTAAATAATAGAATGGGTTGATTTAACCATTTTCTTTTAATTTAAAAAACATATGTTTATGTGTCTTGGCTTGGGAAGAAACATTTCCTTTTAGAAAAGGAGATATTTTAAAAAATTTGGGGTGCTGGTTAACATTTTGGCAAGTTTCAATAACTGCACTCTCAAGAACTTTCTGTCTAAGTTATTCTCTCTTTTAATAAGTGTAGCATTATTTAGATCGAAATTGTGGTTGAATATATTTATATGTATGATAAATGCATTTGATAAATGTTTGTGTATAAGATCTTTTTTGCGTTCATGGATACGTTTTTTGTAAATTCTGCAAATTTCTGCAATATATTGTAAGGAACAGTTGTGACATTTTATTTTATATATACCTGTTTAAAATTTGGAAAACTAAAAGTAGTTTTACCTCTTTTTATGAATGTGTTGTAAAATAAAATACTTACATTTACCATGATTTAAGTTCATCAAAGGATGAAATGCACTGGTAAAGTTTTCCTACTGTTTATATATATATATATATATATATATATATATATATATATATATATATATATAAGCAAATATATGGATATAGATCTGACACTATGAAGAAAAATATACGAAAAAAAAAACAAACAAAAATCCTAATATGCAATTATGCTGTTTTAATGTTAATATAATGTCAATGTCGGGCGTTTCAGTCTAGTAGACCATCTTCAGGACATATTCATAAAACATAATTAACATTAGACTATATTTAATTCAACATGAAAAGACGATGGACATAAGTGTACGACTAATCAAAACAGATAACTGAAATTTTTCAAGATCAGCGTTCCGTTTCAATATGATATATATATATATATATATATATATATATATGTGTGTGTGTGTGTGTGTGTAAAAAAATTTGGAGTGCTGGTTAATTTGTCAAGTTTCAATCCCAGCTTGAAGCAATCAGATGTCTAGCCATACTGAAGAGCTGTGATACAGCGAGACCATCTGTCTGTGGATGACTATATATATGCTCTCAGAGACCCTTCAGTAGAGCTCTCTAGAGAAAAGGGTAAATTTAATAAAAACTGTGTCTGCTGCTGCTATGGATGCACTACTCTTCAAGTATGAATTGAGTTCTCTTAGCCACTGGCGTATTTCATATAGAAAAAAGAAATTCTAAATTTTCCTTTCTCTCTGCCATGGGGTAGGATCTCTGACTGATGCCAAATCAGTTGAGTTTCAATCTGGCTTGAAGCAATCAGATGTCTAGCCGCACTAAAGAGATGTCATACAGCGAAACAGTCTGTCTGTGACTATATATATATATATATATATATATATATATATATATATATATATATATATATATATATATATATATATATAGCGTCCAAAACTAAGGGACAAAATTTTAAAACCTAATATTTGTTAGAAATAACAACTGTGAAAAGCTGAAATTTTGACAACTGGTAGTCGTTATCATCCATAATAACATACTAAAATTTGAATCATTTGCAAAGGATAGAAAAAGAATTATAACACTTATTTTTTTATTTTCAAAATAGGATCGTCCAAAAGTAAGGGACAAAATTGAGAAAAACAATGTAAACAGTATGCTATATTCAAATTTTTTGATTTCCTCTAAAGAATAAGTTTTAATTAGTCATTTGTAAACGTTGCATCAGCCGGCACCATGGCGAAACGCCAAAAACTTGATTACTCTGTGAGACAAGCTATTGTGAAGCTACACAAGGAAAAACACATCATTAGAGAGATTTCAGAGAAAGTGAAACGTTCCAAGAGTGTTGTAGGTAGGGTTGTTAAATCCTACAATGATACTGGCAAAATAGTTAGTGCTTTTAAAACCGGCAGACCCGCAAAACTTCGGCAAGAGAAGATCGAATAATGCAGCGTATGTCATTAAAGGACCGTTTTAAGTCTTACAGAAATTAAAAGGGTTATGAATAGTATCTCATGTGTTAATGTGTCAAGACAGACTGTTTGTAGACGACTGCAAGAAATAGGGCTGTTTAATCGAACCCCAGGGAAGAAACCACTTGTTAGTTCGAAGAATAAGAAGAAGATATTAGAGTTTGCAAACAGGTATGTAATTTGGACATATGAAAATTGGGCAAAAGTATTTTTCAGTGATGAAAGCAAGTTTAATTTATTTGGAAATGATGGAAAAAACAATGTAAAGAGACGTATTGGTGAAAGATTAAGTGCAAAGTGTACTAAGAAAACTGTCAATTTTGGGGGCGGAAGCGTCATGGTATTTGGAATGTTTTCTAGCCAAGGTACAACGCCTCTTGTCCGGTTACAAACTCATGTAAACACGCAGATCTATAAAAACATTGTTCAAGATCATGTTGTGCCAATCATACAGAATTCAGGTTTCGATAGGGCTACCTTTATGCAAGATAATGCCCCATGTCACAAGGCAAAGGTGGTAATGAGTTACCTTAGCGAGCAAGATTTGGAAATTATGGATTGGCCACCGCAAAGTCCTGACTTAAATCCAATAGAAAATCTTTGGAAGTCCTTAGGAGTGAAAGTTATGGAAAGAAATCCCACTAACACGGAGGATTTGTGGGTGAAGCTTCAAGAAGAATGGTTTAAAATTAGTATCGAGGATTGTCAAGAACTGATTCGTTCTTGTAGTCGAAGATGTGCAGCTGTCATTGAGAGCAAGGGATCATTTACTGAATATTGATTGTACATGTATTTTATTGCTTTTTTGCCGTTTACATTGTTTTTTCTCAATTTTGTCCCTTACTTTTGGACGTTCCAAATTTGAAAATAAATAAATAATTGTTATAATTTTTTTCTATCCTTTGCAAATGATTCAAATTTTAGTATGTTATTATGGATGATAACGACTACCAGTTGTCAAAATTTCAGCTTTTCACAGTTGTTATTTATAACAAATATTAGGTTTTAAAATTTTGTCCCTGAGTTTTGGACGCTACTATATATATATATATATATATACATATATATATATATATATATATATATATATATATATATATATATATATATATATATATATACAGGACAAAGTGGAAAAGCTTTTTAATGAAGCATTTCTTTCACCAATGTCTTCAAGCTGGAATGAAAGACAGAACCTTGTATAAGTAAAATGTATGGGGATTTTTGGCGATAAGTGCGACAATAAAGTAAATTATCAGATCTGATAACCAGAAACCTATTTTTTACCTATATGTAAGAGTCTTTAGTTGGATTTGATTTTAGACCAGCCTATTAATACAGAAAAACAACTCTGAATGTCCAGATTCAAAATCAAACAGAAACTATCAGTTAAGTATTTACATTAGTCGGATTATTGTCCTCATCTTTGTCGCCATATTTGTCACAACGTTTCGTTGTACGCTCCGGCCTTCTTCAAGTGGTTAGAATTTCGAACTGAACCCTTTATTTCGATTACTGGGGTAGACTGTTCTAGTTCCACATGCCATGTTTTGATGGATGTCAGTTATCCCCTACTAATTTTCCCTCTGAAAGTTCTCCACTGCCTTAACAAGGAATTGAACTCACCTTCTTTGGGTCTGTCACTGGATCTAACCAACGCCTTTATCCACTGTGCCATGTGTCCTTGAGGACATCTGGGTATGAACTTCTGAGTATTATAAACCTAATGTTTTCAGCATCATTTTTACCAGTGCTCATATTGCAATTTTTGCTGTTATCATTGCATGTCTTTACCAAGAGTTCATATTGCAACTTTGATATCGTTGCTTTTCTCTGGCACTCCTTATTACTGGTTCCCATATTGTATTTATTTCTATGCTTGGTCGGCTCAGGAGATTTTTGTGGCCTAGCATATGTGCTGATTCCTTAAGTTTACGAATTTTCCAATGGTGTTCCCTGTCTATGATCTCAACATGATCCCACAGGGGGCGGTGATCTCCCTTCTCTCTACATACGTGGTCAGCCACGCCTGATTTTTCTACTTCCCCTCGCGTTACAGCTTTCTGGTGTTCTTGAAGCCTTACCTTGAGGGGGCGGCCTGTCTCTCCTTTATATTCCTTTCCGCAGCTGCACGGGATAATTTACACACAGTCTTTAGTCATGTTCCTCTCTGTGGGGGGTCTCACTCGTTAGAGATACCTGCGAAGTGTTGTCACACTTTTGAAGGTTGTCCTGATGTTATATGGACCACAGATCCTTTTTATTTTCTCTGATAACCCCTTCACATAAGGCAGGCAGACTGTTTTCTGAGTGTTGTTGTCCTCCTCCTCCTCCTCCTCTTGTACCCGCCTATCCCAGTTTTTGGGGGATGCTGCCATTGTTACATTGTAGGGTACTACTTATACTGACCAGTTCCTTATCTAATGTCTCTGGATCGCCACTTATGACCTTTCTTTACGCTGTATGGATGGTGGGAGTCGAAATTGAGGTACTGTCCGGTGAATGTTGGTTTACGGTATACGGATGTCTTGAACCCATGCTCATTATAAACAAACTTTTTGCATTCTATTACACTCATACAACATCATACAGTAAGCTTCTACCTTCATTGACTCTTGACTTCATATAAATTAATGACCATAAAAATTCAAGAAAACTGAAATTACTACTCTGTAAAATATGAGGAAGTTTCCACCTTTGATTGTATTAATAAGAAATCACTAAAAATTTGTGGACATATTAAAAAATTAAAAAAGAACCCTCAAAATTATACCTCATGGGATATATTTCTTCTGAAGAAAAAGAAGTAAATTAATATTTAGTCGAAGAGACAACATACTCAATTAGTCAAAATATGGCAGCTGATCCCATATAAATAAAGTTGCAATGGATTTTAAAATTTGGAAATAAATAAATCCCATGAACATGCCATCTGTCACAGGGAGAAAAAGCACAAAATGATTGTTGCCAAAAATGATTGTTGTCTAATGTTATTAATTAATGTTTATTCTCTTTCTTCATCCTGATATTTCAATAATATAAAGGCTTTTGATTTATATATATCAGAACAACTTCCTCCCTGGAAAAAAGAGAGATATGGTTCTACAAACAACTGCTAAGAATACCAGACAGAGTAACTATTGAGTCTTAAAAGGAATACAAACAACAAGGAAAAATATACTTACAATCAGAAAGAGAGAGTTGAAATTTCTGGGATATATAATGAGGAAAGAAGACTTAGAGAATTTAACACTCACAGGATGTATTGAAGGCAAGAGAATCAGAGTAACATAAAACAAGGAAAAAAGCATAGTAAATTGTCAGAAATAACTGAGAAAAAAAAAGCCAAGAAATTGTGAAGAACCGTTATCTGTAATGTCCTGAGGTAAAAGAGGAGTAGAGAAGAATTATTTTTCATTTGTAAAGCTGAATAATTCAAACTGCATTAAGGTTCTCTATAATTTGCAGCCACAGAATGCATCATTTACATTATTTTCATTGAGAACTTGTGAAACATAATTATAAAATGAAATAATTATTTTACTGGGTTTCACACACCATCATGGATACTATCATGGACACCATCATGGACGCCATCATGGACGCCATCATGGACACCATCATGGATACCATCATGGACACCATTATGGATACCATCATGGATACCATCATGGATACCATCATGGACACCATTATTAGAAGTTGCCATAGCAGTGAATTTTTTTTTTTTTTACTGTTGCCATTGTCATAATTATTCTTGTTTCTTTTTTATAGTCATGTTACCAAAGCAGTAGTCATTGCTGATTTCTATTATAGACAAATGATGATGCTGATAATGATACTGATGGGGGCGATGATGTTGATCATGATGATAATCATTATCATCATCGTTAGCAGCAGCAGCAGCATTTTTTGCTTTTCTTTTGAAGACGACAAAAACAAAGAAAAAGCCTCAGACGACAAAAAGAAAATGAAGTAAAATAAAAAAAACATTGGTAACAATAATATAAACATGAATAAGAAAATAAATTATTTATTATAGAAAAGAGAAAAGTATGATCATCATAATCATCATCATCATAATCATCATTATCTTGCCTTTGTTTTTGTTTTGAAGATACCCCAAACAGACAATAAAATACAAAATAAAAGGAAGGAACACAGGAAAAAAAACAGTAATAGCATGATTATAAACATGAATAAATAAAGAAAGGTGAAATAATTATATATAAGAGAAGAAATATAATCCCAATAAGAATGGTGGTAGTGGTCATATCAATAATAGTAGCAGTAGTAGTGATCAATACAGGTCAATAATGTGAAGAAAAAAACAGAAAATCATTTTATCAATGCAAAAGATACAGTTGAGTGGGGACTGTGATTCATTGCGAATTGTACAAAGGACTTGATTCTCAATGTGCAAACAAATTACATGTAGAAACTAGACTAAAAACTAGAAACTAAAAAGAAAATGAAAAGAAAACAGAAAATTCTTTGGTGTTTTGAAATTGTGGGAGCCATCATTCAAGTAAAACTGAACTCATGGGAGTAATATGAAGACCTTATTTGGGAGTTGCAAAAACTATGGAATGAATATGCATGTTGCATCAGTAACCATCAAAAGATCAGAATAATAAGAGAACAGACTATTGAAATTGACAAGAATGGTGAATAAAATACTGGAGATGTAAAGAGACTTGCTGTCACTTAGTCCAGTGCAAAGACCATCTTTGTCATGAAGATGAAAACAATAATAATAATAATAATAATGATCATGTTTTCATCTTCATTGTTATCACATTCATATTGAAAATTCACTCTACTATATTTGAGTATATATAAGATCCACATATTCTCATAATAAGAATGATGAAAAAATTTTCTTTAACCAAAACCTAAAATGTACTCTGATCAAAAAGTATCAGGGCTGTTGCTATGTTAATGGAACTGAAATATGCAGAATGAAGCTACTTGGCACAGATTGACCTTGAAATCTGTTGTTTATAACAGTACTTAGAAGGAAAATGTGTAGAGTGTAACTGTCTCATTAGACCACAGAGTTTTTATGAGTAGCCATAGCTTGTTCAGCAGTCTTTGGCTAAGTACACATTCCCCAAGTCCGACAATCACCATATTCCCCAGAGCTCACTCATTGTAACATTTTCTCTTTGAAAATCTTGTCCCACTTGAAAGGAACAAGATTTCAAGACATCAAGAAAATTCAAGAGAATGCAATGAGGCAATTGCTCATTATCCCAAAGTTCTAGAAAATCTTCCATCAATGGAAACATCACTGGATAAAATGTGCAGCTTCAAAAGGGGACTATTTTGAAGGAGATTAAGTGCCGAATTGTTATGTGTTGTAGTTTTCTTTTTATAGCACCAGTGCCGATACTTTTTGATCAGACCTTGTCTATTGATATGTGACTTCCACATAGGTTAAGCAAAAAATACAACAATAATAATAATAATAATAATAATAATAATAATAATAATAATAATAGATAATATTTTCATGTATGAGTTGTATATTGAGAACTTTGTAGAATATTTGTTGGCCGCACAAACACACACACATACACATGGAAGAAACAAGGCTGACTCTTTTTAACTTTGAAAATTACAAAATCATTTTCATTAGAATTTGTTTTCCTGAAAGTTTAGTAGACAACATACTACATGAGAGAAAAAAAAATAATAGCCCAATCACAATAGACAGAAATATTGATAGACCAATCAAATTATTCTATTGTGGTGCTGAAAAGTCCAAAGCATTGAGCCACTTGAACGCAATATAAACAACAGTTAACAAACAATAGTAATTTTTTGTAGACTATCATTTTCAATGATATGAGAAGTTGTGATATCTACTAGGCTGCTTTTTTTTAGTAAATACTTGGATTTAGCCTTAATCTATTGATTCAGAATAAATACGAATGTTTACAAGTATACTGTAATATTAAATGTAAATAGGTAGACTTTTACATTTACATGCAAAAGTATTTGACCCATGAAAATCTTAATGTTTTTAAGAAAAAAAGTTTTTACATGATGTCAAATCTAAAAATTGAATGAAAAATAGTAAACATGTATCATAATCTATATCTAAATAAAAATGATAATTTTTTTTATCTGTTCAAATTAAATGTATAGGTGGCACATCTTAGCTTTAAAAGCTCATTAATTTTAAAATAAAGACAAAAACTGAGCCAAAAGATCATAGAATATCCAAAATGGCCAAAAATAAAAATTAAGCAGAATTCACAATTCACCATTTTTCAAAATTTAAGACAAAAGATTGATGAATAAAAAATTTAAAGCAAGATTACAAATATATTTAGGAAATATAGTACCAGAAAGGTGAGGAACAATAGTAAAATTGCTGAATGAAAGCTTTCTCAGAATACTAATATATGTTTAGATTTCTGAAAATAGAAAAAGTTTGGTAAAAATGCCTGCTAGGATAATGTCTGCAAATGCACTCATTGGGGAAAAAGATCTTTGAAGTAAAGGTCAGCTTATTTATAATTATTTCTTTGTGTTTATGGTATTTGGATGGGAATTTGAGTTAGCATTTTTGAACACCATTTGCTTCAACTCATTCTCATGAGGATGATACATTTGAGAAAGTTTCATAACTCGACTGTGTGTTCTTAAGAAATTTGAAAGCATTTAGAAAATATGTTCTTTAAAGGTTGTTACAGTGAATTCATCATAGATGCTTAATTTGATAAATTATCTACCTTCAATGCTGAATTTTGAAGAATTCTGCAGTTAGGATTTTTACATCTTTGTATTTCTGGATTTTAAATTGGTGATTTTCTTACTGGTCCCCTGTTCAACTAGGAAATATGCAACTTCAATCAGATTTATTTTATTTGAACTTAAACATGACAGTAAATTAAATTGTGCATACAAGGCATGAGGCTGAGTGGTTAGAATTATAAGAAACTGTTGAATTGAGAATAGCATTTTGTCAAAGGGAAAAACTTGTTCAAAATAACTATTTAATAACTCAAACTAGATCCATTATTTTATTAATATTAATCACAATCCCCATAACCCATTTGAATCATAAGAGCACCTCATGTACAGCATCCTTGGTAGCAGTTGTATGTCTTGAGCATCATAGCTGGATGAAACCCTTTTCAGGTTCTTTTTTTGTTGTAGCATACCTACAGACAATAATGGGTATGCCCTCATTCGCATAAATACAGTAGTAAATACTGTATCTTGGTCTGCAGTTGGAGATTCATTGTGGAATTCACTTGACTCACTTCTAGCAGTTGACTACTTCTACATACTGCTGGTGAACCTTATATGTGTTGTTCTTGTCCTAAGTATTATCGTTCATTACCACTCTTCATGTGATTATTCTCTTCAGTAACCTTCCCTAGGTTAGAACAGTTTTAAATTCAGAATTTGCTTCACCTAGACTGGTTACTGCTTCAAGGCAATAGGGTCCAGTCTACCCTGTTATTTAACCCATAAATAGAGGATGATGGGTTCATTAATTTGCCAAGGACATTAGCATATAAATAGTGAATAAAACAGAATGGATGAGAATTGAATTTGGCACGCCAAATTAACTTTTTGTGCCAATAAATGTTATGCTATTGACATCTCATAATTATCAACATTATTTGCAAGAGTAATAATGTTGAGCTATCTTCATGGTTGTGATAGTTACATATTTTTCCAGCAAAGTCAATGATTGGGGTTTGAGTCCAGGTAAAAGTCAGGCTCTCAAAGAATACAGGCTCTTCTCTTTGGAAACACATTTGGCTTCATTCTTCCATTTGTAGAGAAGAATAAGTTAATGAGACTAAATGAGTGGGTGACTTTGAGGGTTTTCTCTGAATGAGGAGAATATCTACATCTTACATCTGAGTGGAGTGTTTATATATCTACTTGTCCTCGAGGTGTCTCACCTGTCAACATACTTAACTCAGCTGGGTCGACTATCTGTTTACATATCGATTTCAGTAAAGGTGTGAATCTGCACTTAGTGGTTAGGGTGTCTTCTTCCAGGTCAATTTGTTGATGCACCTGGCTTCTCTGATATTCTTATATAAAGTTGAATACAAAGTCTATTTTGGTAATATCAGAACCCAATACATTTTGAAACCGTAACAGATCAACTTCACTTAGAACAAAGATTCGTTATTGGTATTAATTTTGATTCAAACCATATGGCATTTCCTGGCATGAATCACATACTGCAAGACTAAATTAAACTCAGTGTATCAAGTAGCAACAATTTTACAATTCAAGAAATCTTCAGAGAGCATATTTTCTTTATTCTTAAAATTTCTTGAGTACCCAAACAGTTTAAAATAAATAACCAGTGTCTGTTTCAAACATGGGTATCCACTAAAAATAACATTTGAAGTAATGAAAAATATTGGATTAAAAATAAATCCATTAACTCTTTAGCAACAATATAAATATATATTTTTGACGACATTTCACATCCTTCTGTCTATTCAACTACCTACCTTCCTAGTAGGCATCTGTTTATTTCACAAGATATAGGTAGCGCCCTGTCTGGTCAAAATTTTCTCTACTGATGGTGAAACTGAAGTGACCCCTCCAGGGCGTAGGCCTGGGAAATGCTACATGGAGGCCCGGACTATATGGCCCCCTCTTGGCTGTACCAACAAGATCCAAAGGAATACAGGGCATTACATTTGGGGACAGCTTGGGTGAAGGAGTTGCTGGAAAAATGTTAATATTGACAGCCAACTGCCTTCAAGCCCTAAGTTTTCTCATGTGCATAGATAGTAGACATAAGAGACACTGTTTAAAATAAAACGAAGCATCTATTTCAAACACAGATATCCACTAAAAAAATATTTAAAAAAGTAAATGTAAAAATGTCGGATTAAATGTAAATCCATTAATTCTTTAGAAATTACTTTTTTATGTTTCAGATACAAAACTGAGCAGATATGGGCTTTCAACAAAAATCTGACTGATGGAATGTGTATTCCTTAAAAGTGAAAATAGAAACTTGCTGTGCTGTAATATCTAAAGCACACTAGATGAAACGGTGGTTTTATGTTTGTTTTATATGATTTGTTTTGTGGAATGAGAATGTAATTATATATGCATGTATCCAAATGTTGTAGTTGTGACTTGACAATGTGGGTGAAGGAAGGTATGCCTGTTTTCAATCATAGTAATAGGCTGTTTAAAAGGCAGAGAAAGAAAGGAAGTTTTTACATGCAGCAATATGGGTTAGCCATCTAAATACACCTGCCAGTCGTGCAACTATCATATTTCATCTCTGGTTATGTTATAATGACAGCAGTATTAGAGAGTGGACAAAATTAATTCATCAATTTTTGTTTCGTTTGATTTTCCATCTGGTTATACGCACATATATAGATCAGCCTTGAAAAGAGCACTTTACTTCTCTGGATTGTGGTCATTTATCCTGGTTGTAAAAGCTTTCTGATTGATTGGTCTAACTATCTATTTCTAGAGATAGGGAAATTTTGGTCTTATTATTATTATCTATATCTTTTCTTACATCTTGTTTGAGAAAGCTTTCTGATTTGAGGGTTAAAATATTGGTTTGTTTGCATGGTGATTTTAAGTATACATCTGTTTTTAGAGATGGTGAGATATTGGTTTTCTTATTCATCTGTTTATTTATCTACTACCATTTCTCAAGAGTGCCTTGTTACGCCTGTTTGGTGTCCACTGATATGAGGTGGAATAAATACATTGAATCAATAGCTTCATCTACCGCAAGGAAAGTTGGCTCCCTGTGTCGTGCCAGAAAGATTTTCTTGTCTGAGTCTATCCTTCAAATCTGTAAATCAATTATCCATCCTTGTATGGAATATTGCTGTCATATATGGTCTGGTGTTCTCACTGTACATCTCAAAGTCCTTGACATAATCCAGAGACAAATATGCAAGATGATAGGTCTTGATCTGGCATCTAGTCTACAATTGCTATCAATAGCCTGCCTCTGTCTCTTCTACAAGTATTTTCATGGCAACTGTTCCGACAAGCTTCTTTCACTGGTTCCCAGACTACATGAATTTAAGCAAGCTACCAGGCTGGCATCTCGGTCCCACCCTTTCACTGTCAAAATGGTTAAATATAATCATCTTTTCTACTCAAACAGCTTCTTCTCTCACATTTCCTGTCTGTGGAACTCCCTCCCCTTTACTTGCTTCCCCGATGACTATAATCTTCTAATATTCAAGTGTAATGTCCATTGACATCTGACACCCTGAGCTTGTTCCATCTCTGTATCCTTTCCCTAAATATACCTCTTTACTCTTGTTCTCAATCCTCTGTAATCCCTTGAGTGCTAATGGCAATCCCATCTTGCTTGGGTTGAATTGCTTAAAAAAACCCAGTTTCTCCTGCAAAGAGGAATGCATGTTCGAACCCTGCCAGAGTGCACGTTTTCTTTATAAAGATTTCTTCAAGTGTGCAGGTCAATAGATGTAATAGAAACTTTTTAAAATAAAATTAGGCATCTATTTCAAACATGGGTATACATTAAAAATAATGTTTGAAGTAATGTTTGAACAAGAAGACTAATGCTATATTGAGTTGATTTTTACAGAATTTACAAAACTTCTTTAATATATTAATATATATTTAAAAAATAATATTACATACCAAAATATTTTCTAGAGTTCCCTCATTAAACTTTGTTGTGTAATATTCTGACCTAAACACTGAAAGTTTATTTACTAATTACTGATTTATAATTTTTTCTTTTCAATTGGAGTAGATTGGTTCACCTGTTGTCCGATTCACACACCTCCAGGTCTTTTGAGCAGGAGTAGAGGTTTATTATCTCTTGTTCCCTGATTAGGATTGGATTTCTGGTTTTGTCTAATGTATACTTCAACTCTATACTTTTAATGCCTCTGCATGGACTCTGAAATTTTATTTACTAATTATTTTTTTCTCCTCAATAGAAGTAAATAGGTTCACCTGTCATCCAATTCACAATCCTCTTGGCCCTTTTAAGAGGAGTAAAGTTTTATCCCTTGTTCCCTGTTTAGGATTGGATTTCTGGTTCCTTTTAAAGTCTTTTCATTTTCTTTCATTCCCAGTAGCTCCCCCCACCCTGCATCTTAGTGGCATTATTGCCTTGCTTGATGTGAATTGATTAAAAACAAAGCAAGAGACATTGTCAAGAATTATTTGATCAAAAAATAATAGTCAAATGCTGCTTAAATAATTGTTTTGTATAATTTTGTGTATTTTTTTTTCAATAAAAATTATCTAAAATGTATCCTTATTATTTAACAAAGTATTCATATTGCTTACTTCAATTATTTTAGTGAAGTTGATGCAGAAATGTTCAAGATTTGAATTTCATAACCATCTTTTAGAAATACGAGCAGACATGTAAAAACAAGTAGCTGTTTCAAATATCATAGACAAATTGAGATAAATAATAGTCATAATAATATGGACTGCTTTATTACTATTTTTATTCTTGAGCATAAAATTACATGTTTGCCAATATCTATGTAAGATTCTCTGGTTTAAATATGAAAAAATATCTACTCTAATTGTTTTGTTTTTTTCTTCAGCCTATTTTTGGCTGAAATCCAGTGAAATTTCTCAAGTTGAGAAAATGTTTCTTTTTTTAAAAAAAATCAAAACAAAAAGAAGCTATTGGCTAATGTCCTGGCATTTTAATTCTTACAGACGATGGTAATGATAATGGTGAGATTAGCTGTTTCCATACAAGAAACTTTGGGTATTCATTGATCAAATAGCATTATTTATGGTTGGAATTTATAAAATTGTTCTCTTAAAACTGTTTCTCAGGTCCACTGTTACCCCTTTTTCTACTATTGATGGAGGATTTTGTATAAAATAGGGAAAGAAATCATCATCATGATTTTTTTAAAACAGTTCACCCCAAGCAATGCAATGATGCCACTAAGACAACAAGGAGTTACTGGGAGTGGAAGAGAATGAGAAAATTTTAGTGAAGAGAAAGGACAATAAAAGAACAGGTAAAGGATGACAGAAAATTGTGATTGATGTTGCATTTAAATTTTGGAATATTGTAGGTGAGAGGAAAGCAAGAAATCGGAAGAGAATTCAACAGGTGAGAATTGATAATTGAGAAAAAAAGAAACAATTTGAATAGAAGTTATTGTTACATCTGGCTAGTTCTACAGTAAAACAATGAATATAATTTTAAGTACATTACAAATTGATCTGTACTTGGGAGTTTCACAAGTGGAGTTTAATTTGTTATCTTTATTTGCAGGAACTTCTAGTTCACATCTTAGGTTATTTCTTTACCTAACAATCATGCATTAAATCTTCTTACAATTAATGGTAATATTAATGGTAATATTAGCCATTTCCCTATAAGGAAATATTTGGCATTAATCAACCAGGCAGATAAAATTAATAATAGCAATCAGATACCTTTTGTCTGAATTTTTGGGATGAGGAGTTGTCATTATTTACATTTGGAAATATGTCATCCTTTTTGTTGTTATTATCACAATGTTTCAGCTGTTATATCCTCTGTTCTTTGTCAGGTATCTGAAAAGTGCCGATTTTCACAGAAGCACATCAGCAGTAGCAGTAAGAAAATAGAAGACTTGTGAACCATCAGAAATCTGTCTTCTCTGGAAAAAAAAAACAGCAGTTATATACAGCTGACAGTTTAGATATTTCTGAATGGGTTTGGTGCCATATATGGCATTCATATGCAAACCATGATCTGTAATGGCTATTTAAGAACATGACTCATTGTTAAACATTTGTCTAACAAGTCAAATGCATGTGAAACCTGATTAACCACTGAGAATCAAACAACACAAAAGCAAAAATACCAGAATTTCTTTCTTCTTTTTCTCCATATCTAATTCTTTGATCAATCTTTAATGAAAATGAAACATGTTAGATGGATAAACATTTCCTATTTGTTCTTTATCTTATCACCCTGTTGGATTCCAATCCATATATGATCTCTAATTGGTCCCAATTAAAGTACATCTACATATCTATACATATATATACATCTATCTATCTATCTATCTATCTATCTATCTATATATATATATATATATATATATATATATACACACACACACATAGGTATATATATATATATATATATATATAAATATAAGATTGGTGTATATGGAATATATTCCAATAACCAACAAACACTATTCTTAAAAGTGCTCAATACAGAGTAGAGCAAATATAATTATTTATTCGAAAATTACAACATAAACATATTATAAAATCACTACAAAAATAGCTATTTTGTTTCAACACTTCTGGTGTCTTATCAAGTGATGGTGTTGAATGTAGAATAAAGGGTTTTAAAAGGTTCAGATCAATCAAACATCACTTGCTAGGGGAAATGGTGTTACATATGCTGGAATGACCAATCAAAATACAAGTATATGAGAATTCAAAAAACTTGACTTTAAGGTTATAATAATTATTTAATACTTTAACGTTGAGGTTAGACTAAAGTAGAATTCATTCTGACTAATAAATATCAAATTATACTATACAATTTAAAATTAAAAATTATCAATTTTAAATTTTAAATTTAATCTATATTAAGTTTAAAATTATAAGGTTGTTTAAAGAAGAAACCGAAGGAAAAAAAATACAAATGTTTTTCTATTTATTTTGTTTTTATTGAAATTAAGTCAGAATAAACGTTAAGATCCCATGCTGCTCTGAACTTCATGACAACATAGATACATTTGATGCAAGATCATGGGCAGTGGAGGATGGAATCTTGCAAAAGACAATACATACACAATCAGATTATAATACATAAACATGCAGACGTATTTAGATATATAAACACGCAAAAAAGCAATGAAACAGGAAATATCTCCATGACCCTTAAAAAAAAGGAAAACAACAACATACATACACAATAAAAGGTACACACAAGTGACCATACTCACAGACACCACAACAAAGACACGTACATACACACACATACATTGACAAAGACACGCCGATACACCAACCAAGAAATATTCAAGTTTGAAACTGTTATTAATTGAATTCTAACATCTTATTAAGATATATAACTTATACAGACAAATATACATAGGTAAAAATGGTTGAATATACAAAATTCAACATGGGCTGAACAGAATAGCAAACATTAGGGAAAAAGGACCTTAAAACATATAGACATGTACAGAAAAATAGATATATATGCATAAAAATAACACCATCTAATATATAAAAAAGAAAACTCCAAACACACAAATATATATAAATATTTCATATACACCTATATACCCACAAGTACACATACATAAGTAAAAAATATAACAATATGTGAAAGAAAATAAAAAATGCATACAGACATATATGTACACACATTCTCCACTACAGACAGAAACACAGAAAAGCAGACCTACAGACAAACATATACACACATTTATATACCCATGTACATATATATATTCATATATACAAATACACTGACATACATACATGCATACATATATGCATATATAGACATACAGAAGAAAGTATAAATATATCAACCTACATAGCAACATAAAAAGTAAACAAACCAAATATATATATATATATGTATATATATATATATATATATACACATACAGAAACACACAAACATACATATGTACAAAATACATATATACAAAAACACATATAAACGTAAATATAAACACATATATATATATATATATATATATATATATATATATATATATACACACACACACACACACACACACACATAAATACACATATACATGCATAAACCTGCACATATTCTAACAATATTATCTTAGTGACGATTAAGGACTGTAAAGTCCATACAAGATTAAAATGTAATGAGACACAACTGTTGAATATTAAGTCTATAAGCAATTATAAAATCATTATCAAACAAAAACTAGATTTTATTTAGTAGTGATGATACATTCTAAGACACTAAGATATATATATATATATATATATATATATATATATATACACACACACACTCACATATATATATATATAAACATGTATAAATACCCATGTATACACATCAACATATACACATATACAAGCATGTGCACACACACACACACACACACATATATATAAACAAATACGCATACACATACACACGTACATGCAGGGGCATATAACAGGTATCAACACACACACACACACATACACACACATATCTTTATTGTTGAAAGTATTACTAACCCTATAGTAAGTTAAATTTATAGCTGTGTTTACAATTAACGGTTAGTTCATTTCTTTGATCTAAGAAATGGGACTTATTTTTAAATCTAATTATTTCAAATTTTTCATTAAGACATAGATAACAAAGAGCATGTAGGGAATTACATGTTCAGGCTCTCTTGATTAATTTCCATTTAACAGTAGGTGTTTTATCCTTCTCTTTTAGACTCCAAAAATACTTGGATAATGAAGTCTTATACTTATAATTACTACTATTGAAAGATTGCATATGTTCATGCCAACATTCTTTGAATGAATTCTTAGTGCTACCAATGTAAAAATTTTTAATATTTGGGTTTTCTAGTGTAGAGATTGTACTAAGGTAAACTAGAGAACTAGCCAAACAATTATTCTGTAATGGACAATTATTTGGATTCCTACAATTGCATAAGTTGTTATTCGTGTCATTATACTTAGTTGTACTGCTTGCAACCTGGTCAATAGTCAAGTTTTTGAGTCGCTATACTTGTTAAAGACTCTGTTGTTATCTTTCTTAATTATTTTATCTAGGTTATTTGCACAACAATAGCTTAATTTAAGGGTATTAGGATTGAAAATTTTACTAAGTTGGTTAGTTTTGGGGTCAGGGAAATGTTTCTTGAAGAGGTTTAGAAATTTACTTCCTAGTTTAGTTTTAACCATTATATTGAAAGGAGGAGTAAACCAAATGATCTTCCTAGATCTTCTATTCTTATTATGGTCATAATTAACATGATTTCTATATTGAATAGTGGTACCCTTGTATCCACTAATTCTAAGGGCAGAATTGTAAAAATCACAATGTTTATTAAAAACCTCTTTGTTAGAAGAGTTAGTACTAATCCTAAATCCAATAGAGGAGGGTATGTGCTTGATAACCAAAGTGGGGATGGTTGGAATTGGGATGTACATATACTGGGTTGGAATTAACCTTCACATATGGTTGGAAAGTGTTGCTAGGAAGGTCTAGGGTGGTGTTCAAAAAATCTACCTGTTTAATGTTAGTTGTAACTGTAGTCCTAAGGCCTAAATCCTTAAATACACTATGGATCAATTTTCTAATACAGTCTACCTTAATATTAGTAGAGTTTTTAACAACTAATAAGCCATCATCTCTATATAATCCTACACTATCAGAATTTAAAGGAACTTAAATTGTATAAAAGATATAATCCCACCAAGTCAGAGGCTTCAACAGAATCCAAAGAACCTTGAAATGTCAAAATTATTGCTGCAAGACTTTTTGGTCCACTGTTCTTCATTGTAGACCAGAACAGAATTTTGGCATTTCATGATTATATCCACTTCATTCTCAGAAATATTGGAGTATTCCCAAGCAAACTCCAAGGCCAAAGTGAACAGATCCTTAGATATGGAGGGATAATAGTCAATAATGTCCAACTGTATGGAAGAGCAGTTGTCCTTATTTTGGATGCTAGTAAGCCAGTTGATAACATTAGCCATGTTAATCCACTGTAAGAGTCCAAGGGTGTTTTTTATAGGCTATAGCAATAACTTACATGTTCTAACGTAGTATATATATATATATATATATATATATATATATATGTATGTGTATGTATATTTATTAAACACAACTACATTAGAACATGACATTGAATAAACAACTATCATTGTTAAATAGTTGATGAGATGTTATTTATTCAATGTTGAAACAAAATGTACAACTTTGTAGTAGTAACTTATATGTTCTAATGTATTAGTGTATAATAAATATACATACATATATATATATATATTTATTATACACTACTACTAGTGTATATATATATATATATATATATATATATTTATTATACACTACTACTTTTGAACATGTAAGTTACTACTACAAAAGTGTACATTTTGTTTCAACATTGAATAAACCACATCTCATCAACTATTTAGCAATGATGGTTGTTTATTAAACGTCAAAACAAAATGTACAGTTTTGTAGTAGTAAGTTCTAATGTAACAGTGTATAATAAATATTTATTGCTCTACTCTTGTATTGAACCCTTTTTTAAACTAATGTTTTGAACATTAGAATATTATTCTTCATTCTTTTACATTTTATATCTATATCTATATATATATATATATATATATTTCAGATAGAGAATATCTATAAAGGGACAATATGAATAACGACAAAAGGAAAGCTTATCTGAGTCGATGTGTTTCAGCCTCTGAGAAACTTTATCAAGACAAACATTGGCACAGATAAGTTTTACTTTTGTCTTTATTCATATATATATATATATATATATATATATATATATATCAAAACATACTAAGTAGATAAAATATATATTTACATCAAAATAGTAGGGATTAAATGAGATGATCAAGTTAACTGTTTGTAATAAATTGCAATAATTAGTAGGCAAGACAAAGCATCAATTCAGTTACATACTTAATGCCCTTTGTTTGAACTTTTTGGGGTGAAGAGAAAAAAGACTGAATTTAACATCAAAGGATTATGGATAATTTTTAAAAAGAAAATTTTCCTTTTGCTGGTTGATACTCAATAAAGAATTTACTTTCTTAAATTTTATGATTTTTAGATCTTTTAAGAGATGAAATTAACATGAAACGTTATGGATAAATGGATTTCTGTAAAAATCTTCAACTCTCTTTGAGCTGATATATTCATGAATCAGTATCTATCTATCTATCTATCTATCTATCTATATATATATATATATATATATATAATTTAATAATTGTGTATTTGGGCAGTAATCTCTCTTTTATACAAGTTTTGTTAAAACTCACTGACAAGGTACCATGGTTAAGTCTATTATTTAATTTTTCTTGTGTTCGTACAATGTTTTTTTTATTTTCTGGACAAATTATGTAGAAATTGTCCAAATGTTTTCGGCTCTTCTGTTAGCCATTATTAAGGATGATTTTATTCTTACTTTTAACAATTACAGAGAAACAATATTATTTATGGCTCTCCACAACTTTCTGTCCTTTGTAGCACTTAATAAATTTTGTCTTCTTGTTATTTCTTCTTAACTCTGTTTCACTATCCATTTAATCAATCTCACGAAGCATGTTACGGGTCCTGATGTTAGATATACTTTTCTTTTTTGTTTCTCTTTTCTCTAAAACTTTGTTGTTGCTCATGTTTAGTTCACAATATCCTCAGCATCCTTCTGTAGAACTACATTTCTATTGCTTTAAGACTATTAAGGAGAGAGCTTAATAAAATAACAAGAATTAAGAATTTCACATTGAGCAAAGCAATAAAGAACCTAAGATGTAAGTGGTTACTGAGTGTTAGAGAATATGAGAAGAAAAAAATTAAGGAGAGAGAACAATAAAAAAAAAAGGAATTAAGAAGGCAGAAGATAAATGACTGACATTGAACTTAAATTTTTGACAATCAAAATTGACTGGGAAGCAAGATGTCAGAAGAGAGTTCCACAAGCAAGAAGTGTGATAGAACAAACTTTCAGCATAGAACTCACTGTCACATCAAGCAGTTTCAATTGTCAAACTTATATATATATATGTGTGTGTGTGTGTGTGTGTGTGCACGTGTGTCTGTACGTATATATGTATATATATATATATATATAATAATAATAATAATAATGGGAGGAGAGTCCATTATTATATATATATATATATATATATATATATATATATATATATATATATATACATATATACACACACACATATATATATATATATATATATATATATATATATATATATATATATGTGTGTGTGTGTGTGAGTGTATGCATGTGTGTCTATACGTATATATGTATATATATATATATATATAATAATAATGGACTCTCTCGTCGGTTTTGACGTATGAGGATCTGACAGCTTATTGATTCAGTTATGAAAGTTTATGCGATAATCTTAAGTGGCATTTAAGACTTGCTAGTGATTTACAAAGGAGGCCACATATGGAGCAAGTGTGAGGATTGTAAAATGAGATCACTGTTAGATTGACTGACCTTTTAGATCTTGCTCTCGCTTCTTGAAGATGATTCAGACAAGCAGAGTGAAAATTGCTGAGTCCACAAAAACACATTGATCTCCATTCTACCCGCTCCAAAGCTAAGCATTCAATGGTTTTATGTGGTATATTGACTGCTGATTAGTTGCTTTTCAGCTTGTCTTTGTATCTTAGCCATGGGCATCAACTGGCTGTACATTAGGATCTTGGTATCCTGTCATCAATATATATATATATATATATATATATATATATATATATACAAGTGAACATTGAAGTCAGCACTCAGAGGCAACAGGCTGTTTCATGCTAGACGCAATCGTCAGGCCGTCTGATATGTGAAATATTGTGTGATATATATATATATATATATATATATATATATATATATATATATATAACATCATTTTCAATGTTCATAAATTGAAAATGTTTAACAGCATATTCTGCCCTTAATGCCTTACTTGTGTTTTTTGCCTTCATCTGGTTTTTAAGGTCAACTTGAGACTGACACAACATTCCACACAGAGGACAAGGAACATCACCGCTTGTGGAGCTGCAGGAATGTTAGAGCAGTGTTTAATGGGCTGCCTTGCTCAATGCCTCTCAAAAGTTTTAATGTCTTTTATGCACATTTGCCATGGTCTGAAGATACTTCCTCTAAAGATGACAGAAAAATGCCAATGGAATTTAAATTTATGATTGTAGCTCAGCAGGTGTTTTCTCACTAAGAATCATCATGAAATTGGCTGTACTACCAGATTTTCAGTGTCCTTTTATCACTGATGTACACAACATATCAGCCCAGAGAAGTTATGATTGTATTAGAAATGTGTCTCTGACCTCCAATATCACACTTTGAAAATAGATTGATGTCGGATATTTTGTTTTATAGTTTATAGCCACAGATTGTACATGATATATCAGCATAAAATAACAAAAGAGAAAAGTGAAAATGCAATAACAAAGCGTATCTATAAAAAATGAAAACAAACTGCTCAATGCCTATAGTATAGAGAAACTATAAACCATAACAACAAGAACCAGAAATACTTTGTTACAATGACCTATAAACATTGATGCATATATATATATATATATATATATATATATATATATATCTTATGCAGTGTTACATTAGAACATGCACATATCCACTACAAAATTGTACCGTTTTGATTCAACGTTAAAAAAGGGAAAATTTTTCTTGATGTCTCATCAGGTGGGGAATCATGGTTTTACTAAAAATTTTTATTCAGAAGTACAGATATCGAAGCAAATATCCCCCACGTCCATTCTTTGGAAATTTTCATAAAATGTCTTCTAGAATTTATATGTAGAGATGGAAGGGAATCTAATGGATTATGTAGTTGTGGGCAAATGAAAAGGAAGGGAAAAATAAAAAAAGGGGAAGGGAAAAGAAAGAAAGAGGCCATAGAAAGAGGATGAGGTGATAAGTGCTAAGAGGAGAAATCTGGCTATAGAATGTTTTGAACATTGTAATCTTACTGTTCGTTCTCTTACACTTTGATATATATTATATATATATATATATATATATATATATATATATATATATATATATATATATCTGAGATGAGGCATTATGATTACTTACATTATTCACATTATTGAAATGTTATCCTCATCTTCATTGCCATATTCACAATATTTTGGCTACTGTACACTGCAGCCTTCTTCAGGTGATTGGAATTTCAAGCTGAACCCTTTATTTTATTCTCTAGATTGTTCTATCTCCATGTACCATGCCTCTTCTGGATGTTTTAGTTATTTTAGCAAAAAGACATATTTCCTTCTGGATAAAGACGTCGGTTAGATCCAGTGACCCAAAAGACCCAAAGAGTGGTGAGTTCAATATCAGGCCACAGCAGTGGTGAACTAAAAACTTGGAGTGTTGAGTTAAATTATCATCAGTATATCAGTAGTTGACCTGGAGAAACAAAAGCCATATTGCTTGTCTGAGAAAAGTCCCTGCAATGAGAGATTCTGAACCAATTCTGCATTGATTAGGGCCTCTAGGAGTTTCCTAAAAAGAGTTAGAAGACTAATAGGCTCTATAGTTGGAAAGGTTGGACAGTTCACAGATTCTTAAAAACTGGAAGAACAGATAGGAATGCAGGAGACAGTGAGACATTTATTATGCAGTTTAGAGATAACAGGAGCCAATTCAGGAGCACACTTTTTAATGACTATTACAGGGATAACATTGAGTACATATGCTTTATTAGCAGAGGATGATAACTCAGATTGATTGAAGAGTGGACAAATAGAGACCTCGCACTTATTTAATACACTGTTACAGAGCCACCAGTAATCACGACAACTAAAGTTATTGGAGGTTATGCAGTGCCTCATTGTATTGATAAACAAGGACTTAGCTCCTTCGAGAACTTGCTTACATTTATTACAGGCAGTAACGAATACACATCTGTTGTGATGAGAGTTGTCACGCTGGTTTGAACCATGGAGATGATTGCAGTTTTACCTGTTTTTTTCCAAGATGGGATGAAAGTGTTCATGCCAGGAAGAAACTTCAATGGTGCAATTTTCAATTGGGAGGTTAAAAATGTCAGTCCAAGATTCATCATGAAGAATATCACATAGTGATTTCCAATCAGCATGCTAGTAATGGAAAAGAAGTCTTATGGATAGGGGGTTCCTGTTTAATGGATGATTGGAATGAAAAATCAATGGATACCAAAGAGTCGTCCAAGTTACCAAGAGGGCAGTGTTGTGAAGCTTGGCAAAAGTGAGGAGGTAATAAAATAAATGAAGTAGAGATGCCTATTGTTTGGGTTTGATTGAGAAACAAGTAGTGAAGTCCACAATTTGAATAAGGGATTGGGCAATGGAAAAATTTAATGTCTAAATACCGGCAACATCAGTACCTTTTAGAATGTTTCAGCCATATATCATGGTGAGCATTAAAGCACTAAAGACAAAGATGTTCACAAATGAATGTAGAGAAAATGCTTTTTCTATACTGTCTGCTATTATGTCTAATATACCACAGTCCTGGGATGAGGCGAAGCAATAAAAGGAAAAGAGATATCTAACAGACTTTAGTAATGAAAGACAGAAACACAAGAAAGTGTACTCATGGGTCTCAAGAGACAATTCCCTGGCCATTGGAAGATTATCATAGATGTAGACACTAAGGCATTCACCATGTTAATTGTGTGAATCTTTTCAGCAAAGAGGAAGATAGCAAGAATTCATTGGAAGCAATGGAAGAAATTAAGTTGGTTTCACAAAAGGTAAAGATATCTGGTGACCATTTTGAGAGAAATGATTCCACACAGAAGTTGAAATAGAGGCCATCAATATTGGAGAAAGAAAGGTAGGGTTTTTTTTGTTTACTGGTTTAGTTGTATTTCTTTTAGTTGCATTTTCCATGAGATTCGTTTTAATGAGAGAGAACTAATACCACCATCAATAGTAATAAAACCAACCCACGTTAAGGCCGAGAACAGAGTATAATATGGCCTCAGGGTTGCCCACTGAAAACTCATATGGGGACATCAACCCATGTGTGACATAGCACTACACATAACCTGATATTATGCAACTGTTGATCAGTGCTATCAAAGATTTGGGGATCCTAACGACCAGTGCCAATAATGGAAACTGCCAATAATGGAAAGTCATAGCTACTAGTTAGTTAAATCAAAAATTAAAATTAAAGACAATTAAATCATTGTAGCTCTAGTAAAAGAAAGAAAGAAAACCGGTAACCCATATCCTGAAAAGGGAACAAGGAATAAACCACTACTGTGGTTCAAAAGACATGGAAGAAGTTTGTGCTGGATGATAGGTGAGCTTATCTACTACTATGAACCTGTAAAGAAAAAGTAACAAAAACATAAAATATGAAAGAATTCATATTAAGTAATGACTTAATATAAGTTCTGATGCCTACTACCAAACTGAATCCACTCTTAATTTTTCAACATTGATTAATAACAGTGGGATCTGTGGTTGTTGAACAAACACAAATGTGCCTGAGCAGGTGTTTGCAACAGGGATTATTGACTAGTTGATTAAGTAGATGGTCATCCTCAGATATGAGTGGCCATCCATTTGTATATATATATATATATATATATATATATATATTGACAATGAATATTTCATTGAAAGCTTTTTAATTTATTTTTTACGATAACTGATCAACTAATGGAAAATCTTAAATCTGAAAGGGAGAATAGCAATCCTTTTAAATCTTGCCTAATGCTGGTTTAAAAATTTCATTTTCCCTTTTCACTCAGATGCTGCTATGAAAATATATGTAAGTATGAGAGTGCATTTTCAAGGTAGACTCTTCTCCCCAAAAGCATTTGAAGCAAATGATCTGACATATGATGTGTACACATATGAAAGTACAATGAAAGGGAGAGGAAAACTGGGTACAGACTGAGATTATCATTTAGATAATGGTGTGGTAAAGCAGATATTTGACTGCCATGCTAGTAGGTAAAAACAAATAAAATGAGACAGAATAATAATAATAATAATAATATCAAACAAAAACCAATAGGTGTATGAATATGTTAAAAATAGCATATATCTGTCTCTAACTAGGTGAGTGTAATAACAACTCTGCTGATCTTTAAGGGAGAGTACAATCTCAGTCATGATGGCACATACACATGTACACACACACACTCGCACATATTATATATATATATATATATATATATATATGTGTGTCATGGATCCTTAACTATAACTTCAGAATGAACTCTTCCTAACACTATGTATTTTAAGCCTCTCAAGAGAGAGGAACGAATCGAGTCGAGCTGAGAGTAGTTCACTCCAAAGCAGACTGACAGTCATACTAACACCTTCCACATGTTGTATTATTATTTTGTGTAATATACCTTCATTATTTCTACTCTTGTGCTCGTGTTGTTCTTCCTTGGTCCTAACCTGGACCATAACAATATATATGAATAAGATATATTTAGGTAACAAGTATTAATCCAATCAAGTTTGATTAAAAATTATTTTGTACTGAGTTTGCTCTGGGATTCTGCCAAATTATATATATATATATATATATATATATATATATATAAATACAGTGGGGAAAATAAGTATTTCATCCCCTGCTGATTTTCTGAGTTTGCTACCTTACAAAAATGGGAATGGTCTATAATTTTCAGGGTAGGTCCATCATGAATGTGAGAGATAGAATATAAAAAAATTCTAGAAAATCACATTATATTAATTTTTGAACATTTATTTCAATTTTATTGAAAAAATAAATATTTCATCTTCTACCAACCAGCAATGATTCAGGCCCCACAGACTGGTTATGTGACCAGGAGGCATATAAACTAGTCCTATTACTCAATTACTACTCCTAATCAAGTACTCATTATTTGTATAAAAGACATGAGTCCACAGATTCCTTCAATGAATCAGAATCTAATCTCTCCAAAATAGGCAAGATGAAAGAATTGTCTAAGAACATCTGGGACAAAATTGTATACGTGCACAAGACTGGAATGGGCTACAATCTGATTGGCAAGCAGCTAGATGAGAAGAAGTCAATAAAAAAATGGAAGAAACACCAATTGACTATCAATCTCCCTAAGTCTGGGGCTTCACACAAGATCTCCCAATGTGGATGGAACCTGATGATGAGAAAGTTGAGGAAACAACCCAGAACTACATGGCAAGAGCTTGTTGATGATCTCAAGGCAGCTGGGACCACAGTTACCAAGATGACCATTAATAACACACTATGTTGTAATTGATTGAAATCATGTAGTGCCCGCAAGGTTCCCCTACTCAAGAAGACACATGTACAGGCCCATCAAAAGTCTGAAAATAAATACCTGTATGATTCCGAGGAGGGTTGGGAGAAAGTGCTGTGGTCAGACGAGACTAAAATTGAGCTTTTTGGCATCAACTTGACTCGCCGTGTTTGGAGGAAAAAAAAGCTGACTTGAACCCCAAGAGCACCATTCCAACCATTAAGCATGGTGGTGGAAACATTATGCTTTGGGGCTGTTTCTCTACTAAGGGGACAGAACGACTACACTGGATCAAGGGAAAGATGGATGGGGCCATGTACAGGGAAGTCTTGAGTGAAAAACCTCCTTGCCTCATTCAGGACACTGAAGATGGGTTATGGATAGGTGTTCCAGCATGACAATGACCCAAAGCATACATTTAAGGCAACAAAGGAGTGGCTCAAAAAGAAGCACATTAAGGTATTGGAGTGGCCTAGTCAGTCTCCGAACCTTAATCCTTTAGAGAATCTGTGGAGGGAGCTAAAGCTTCAAGTTGCCCAATGATAACCTACAAATCTTAAGGATTTGGAGAGAATCTGCAAAGAGGTGTGGGCCAAAGTCCCCCCACCCCCGGGATCTGTAAAAACTTGGTAACCAACTACAGGAAACATCAGGCTGCTGTGCTTGCCAACAAGGGTTTCTTCACCAAATACTGAGTTATGTTTTGCTATGGGGTGAAATACTTATTTTTTCAATAAAAAAGAAATAAATGTTCAAAAATTAATATAATGTCATTTTCTAGAATTTTTTAATATTCTATCTGTCACTTTTAAGACGGATCTAATTTCGTTTTTATTTGAATTTTTTTCTATTAATTTTTATTTCAATTTCCCAGCATGTTTTTTGTGTGCATAATAAATTTAGTTTGATGAAGTCTTAAAGGACAAAATGTATCACAAGAAAACTTTTCCACTTTGTCATAAATTTTTCCCCATATATATATATATATATATATATATATATATATATATATATGTGTGTGTGTGTGTGTATAAAATTTATGAACAATAATAATAATAATAGCAACAATAATAACAAACAAAAACCAATAGGTATATGAATATGTTAAAAATAGCATATATCTGTCTCTGACTAGGTGACCTTGATAACAACTGCGCTGCTCAGTCAGGATGACACATACGCATGTACACACATGCACATATTATATACATATATATATATATATATATATATATATATATATATATATGAATATAATATATATATTTATTTAGGTAGCAAGTATTAATCCAATCAAGTTTGAATAATATAATAATATAATATCAACCATGTTCTGTCTGTCCAATTTTTTATTAACATTTTCAAATTTAATAATTAGTTTTTGCATAATCAATAAATTTACCAATGTTCAATTTTTTTTTTTTTTTTTTTTTTTTTTTTTACCCTGGGTACTTTCAAATGTTGACAATTTCATTTCAAGGATTTTGTTTTTGTGTGTTTATATAATTGTACTTGGCTAATTACAGCATATGCGTTTGTGTGTGTGTGTGTGTGTGTGTGTTTTCAAATAAGGTGTTGAGTGTTGTACTCAAAATTATGGATATATCATCCAATAACACAACATGAACTTTGGACAGTTTGTAAACAATTTATAAGATGTACTTATAAGATTAAAAAATAAGCATTATAAGATCTATAAGATTATATAAATTTATTAGATAATTTATAAACAATTTACAAGATATATTTATAAGATTAAAAAATAAGATTTATAAGATCTATATGATTATATAAATTTATAAGATAGTTTATAAACAATTTCAAGCCCAGTATGCAACACCTTATAAATTAGAAAAATGCTATAAAAAATTAAGCAGATAGTGTAAATGTGGCATTCTGTAAAGATGAAACTCAGTTCCTTGCAGTAATGAAACCACTCCACCATCTCCATCTGGAAGTGGTGACAATTTATAGATGTTAAAGGGAGCTAAGGAGAGCCATGACTGCCTGTGTCCAAGAGTTATGTAGCATTTGAAAAGAGGATGGTCTAAAAAAGAAGATTGTTAATCCTTTCTCTATGTCAAAACATCCAGCTTGTTAACCATTACTTCATCGTGCAAAGCTTTAAATATTTTTCAATGCCCAATAAAAATTACATTTTCAAATAAGGAAGATTCAGTGATCACATTAATTACTCTTATCGTTTATGTGGTGCCACATCCCTTCAGAATATGGACGATCATGGCTCTGCACAGCTTCCAGTCTCTTGTTGCCCTAAGCAACATTTGACACTTTAGCTAAAACTCCTTTACCTCACTCAACAAACTATTCAAACAAATTTCTTGGTTAAGTTGCTCACTGTATCCTTGTACACCTCCTACATCCTTTGAGTGTTAAATTTTCCAAACCCTATTTTCTCTTGATATGTCCTAGAAAATTACTCTAATTCTTTTATAAACTGAGGTCTTGCAAATCAGAGACAGCTTTGTGCAATTAAATTTTGTCTACCTAAAACACAAATATTTCATAAAGTTTCTTTCCTGGCGTCACACCAATATGATTTCTTGCCAAGGAAAAATCAATTTAGAAAATTCACTACAACTTAATTATACCAAAATACTAAAACCAAAAGACAGAAGTTTTATTTCCTGGTTCTCTTAAATTTTGCCAAGTTAAATATCCAATATTTATAACTGTTTGGCTTCTTGTCTGAATCAATGTATTTCTTTGTGTGACAATTTCTCTATAACAATTTAAGTATCAGAGAATGAGAAATTGAACATAAAACAGTCTGTGCCAGAGGTAGTTTTGTCTAACACTGGAAACTGCTACAAATCATCAAACTGAAAACTCAAGTCATAATCTTATATGGCCTCATCAGATCAAGACTTTCATATTGATAGCATGCATGGCACCAAACCCATTCAGAAACAACTAAACTGTCAGTTGTATACAACTGCTTCCTAAGATCAGTGGTAAAAAAAGGCTTTGAGGGAGTGAAGCACTGGGTTTCATGAGGTTTTGTAGTTGTCAACCAACAGGTGTGCACTTATTGACACTATGTTATGGCATTTTTTTAAAAATTGAAAATGATAAAAGTAAAAGATTTTGCAAGAATCTCTATGATATTTTGCACAATATGAAACCATATCTGATACTTTAGCTTGGATTTTAAGATGTGATTTAAGCCTCATAAATCATTGTTTAAAGATTCCCAAGAATGAATAGGTTGAATAAACACATTTGTTTTAATGCTTAATATAAAATAGAGAAATAAATGCTGTACAGTTTCCTCACAGATAAAGAGTCCAAGAAATAGAACTCAAGATAAACCATTCCAAAACATAAATTATGATCTGTAATGATGGCACTGATTCTGAATCCATCATTTAAAATTCAGCATGTGGAATTAGTAAATACCAAACACTTCAAATATCTTTGTGTCTGGATCGGTTATAATAAAATTAGTATAGAAGATAAGGAAATTGAACATAGGCTGCATTAGAATTTTGCCCAACACCACAAATTGCTAAAAAAAAAAAAAACATTAACCTGAAAATACAAGTCATGTTCATAAATGAGATTTACATCTGGATGTCATACATGGCGCAAAACTAGTTAAAAATGTCTTTGAGTGTATGAAGCCTGTGGGTCTTTGCAAAGACCATCCTTCTTTGTTGAGCTTAGTGGACTTGTGCTCCAGAATCACAAACAAAGAACTGTATCAAATAAGAGAAACCACAGTGAGGATCAAACTTCTGACACAAAGTTCCCTTGAGTTCAGCTCTGTATGAATATGCACAAGTGGACAAGTTTTTATTCCTGGTAGGTTTAAATAATTAGAAAGGCAGTTATCTTTTTTTTTTTATGCACCTACTCTGTCCCTGGCAAGTAGTCATGATTATTGAAAAATATTCAGCTATGATGAACAAGTAATTGACCAGCCAATTATTAACAATATTTAAAAGTCACAAATATCAATTCAGTTTCTAATTGCTTTCAGTAGTCACAGATTACTTCTGTTCTCACCTGAATATTGGAAATTTGCCAATCAAAATACGAACTATAAACTTGACTTTAGGAGGCATATTATTGCAAAATAATTAGTAAGTTTTTAAACTCTCTGGATATTTCACAATTCTTGTTCAACAAATATTTGAAATTAGCACTCAAAACATTTCTTGCTGTAGTATGCGATTGATGCCAGTGAACTGAATTAAAAGTCCATCAGGAAACTTGATCCAAGAATTGTGGATCTTTGGTGACCCCAGTTTATAATGGATACACCTGAATTTGACTAAAAATAAAACAAAGTTAAGAACTGGTGTAATATGTGATTCATTATAGAAAATACCAGTGGTCTGAGTAAAATTAAATGCCAATAAGAAGCCTTTTATTTAAGAGAAGTTCATCTTTGGTTTCCCTATATATATACTAGGCTCATCCTAAGAGATGCCAAAGTAGGCTTTGGATTCATTGTCACTTCACAGCAATCAAGAAGTCAGGTGCATCAGCAGGTTGATGTGACAGGTAACCTAATAGCCATCAGATACTGTTTCACCTCACAGAATATCAATGATTGTGCCTAATATGTAAACATGTGATTGAGCCAGTGATGCTTAGGATATACATCAGTCAACAAAAATATATATAAACACTTCACCCAAGTTGGATGAAAGGAGGAAAAGACTCTCACAAGATTAAGAATACATATGCAAAGAAAACCTGCAAAATCATACACTTTTGGTAAGGAAATATTAGTTTGTAAATTTCTCTGTGAGATACAAGTAATCTTCATTGTTATGTTATAGTTTTTTAAAGGAATAAAGTGAAACAATTATAGGAAATTTTTGGCAATTTTTGAGTTGCCTGGTTGTTGAAACTTTTATAGAAACTGAATTAGTAAAACTAGTTTCTTAATCCTGCAACCTGCTGTACATCTCAAGATTATTGCCAAAATCCAAAGAAAGATCTCTAATGTAAACAATCCTGACCAGGCATCCTGACCAGGCATCCTGACTTCAGTCACTTTCTCACTGATGTGACATGGCTTCGCTCTGTCTTTTCTACAAATATTTTCATGGCAACTGCTCTGACAAGTTTTTTAACTGGTGCTCTGAAAATATGAATTTAAACATGCTACTAGATTGGCTTCTAGGTCCCACCATTTTACTGTTGAATTAGCTAAATGCAACTGCCACTTCTATTCCTGCAGTTTCATTTCTCACACTTCCAACCTGAGGAAATCCCTTCCGCTTCATTGCTTCCCTGATAATTACAATCTTCAAAAATTTAAATGCAAAATCAATCGCCATCTTCTGCCTCCTTGAATCATGTTCATCTTTTGTCCTTTCCTCAACCCGCTGTTTCTTCTCAGTCTTCTCTTTCACTTTCATTCCCTGTAATCCTGTGTACTAGTGGTATTACTACTTTGGTTGGGGTGAAATGATTAAAAGAAACATTTTTGAATGTATGGATAGTTAAACAGGTCTTTCTGCCAAGACAAGAAAACTGGAGATTGTCAGAACTATCAGGCTAATTTATATGGCATTATGTGAAAGTTCAGGACATGAATGATCGCATCTAACCGCAACTTCCTATCCTTGGTAGCTTTTATCTATATTTATCTTTCTGCTATCCTTCCCACTCTGCTCTTCCATCCATCCATTTATACAAGCTGGTTAAATAGGGTCTTCTTCTTTATGTGTTGTATCCCCTCAGGACATAGGCGATTATGGCTCTCCACAACTTCCTGTCTATTGTAGCTCTTAATAAACTTTGTCTTTCTGTTATTTCTCCTAAGCCCTGTTCTGCCATGCATTTACTCAAGCTCACTAAGTATATTGTGCATGGCTTTCCTTTGTCTCTCTTGCCTTCTATCTGTCAATCTGACAATAAAGATGAAGACAACTGTCCGAATAATGTAAATAGTATAAATACTGAAAATATTTGTTTGAACAATTAAACAACTTCTCTGTATCATCATCATCATCTTCAAGACGTGGATGATCATAACTCTCCACTACTTCCAGACTCTTGTTGCTCTAAGCAATGTCTTTGTAATCTCTGTCCCTGCTCTGATATCCATTCACATAAACTCATTGGATAAGTTGCTGGTTGTTTCCGGTTACTTCTCCTTTGCTCAACATGTCCTGTGAGTATTGAATTTTCCAAGCTGTCCTTCTTCATAATGTTCCAGAAATTTCAGCTGTCTCATTTTGATTTTAAATATGAATATCTTTGTAATTAATGTTTTCTTTAGAACTTCTGTCTAAACTCACATGTTCAATCCATGATATTCTCATCTCATTCTTCATTTTGAGAAATTGTTTCACCTTCACTGGAATATATAGGAGGATAGATATGGCATAGATATTCTTTGTTTCTAATAAATTATTCCTGTTTCTTAATACTTTGCTTAGTTTCTTGTAAGTAGTTTTCTTTGTTCTGATACACATTTGAATTGGTGAGGCACATTTTTTAGCATCTATTAATACAATTTCAGTTAGTGGAATTTCTGTACCTGATTGATTCTGATGTTTTCAGTTTGACATTCACACCTTTGTTTCCCTTTCCTTTCTGGAACCCATACTGAAAATAATAGTTCAGCCTCTGTCAGGTGTATTGCATTAGAAAAAAAAATTGGTTTTGTTTTGTTTTCTCCAGGAAAAAAGAATTTAAGAGAATCAATTATATGAAGAAGTAGTTTGACTAAACAATATTAGATATTTACTTGAAAATTTTCATTGAATTTTATATAAACATATTTAGAAGTGAACATGATATACAATCTCTGTCTCTGTCTGTCTGTATATCATTCTCCCTCTCTCTCTCTCTCTCTCTACATATATATATATATATATATATAATAAAGAAGTCAATGGTCAGATATGAATTAGACCAGGAAACAGTAGTATTAAAAAAGTACTGAATACGTATCTTCAGGCAATTTTGGTCAATTAACCAAAATCACTCGAATACAAACATTTCAGAGTATTTGAGTGTAATTGGTTGAAATCACCTAAAGATACCAAAAGGTTGAAACCAGCTGATTTCCTAATTTTCATATATATATATATATATATATATATATATATATATATTATATATATATTTATATATATATGTATATATATATGTTCTGTGTATTTAAGCAGCAAATATTCTTTAAGGCAAACACTATTAAAAACAGTAGACATTTTATTTTGATTAATTTTAAAGATTGATTTTTCCAAATTAACGAATAATCATTCACACACAGGGAAGAAATTTCATCAGAAATTGTCTGCAGTTCAATTAGGAAAAATTGTATAGACTAATTTTATAACATTATTATCTATTTTCTCATTCTATTACAAACATATTTAAATTTTAGTGGTAATTTATAGTATGAAAAAAAAGGTTTGCCAAAAATTGAAATGGTTACTCATTTCTTAATGATCTTATATATGTTAGCTTAACTCAGTAAATTTATTAAATAACCAAGATGATATTAAAGCCTATTCACAAGTTCTTCAGTTTCAATAACAATATCTGGCTGAATCATTTATTTTAAAATCATGATGCATCTACAAACTGGTAGCTTTTTGGGGGTTTTTTCTCAGAAATTTGATGGAGAGAAAATAAAAACATTTTTTAAACTCAGAGTAAAAGATGTTTTTACATTTACTTGCATTATGGAGTTGGTGACAAAATCTTATTTGTTGTTTTTGTTTTTTTTCTTTCTTAATGTTTTGAAATTTATCTTAGTCACTGAGTGCAATATCGTTTGTTCATAAACACAAAAAATAAACTGATTTTCACAAACAATTTATGCACACAGACATATATATATATATATATATATATATATATATATATATATATATATATATATATATATATATATATATATTATGTGTGAGTGTGTGTATGTATGTATAGAGACATCAGCAACAAGACTGCATGTTTAACTCTGGGATCAGTAATTGAATTTCGTGCATCCCTTAAAATAATGCAAATATATTTTTATCCATTACAGCATATTTCTATTTTATTTTCCTCTTTCCAATGTGAATTGTAAATATATACAGAAAAGCAATATAGATCACTGCTGATATATATATATATATATATATATATATATATATATATATATATATATATATATATATATATATATAAATAAAATATGGTGACTCTTCCCATCACATTCAATGTATGAGGGTCAGCAATTCAGGTCCTAGGAACCGATAACCAGATACCATATGATTTGAATATGGTGGTGAAGGCTTTGTACAGAACCAACCACACTTTTTGAAAAGCTGAATACAGAGAGACCTTGTGCTATGTTATGGTTAAGGTCCCCAAACAAACTTCTTCAGGTTTTGAATTCCAAGTTGTCTTTCTCTTGGACCAGTTGCCATCCAAGGCTATAGAACCAAGTCTGTCCTTCTAATTACCCATAGGTGGAAGGAGGAGAAAAGGATTCATATCTTTCCCAAGGGTATTAGCACATAAGCGAATGTAATAGATTCAACTGCAATTTGAACTCAGTTCTCCAAGCCCTCAATTCAAGCCACTACCCACTACTTCACTATGCCTTTTATATATATATATATATATATATATATTTTAGTAGTAATCTTATAAGTATAAGAAATTATACTCATTCAGAAAACTTTCAGTGTTTTGATTTGCAAATAATCAAGCCAATACCAAAGGGAAAAAAAGTTATAAAAAAAGAAAGAACCAAGAACATGTACGTTAGCCAAAAATAATCGTCTAGCACGCAAGTCCAAAGCCCAAAGAAAAAAAAAACAATATGAGTAGGCAAAAAACTAAATAAAGTGCTTGATACAGTAAGTAGAGCAGATCTAGTTAAACCTAGAGAGCCAGACAAACCTACCAAGGTTTCACTTAAGCGGATCGTCAGGGAAGGCTGGCTAAAAAGGAAAAAAAGAATGGAATACTTATAGTCAATAAACAAAAAAAAAACATAACCACATGACCAAATAAAAAAAACAAACAAAAAACAACAGGAGAGGGGAGGGGAGAACCATTTATTCAAATAGAGAGAATAAAAAAAAAAAGCCAGCCTTTAAAAAAATTTAAATTTGACAACACTAACATAATAGCATCATCAACATGCAAAAAAAGGCTAAAAATAATGTAAGCCTTATTAATAAAAACAAAAAAAACAACACTTAATAATATTAACTTTGAACATGGACACGATATCTTGACCGTGTTTTGAAAAATAAAAACATTTTATAAAACATACATACAACAAACTATTTCTTATTTAATTGTTAAAATATTTATGAAAATGGCTAAATGTATAGCCGAAAGTGCTCAGATAAAAAGAACATTTGGATAGTTTTCATATAATTTATCATTCGAAAAGAAAAAAAATTATTAGACCGCATGAGAAATTGTATAAAAAACTAAATAAAAGCACCTTGTCTGTCGTATTCAATGAAATACATATATATATATACGGTTCAATGGGTAAATTTTCTCCATTTGGTATTTTTGTTTTTGATTATGCATGTTGTTTTTTTTTTATTTTGTCAACTGCACAGTAGAGTAGGGTGAGTTTGGAACCGTCTGTGAGAAAAAGAACACCATGACACAATTCCCTCTGTCATAAATTTGGAAATTTATTGTATTGTTTGGAATTCATACAGGAAGCTCCATTGGAAATTGGAATTGTTAATCGGAGAGCCGAGTTCCTATCTGTTTTTAAAGGTATTGATAGGTAGTACAATTTTCATTGAATGTTTCACAAATGTGGCTTTCTTATAAACTTTATCACAAATGTAGATATACAAACATAAGTGTTGTATGAATTCAATGTTGGTAAATTACTTCCATTATTTCCCAAGAAAAACTGGCAATTCTAAAGAACATACAAGCCATAAATGATTTATTTTTAGCAAATAACCCAAATTAAATTTTGGAGTATATAGTGGGAGTATCAGGAGTGTAAAGTAATGATATGACCTATAGTGTTAAGATTCTACACACACAGAAAAATAGTAGGTCATGAAAGGAAAATGGAATAACATTTGTCACTAAAAAAAAAAAAGCAGCATAAAAATAGACGAAATGCTATATCATACATCACACACCTACATCAATTTTGAAATACCAGTTCCTACACAATCACTGAAGTTAAGCAATGTTGAGCCTGGTTAATACCCAAATGGGGGAATGCTAGGAAATACCAGGTTTGTAAGCTTTGGTGTATGGATGGTGTAATGGCTAACAGGTTAGAATTGTTAATCAGATACTCGAGTTCCAATTTGGTTCCATTGTACTCACATAGTTGCAAAATACCCTTGGGAAAAGTATGAATCCACCTCAGCTATGGGTTAATTAGTAAGACTTGTATCACTAAAACCATTATTATCTCAAAAAAATTCTTACAATCTAAAAATATTTTCTGTCTGTAAATAACCTGCAAAGGGTTGATAATCCATAAAAAAAATGAATCAATAAAAAAAAATAACAATGTATTCATTTTTTTGAAATTATCTATAGTGTATTCATAGAATGATGAATGTGATATTTTCAATGTGTTCTTGTCAATTGATTCTCAGTCCTGTCCTGTATTTTATGGGAAGGTATGTACTTAACATCACAAAAAGGCAGTTGAAATTTCTGGGGCACGTAATGCGAATGGAAGGCTTGGAAAAACAGATATTCACAGTACAGATAGAGGGAAAGAGGGACAGAGGAAAGCAGGGCCTAAAATACTTGAAAGGTTTGAGCCAATAGATGGCAGAAAAAGGTTTGGGAGGGAATAACAAAAAGACAAAACCTATTAAGAACTCCAAGGGCAGGAGGGTACTGAAGGGACACGGCACATAAAAGAATACAGAATAAACTTACAAAAAGGCTAAGTCAGAGTTTTTACTTCAACCGCTAGTTATAATAATCGAGTGGATGAGATAGGTACTGAGGTTTAAGGGGATGGTACGGTAAGAGTCTGTAATTGTTTTACCATCTTGATTTCATGAACAAGTTCATATTCATGGAGACATATGCTGACATCTGATTTCAACAAATGCACACAGTGAAAAGAGGAAGAGCCTTGTTTTGGAATGTCTGGAATCAACTGATTAAAGCTTCCCATTTCCTCTTTTTTATTCTATTCATCTTTAGAAAAGGGTTTATTTTTAATTTAATTTAATTGTTTGTAATTGACACAAGTGAATCTCGAGTCAAGATCCAGAGCTTTGATTACACTGCTGCAGCTTTCCCAGGGACTAATGCAGGCAGCAGTCAGCTAGCTCTCACTCCTTTCCATGCATCCCTGTCAAGTGGGCTCATGCAGGCAAGGCTGCACTCCTGCACATCCCTCCCAATGCAATCCTTCCATGTCTTCTTAAGGCTACCTTGACCTTTGTGACCAGGAACCATGAACTCTGAGATAGACCTGATGCAAGACGAAGCTGGTTGGGCGTGGCCAAACCATCTAAGATCATGGGTGTACAGCACTGATGATATAATTCTTAATACAGAGCCTTGTTAACAACTCAGACGAGGATGTTTCATACTGAGGCTTGGTGTTGTAGATCCAGCAAATCATCGAGGAGACATTGCAACAAAGACACCACAAGACTAACGCACTTGGTGTTCAAGTCTCACTCCCATGGAGCAGTGCAGATTGTACACATTAAGAGAACAATTTGCCACGAGTTCTCAATGATATGTGAGAATCAGTAGGAGCTTCTGGAATTTCCTCAAAACCACAGAGAATCTGGTTATAATGGCAAGCTCACAACCTCCACCTGTGCTGAGCATATCTCCAAGATAACGGAAACAGGCCACAATCTATCCACAGATATTGATGATTATCATAACTGATTTTATCTCTATCTATAAAAGGCAGGATGTGTGTGTGTGTGTGTGTGTGTAATGAATGCATGGCCGCAATTTTCGACGGATTTGCACCAAAATTTACATGGACATGCTCCAAGTTAGTGGGAAGGCCAAGACTGACTTTGCATTTCCCAACTCCCATCGATAGTGGAAATAATCGATTTTTTCATGCTTCTACGGCAGTTTTCATGTAGTTTGCGGCCATTTTCTACTGGCCAGAGTGACAGCCTATAGCTGGCTGCCATGAATAGGCAGGAAGATTCGATTGGCCAGCGTGAGAGCCAACAGCTGACTGACATGAATGTTAACTAGCATGCTAGCATGCAAAAAAATTGATAGCTGCATTTGTCACAAGTGGGAAAAATTTAAATCTGCATGTCACTTTACTGCCAATTGGCTCATTCACTTGTTTAAACTCAACGTTGATTCTGATTCCGCAGAACTGGGTTGGGTGTGAAAAAGTATTTGTTGTTAACATTCTTTTTTTCATTCGGTTTTTCCAGTTACGAGTCCTTTTTTAAAGCTGATCCTTTTGGTTAGTTCTTTTTCATAACAGATTTAATGTTTAGTATAGAGTTTAGAAAAAATTTGCAGTGTGAGATAGGCAAGAAGTAAGACATGTAGCAACATCAGCACGGCAAAGGGCACTTCTTTAAAGGCAAGGAAGGGCAAAAATATTAAAATATTTTAAGTCAAGTGATAGCGATTGCTGTATGCCATACAATTTTTGAATCAAGCACGGGCATCGCCAGGTCATGCTGCTATTGTAAGTATAATTTCTGCTTATGTTTTCTTTCTTTTTCTGAAGCTGGTAGTATGAATAATTATTATATTAATACTTATATATCCTTATTTTATTGCTTAGGCATTATTTTTAGTGAATAGTCAATATTATTTATTATATTATTTATTTCTTAAACAGCATATTTATTTATATTTGCCTACCATTTGGATTGAGGAATCCGAGAGCCGAGTTTGAATTCCACTTGAATCCATTACATTCACTTATGTGCTAATACCCTTGGGAAAGGTATGAATCCTCTTCTTCTCCCCCCAGCTATGGGTAATTAGCAGGACAGACCAGGTTCTATAGCCTTGGATCACAAGTGGCCTACCACAGAAAGAAATGGCAACCTACTGCAGGAAAAAAAAATCTGCCTCATTAGACATGTATCAAAAGATACATGATCACCTAAGCATGTATCACGCATGGCTCATAACTGAGTGGCTGATGTGGTCTCTGGTAGGATCTACTAAAAATAATGTTTATGTAATAAAATCTGTTAAAGTAATAAATAAAAAATCTATCCCTTTCTTTAGAAATATTCTTAATTCTTATTACTATAAAAGCTAATTTTAGTAGGTACACCTGTTTTTTTTTTTTTTATTTTGTTTTATTTCATTAAATGGTGAAATTAATGTTTACTCACTAAATATAATGATTATAGCAAAGAAGAAATAATGCTGGATAGAAAATCCTTTCAAAAAATTACTGTTGTTTACATTTCAGGTACGAAAATGAAACTAGCAGATATAAATTCATAGAAGTCTCAACAAGAAAACTTGTTTTCTTTAACAGGCTTTTCTGACTTTGTCCTATTAATCAAGCCCTGTAACCAAATTGGTAATAGTACACTTCAACTTAAAAAGTTGTTTCCCTAAGGTTAAAAAAAAAAAAGGATGCAGGTTCAATTCCTGTCAGAGGCACAATTTGTTTTTGATAGGCTGATTGTTATTAGTTTCTTTAATCAAATAAAAAATGGGGATAGCAACTCAAAATATGTCTACGCACAAGAAATAATGTTTATAATAATAAGAAATAATGTCGGATATAAGAATAACAAAAATTTTATTTCACGACAGAAATATTCCCAAAACTGGGCAGAGTATTGCAAGACAGGAGGATTTCTTTGGTAACAAAGAAAAGAATACTGAGCTGTTATGTGAACTTTGTCCTTTACAGCAGCAAATGTTGGACAATTTACTCAAAGATGAAGAAGAGACTCAAGGTGACAGAGACGTGGTTCTACAAAAGGATGCTAAATAAACCAAGTGTGTGAGGTCTTAGAGAGGATGCAAACAAGGAGGAGGATTATACTTAACAACAGGAAGAGGCAGCTGAAGTTCCAAGGACACATAATGAGGACAGAGGGCCTGGAGAATCCGATACTCATGGGTCGAATAGAGGGAAAGAGAGACAAGGGAAAACAACATGTGACATACCTGGCTGGCTTAAGCAAATGGATGACAGAACGTGGTCTGGGAGAGGTAGCAGAGGGAAGGAACTTGTTGAGGGCTGCAAAGGATAGAGGGAGGTGGAGGGCCATGATCATCTATGTCCTGAAAGAACATGGCACATAAAAAGAAAGAAATTGTGGAAAATAACTTGTAAAGCGAGTTTTCTTTTTAATTATAGTGCTTGATATCAAGAGAAAAAAACATTAATAATGTTACATTCTTCTAAAATCAGATCTTCTGATTCATGCTACATTAATATCCACCACTCGCCAGATATGAACATTCCGAACACCCAAAACAGAACTAAAAATCCATCAATTGCACAAGGTTTCACACATATCTTCTGTTTACTCAAACACTCAAAAAAAAAAAAGCCATTAATACAATCCAGAATTTCCACTCAATAATACACACTCTTGCTTGAAGAAACAAATTAAAAACTGGAGCTGATTTGAGCCTAAGAAAGAATATAAAAGCCATCAAAGTGACAATTGTTAGTTGGACAACCTCTTGACCCAAGTTCACACACTTTGACGAAAAATGGCCTCCCATCTCCAAAGACATCAGAGTCAACCAGCTCACCAAACCCTGGTATGCTACAACTCATCCTTCTGTACACCTCATTGTATGCCTTTACAACTTCACTTAACTCTTTTTTTCATACATGACACATCTACCCTGATTTTTCATTTGTTATATTTTATGTTAATACAAATGTTTATTTCTTTACATTCTTATTGTTTCCTCTTCATTCTGCCACCATACGCTTAGTAATGTGAAACAAACTTCCATAGCATAACAATAATAAATAAAATAAATTAAATTTCATTATTTATATTATCACTGTCACTAAATGAGTTTCAAATAATTACATCCACTCATCAGAGGGCTTATATATATACAATCTATCACCAAAGTTGCTGGGAAAATAGTTGGCGGCTCCTTGTACTGTTCCAGAAAGTAATTGACCTCCTGTCATACTCTATCACAACTAAGTGCTCCATTATTCAGGGCTGGGTTATTTACAGCTTCACGTTTCATTCGTAAGAAAAACATCAGGACACAACCCCCGAGTAACCCTTATCGGCCCTCTTACGTACTTTCAAAGGAGCTGCAACAAATCTTTTCACAGTCTGGTGATATCTTCCAATTATTTTGGATATTTCTAATGTAGATTTGCCTTTAAAAAGTTCAGATGTTATAATATTTTGCTCAGAAGGGGGTCAAGTCTTATTTTTTACCCATAATTGCATGATTATAGTGACACTGTTTTATCATGTTAATATCGTCTTTTGTCATGTTGTGCATAATAATGCAGTTTTAAACAGCCTGCACATATACCTATTCCCATTATGCTGTGAAAATTTGAAAATGCAGTGTATATATATATATATATATATATATATATATATTAGAGGCACAGTTGAGTAGTAGATAGCAGCTTGGGTTGAGGAATTGGAGAGCTGAGTTCAAATTCAAGTCGAATCCATTACATTCACTACTTACATGCTAATACCCTTGGGAAAGGTATTAATCCTCTTCTTCTCCCTCCAGCTATGGGCAAAATAGCATTGGATGGCAATTGGTCTAGGAGAAGGACAACTCTAAATTCAAAACCTGTGAAAGGTTGTTTGAGGACCTTGTAGCACGTAGTGCACCAGGCCTCTGTATTCATTACTTCAGAAAGTGTGGTTTGGCTTTAAATAATCCACAAATTGTTGATAAGTCATAAAAAAATACCGCATCAATATGACTACACAATATATTAAGTGACTTTAAAATACAGGAAGTGGTTTTTGAATGGAAGGAAATTTTAAATTAGAGATGCATAGCAACTGAAAGCAAACATTCTCTTGAATAAATAGAGTTTATTTGGATATCATTAATGGAGAAATCATATCCCCTGGAATCTGGTCAATCTATGGAGTTTTTCTTAAGTCAATAGTTGTAGGCAGATACTTCTCTGTAGCTTTGCAGGAAGCCCTTGAAAAAAGGATAAAATAGATGTTGGTATAGCATAAGAGCTGCAGAAGTCTGAGCAACATGTAACCTGATATGTAATTTGGAGTAGATAGTAATATGTACATATATATGTGTGTGTGTGTAAAACACATGCAGCCATTCTGAATATATCAAAAACTTGATATTACTTTGTAACCAATCAAAAGAAACCTCACTGTGTATGCATAAGTAGACACTCTCCTATCTTCTATTATTTTAAAAGAGGATGGAAAGTATGACACAGAAAACAGAAGGTGCAATGGGATAGCGAAAACTGCTTTCCAGAAGCTAAGCAATGTATTAAGAAACAGGAAAATTTCAATAGAAACAATGAAAAGAGTACTGAACTATTATGTAATATCAGTACTCCTATATGGCAGTGAATACTGGAGAATCTCACAGATGAAGAAGAGACTGTGAGCGATGGTTGGTTGATTGTTTTGTCTAGCGGCATATCAACGTTTATAGGTTATTTAAAACCAAAATCTTCAATTACAAATAAAATGCATGGTTGGTCATTTTGCTATAAAATGTATTCTTGGTCATTATAATATAATATGTATTGCTGGTCATTTTGCTTTAAGATATATTGTTGGTAATTTTACTATAAATAGTTATTATTGGTAATTTTACTGTAAATAGTTATTATTGGTAATTTTACTATAAATAGTTATTATTGGTAATTTTCTATATAAAAATGTACTGCTGGTATTTTTGCAACAAAAATGGATTTTTATACTTTCAGTGTTTTTTTTGTGGGGGTCACTATTTACCCATAGTTGGGGCCCTAACAGGTGCTACCACCTCAGGTCAGTGTGAACCTGGGGACAACAGTAATTAAGAGGTGATTCTATGCTTCTCAAAATATCCAGTCCCCTGATCTGAAGCCTTGCTGCCAGATTTAGTTTATCATCATACTCAAGACTAATGTGTGCAATGAAGAAGTTTAAAAGAAAATAAAAACATAAAGGACACATACTTAGACTCAAAAAGTGACAATTGAAAATTTTATGTTACATAATGAGGAAAGTGGGCTTGGAAAATTTGACACTCACAGGACATATTGAAAGCAAGAGGGTATAATCTTCCTAACATGCTTGTGTAAATGGTTGGTAGAACAGGGATTAGGAAAGATAGCAAAAATACAAAACTTACTAAGAGCTACAAAAGATAGGAAATTGTAGAGAGACATGATTAAATAGGATAGAGACCTACTGCATTTGGTAGCCTAGAAGACACCACTATTTACTTTAAATACAACAGTATTATGTAGTTATACTATATGTAGAGGGTTACTATTAAAATGATTCATTATTTGATATGTGATATGAATGAAAGCGGTGGTATGATGCAAAGATTATGAAAATAAGGAGGATAGATTATGATTGACTCTAGATTTGAAGATGTTAAGATTGTAATTTTCAAGGAAGCACCCTCGTGGGAGTCTGCTTCACAAGTGGCAGTTCTTGGCAAAATGCTGTCTGAGTGGATCTTTCTTCTTACATTTGGAATACGAAGATATGGATGATTTGACTCCATGAAAGTAGCATGTCATGTCCTAATTGTAAAGGTTTGTACTGGTAGACCTCCTTTGAATTTTTACCATAGAAATAGTGATAGAGTAGTGAAAGAAAGAAGTTGTAGTGCAGAAAATAAGACAGCCCCCATAAGGTGGGGGTAGTTAAGGATTTTGAACTCCATTAAGGCTGGAAAATGAGGAGTAATTACCCTCAGGCCAGATATGGAAGCAATACTCTATTTTTGGTCTATTTTGACTCTTATCGAGATCTTGCTTTTTTTTTTTACAATGATGTTCACCATGTACAAGCCCTGAGGGCCACTTGAGGTAGAGGACTACAGAATAAGAAACAGAAGTTATACAGATATGTGTGGAAGATAATGGTTAACCTTAGGTTTGAACAGATTAAAATTTAAGTGACGGGGGAAGCATCCTCTTCAGAGTCGGTTCCACATGGTGGTGCTTAATGAGCTGAAAATTTTTCCAGCATCTGGCATGTCTATGGCATCTGGGTAAACATTAGCCTACCCGACATCTTAGCTTTGCATACAAGGCCTGGCAGATATTTTTAGCTATTTTGCAAAGTAAACAAACAACCGTCTTAAATGCTATCAGATATGGTTCCTGTAAGGATGCTGACTATATCTGTGAATAACCTACTGATAGTAACGTGACTCAAGTTAATCAATAACAATATCTCATTACAGAAATTCAGACAATTACATTTTGTTGTTGATTCCTTTCATCATCTTAGTTGCTAAAATAATCTCTTCCTTCCTAAAAAGTAATATTTTGATTTAGCATTTAAGATGTATATTAATTTTCCAGAGAGCTTTTGCTTCTAAAAGGAATTTGTTATTGTATGCATATATATATATATATATATATATATATATATATATATATATATATATATATATATATATATATCTGTGAATACATGAAATTATATTTTGGGGGTTTTGTCATCTATATGTTTATGTGTATTAGCAAGATTGTCCCCAATTAAATGATATATATCTAAGTGTGGTGTTTGAGGGTTTGTGTTATTATATTTTTTAGAATTTGATATATTTATGTGGGGGACAGTACTCAGAATTGGAGACAGATTATATGTAGCTATAAATAGTGTAGACATAAAAATCAGCAATATGGTCTGTGTTCTCATAATCTATATACATATATATATATAACAATTTTGGGCACCTTGACATGGTGCAAGCTTGTTTCGCTAGAGCAATTATGACTGAGTAGTGAGCTCAATCCTCATAGTTTCAGCCTTTTGCCATATCTAAGCTAAGCTTAGAAAATCACTATATATATATATATATATATATGTAGCAAGTTTTTTTTAATCGTTTCACCCCAAGCAAGGAAATAAAGCTACTAAGAAGCAGGGGGGTTACTGAGTCTGAGAAAATATGTGGAAAAAAAACTATTAAGGGGAGAGAACAATAAAAGAACAGGAATTAAGAAGATGGAAGATAATGACTGACATAGCATTTAAGTTTTTGAAGATCAATGTTGACTGGGAAGCAAGACGCTGGAAGAGTGTTCCACATGTGAGAAGTGTGAGGGAAGAAAATGTTAGCATAGAACTTATGGTAATATTTAGTTATTTCAACTGTAAAATGATGAGACCTTGCTGCCAATCTAGTACTGCATTTAAATTCATAAAGTCTAGGTACGATAGCCTACCTTAGATGGGACACAAAGCCTTAAGCATGGAGCACCCAGTGAGGACTGAACTTACCAGTCAGTTATAACTGGCCTAGCAAGACAAGCTTGCTAACCATTGCACCACATTAAAATGCCCTATACAGTGTTCAATAGGTAAATTTTCACCATTTTATATTTTTAGTTGTGCACATGCACATTGTTTATTCTTGGTTTTGCTGAGTGCACAATATAGTAGGGTCAGTTGGGCACTGTCTTTGAGAAAAAAGAGCACCATGATGTAATTCACTCTGCCAGAAATTTGGAAACAGCATGTTGTACTGTTTGGCATTCATGTCAGAAGCTCCAATATGAAGATTTCAGAGTGTTTGGGTGTCAATCTCTAGACAGTGCAGAGGATTTGGAAAGAGTTGGATTAGTCTGAAGGTGTTTGGAGTGATCACTAGAGATGGTGATGTTATTCCTCTATTCATCCTCCAACAGGGCCTCAAACTCAACATCGAGGCCTACATCAAGTATCTTTAGGAGGTAGTGCTTCTCTGGGTCAAGAGGGTGACTGCTGAAACCCTCAATGTCTGGCAATAGGATTCTGCACCATACACACTAGCAGGAGAACCCAGTCATGGCTGTCAAATAATTTCTGTGAGCACATCACCCCTCACATCTGGCCACCTCCTCAAACTGCAACCCCCTAGATTATTATGTGTGGGACACATTTGAGTGAGAGACCAGTGAAACTCTTTGTAACACCAAAAAAAGAACTGAAGGCAAGAATTATGGCAGCATTTAGCAATTAAATAAGGATACCATCCAGCAGAGTTACAGGAGATTCCAAAGTTGTCTGCAGACTGTGGTTGAAGCCAATGGCGATTTTATTGAATAAATTTAATCTTTAGTATTTCAAGATATTTTTGTGTAATTTTGGTAAAATGAGATGCCAGTGTTATTTTCAATTTTGAGTAATTTACACAATTTATCCATTGCAGCCTGTAGATAGTGATTTAATAAACAGAGTGTAAATGTGGCACAAGGCCAAAAGTATGGAGCACCATGAGGTTTGAACTCAGTACACAACTGTAATTAATCCAGCAAGACAAGCCTGCTAACTATTACACCACATTAAAGTGTCCTATACATATATGTAGTAATTTACTAAGTGTGACATAAGGCCAAAAGTTTGGAGCACCTTGAAGCTTGAACTCACTACACAGATATAATGAATCTAGTTAGAGAAGCTTGCTAACCATTATATCAAGTTGAAGTACCTATATATATATATATATATATATATATATATCAAATATGTGGTGCAGTTCAATTTATATTACATGAATCATTCATACAAAAGTAGAATAGTAAAGTTAATGATATAAATGGCGAAAACATCTTCACAAACAGATTTATTAAAGTTACATTAACCCACGAACCTCTCGATGAATGTTATGATCCTTGTTTTTAATAACTTCAAATTGTATAAGGTCATTTTTTATTTTGCTAGTACTTTCAGCTGTATGTACAGTCATCCTCAGGCATGGAAATTACTTTGTTTTTTTAGTAAATCCAAGTAGTAGCAGGACATGAAACATTAAATGTTAATCGAAATATGTTCTTTTAGAAATGTGTTATTATTAACGGATAAGAAATTTTGGAGCGTGCAGTTGCAACACTAAGGTTGAACTTTTTTTGAAAATTTAAGAGAATGCGTTTTTTACTAATATGGTAATTTGAGAATTTTTTTTGCTGAAGGAGTTTTTCAGTCGATGTGGCATGAAAGCCAACTTTAATCCCCCCAAATTTAAATGCAATGTCAATTACTATCTACTGTCCTCCTGATTATTTTTTTCTCTTCCCACTCATTATTAATGTTTCTGTTCCTAATTCTTCCACACCCAGTAACCCCTTGTGTCTTGGTGGCTTGCTGCCTTGCATCAAAAAAATTTCACATCATTTCTTATATAACTGAGAAGCTTTTAAAATATGATTTAGAATACAATTCTACAACATATCAGGCTGGCATATCTATTTATAGAACAGGTGAAAACACTAGATACTACAAAGGAAGGTAATATGTGACAAAGAATTGATTTTTTCATATTGTCACAGATGTGTCTGGAAGCCTACCTGAGAAAGATCTCCAAAGTGATTTCAGGTATTGTCCAGGTACAATGGATAAATGCCATGGCACCCTGTTTTATAAAATAGAACAGATGATAATTGATGTGGTGAAATAGAATTGAACTTCAATAATATACACTGACTTATTTTAACTATTGTCTCTATTTTGATTGTTATATTCACAGTGTTTCAGACACTGTACTGTCAACAATGACTTCTTGAACGAGTGACTGAATTTATGTTTTCGACAATTATCTCATAAATATAAAGAAACAATGTAAATGGATGGAAAAAAGTCAAAAGAAAATTAAATTGAAGTTAAAAGTTAATTTTGGGGATTATTGTTTGTTTCATTTATCTACAACTAGAGTTTGCAATATCTATCCAGCTATCTATCTATATATGGGCATGAGGCCAAGTGGTTAGAACATTCACTTTCTGACCATGAGACCTGTGTTCGAATCTCTCCAAGGTTGATTTTTCAGGAAGGAGAACGATATTATTGGAATGGATTGAGGTTGATCCCAGCGTGCAGCACCTTTGGAAAGTGCAGAAAACCAGACTACGGGTTGATGCAGAACTTATCAGTGAAATTGGGTAGATGGAACTAATAGCTGTGCTAGCACAAAGCCACAAGTTATCATGGCTGAGAGCTTGAGTGTGCTGACCTTGTTCAAATTGTTGATTACACTAGATAACACACTCTCTCCCAGAAACTGTAACTAAGGTCTGCTCAGCATAGCTGCAGTACAAACCACAGGTGACCTACAAAAAAATATACATGTATGTATATGCACCTATGCATATATATTTATATATTTTGCATATGTATGTGTATATTTACTGCTAATATTAGCTATATATATATATATATATATATATATATATATATATATATATATATATGTGTGTGTGTGTGAAAATATATAGAAAATAGGAAAGAACTGGTTAAGTAAATAATCCAAAGTTCTTTAGCATTTTTGTTATTATTTTTAAAAATATTTTAAATATTTTCACATATCGAGAGCTATATATATATATATATATATATATATATATATATATATATATATATATATATATATATATTTGTGTATTTAGGCAGCAATTCTTCTTTTATGCACATTTCATTGAATACAACAGAAAAAGGTGCTTTGATTTTTTTTTATACAATTTCTCATGTGATCTAATAAATTTTTTCTTTTTGGATGATAAATTATATAAAACTGTCCAATTATTCTTTTTATCCAAGCGCTTTCAGCTATACAATTGAACAGTTTTGATATAATTTATCATCAGAAAAGAAAAAAATTATTAGATCATATAAGAAATTGTATAAAAAACTAAATCAAAACTCCTTATCTGTTGTATTCAATGAAATATATATATACATATATATATATATATATATATATATATATATATATATGTGAAAAGTGTACCACCACTATAACTACATTTATGGTTTTATCATTCTCCCACCACCGTTACTAATCATTTCTACCAATTTACAATAACTATTAGCTAATTATATTATCATTGTCTCCAATCCCTTGCAACATTACTATCACATCATATCATATAGACCCGTTGTAATTATTAAATTAAACTACCCTCTCACCCAGCATATTAAATATTAAACATCACCATATAAAATAACCAATGAGGATTACAAATTTCTACCTGTTACATATACACAGTGATAAAAAACAAACAAATAATCAGCTTTAAATATAACAAATAAACCCCCTTTTTTTTCAAAAATTTAAAAATAAATATAAATAATAATAATTTTTAGCTATCATAATTTTACACAAAACCCACCACACGTATATACATACATGCGATGGAATTTATTCACTGGAAAAATAAAAATATGACATGTATACATTCACGAGACATTCATGAGAAATCTTCGCTACAATCCCAATCTTTGAATTTCAACATACAAATGCGTATGTATAGACACAACACCACCCGTATACATACATATGCCATATCCAAAACTGCCCACATATGTTTATATATGTATGAGTCCCGACGGACGACCAAGTATGTATATATGTCTGCATACATCGATGTTTGCGTTAATACGATGACAAAATGACGAAATTTCCCCCACCACTTCCACAATAACACCAATACAATTTTAAAAAATTAATCAGTTTGTCTGACAATCGCTAAAGCGTGAAACCCAGGGTCACAAACTCACATCTATCCAACCAATATATATATATATATATATATATATATATATATATAGGATTAATATGAATAAAAGTTTGTCACTTAGCTGATTGATGTTACCTTCAGCAGGCAGACTCCAGACTCTTTCATAGGCTGACCTTTCCATCCACTCTTCAGGGTGTATCAGTAATTTACTGCTTATATTTTTCAATTTTTACTTTAGAGAGATAGGAAGAGATATAGGATTTTCTTGATAAGAATTCTAATTTTGGCAGTCACTTAGCAGAAAGGAAAACTAATGAACCTCTACTAAGAACAGTGGTTGCCTTACCAGGGCTCATAATGTCTCAAGCAATTTGCAATTTGTATACTTTCATGCCACAACCAATGAAAACCATCACATGGTCCAATTTCATTATATATATATATATATATATATATATATATATATATATATATATATATATAATAAAAAGGCTTAAACACTAATATTCCTAGACATTGAGTTCTACCTGGATCCTTCCTCTTGGAAAAATTTTTTCTGAAAATATACATGTATGGAAATTTTTTTTAGATATATATTTTTCATATATATGTATATTTTCCACTAATATTATCTATATATATATATATATATATTAATCCCCTAGATTCTCTTGAGGAGTTTTGCTGATTTGGTTTCTATAGCAAGTTGTTTTTTTATTGGATGAAGCTGCTCTCACCCTATGATCCCCAAGTTTTGAATTCAGATTTGTCCTTCTAGTCATTCATGTATAGAAATCAAAGGCTGCTCCTGCTATTAACTCTGAACTGTGGGGAGAATACATGGATTTATGCTTTCCCAAAGATATTTGTATGAAAGCAAATGCAATAACCTCAACTTAGCAATCTCACTTTCCATCCCAATAACTGCTACTGAATAGGTAGGTATAATACTACATTTTATCTTGTAGTCATAGGTTCAATCCCTTAGTCTGGCAGTGGAATCTATTGGATCTCAAGGAGGCATTAGACAAAAGGATGAAATAACAGAATTAAGTAATATCACTCCTACCATGAATTATGAAATAAAAACAACCTACCTCTATGGACTGAATAAAGGGTTAGTTCTAAATACTGAGAATGAATTTGAAAAACTTATAAAAACAGTATTTCAAATAAATTAGTGGCTAATAAAGATAATTTGTCTTCTCAGAGATTCAAAGAAAAATGAACCTTGGTGAATTTGGAATTTTCACCAAAAAAATATATATATATATATATGTGTGTGTGTGTGTGTGTGTGTGTGTGTGTGTGTGTGTGTGTAAACATATGCATAAAATGAGACAAGTGGAAAAACCATAATAAGCCAATACATCAGCTAAGAATAGTTTTTACACATGTCTCTTTTTATTCATTTTGTCTCCTCTACAGATACTGAGAATTTTTACACACACATGCACACATACACACACAATATATATATATATATGTGTGTGTGTGTGTGTGTGTGTGTGTGTGTGTGTGTGTGTGTGTGTGTCTGTGCACTTATTGTGTATTTGGGTAGCGCACTCTATCTTTTAAACAAATTTCGTTAAAAATGACTGACAAGGTACCGTGATTAAGCTGTTTATCAAAAATACAAGTAGAAAATACAAATTTAATAGCCTCATCCACAACTAAAAATGACTAAAAGTAATGAAAGCATTAATAATTGGGTACACACAGTTTTTACACATTTTATGTCCAGGGAAGAAATCACTGATACGAACACAAGAAAAATTGTATGTGTGTGTGTGTGTGTGTGTGTGTGTGTGTGTGTGTGTGTGTGTGTGTGTGTGTGTGTGTGTGTGTGTGTGTGGTCTGTGTCTGTGTGTTTCTATCTATGCATTAATCTATCTCAGTGTTTTTTCACTTATCAACCTATCTCAATGTAGCAATTAACTGACTAAAATGCTATCTTTTAATGCAATATGTAATTTAAGTTGAATATATAGTCTATATATTTTTAATGTATGGTCATTAGTGAGATAGACAACCGAAGATACAGACTACAAAGTGGAGATGTCAAAATCAAGCAAGTATGAAAATTTAAATATCTGGTAAGTGTTTTAACAGAGGCCAGAGAATTTGATATCAAAATTAAAAGTCACATTGGAATAGCAGATGTTTTCCAAAAGGTAACAAAAGTATTAAGAAACAGGAAATTAACATTAGAAACAAAAAAGATACCTATCTACCTATATCACAGTGAATGTCGGGCAATTTCCTCACAGATTAAGAGAAGATTTGAGGCAACAGATATGGTTCTGCAGACGGATGCTGAGAATGCCATGAATAGTAAAACATATAACAAGGAAATTTTAATGAAAATAGAAACATAAAGGACACTTGTAGTACTTAGAATCTGAATGGGATAGCGGAAATTTCTAGGACACATAATGAGAAAAGAAAGCTTGGTAAATTTGACACTCACAGGACATAATGAAGGTAGGTGGGACAGAGTGAAATATCAAACCAGTGTAAAACAGAAAAGAAGAGAGGGATAGCAAAAAGGCAAACATTGCTAAGAGCTACAAAGGAAAGGAAACTGTGGAGAACTATGATCACACACGTCCTGATATGGCACCTAGAAGTAGAAGAATATATACATATTGGCTATGCCCCAAATGACAAAACATTAAGATTTCAGTGTCCTCAACAGATCATTCGTCAGAAAATAAACAATAATTAAACAAATAGATAAAGTGATTTGGTATTTTTTATATTTTATATTCTCAGTTTGATTTCTTTAAAGTTATAGATGGCTTTTTATAGAAAGAAGAGTTAATATATTTTTTATTCGATGTTGATCACTTCATACAGTTGATTTGTAGTTAAAATATTTCCCAAGTAGTTTATGCCTCGTGAGATCAAATATTCTTTATAAGGTTCAAATGTGGATTCTGACTAAGCCTGTTGGTTTTGAATTAGCAACTCAGCTTCTGTCACATTCCCAGTCATAAAGTAGCTTCCCTCTGACATTTCTATAAATACTTTCAAGGTATTTGTTTCTGATGATATTTCCTCTTTGGTACCTAATCTTTATGAATTCAAGTGCAGTATTACATGGTGCCCAGTAAAAAATGGTAAATTCAAAAAGACGTGAGACAACCGTTGAAAACTGCTGACGACTAATTTGACTGAAAAATTCAAGAGGAATTTCTGCACATTTCTCCATGTCAGATGTTCTTCTTTGAAAAGTATGATAACTTGATGCTCAAAATCAGTGATTTGTTCAGCCATATGAAAAAGGCAGAACAAAAAGCGAAATTTGTCTACAAATAAACTTTAAATAACAAGTCACAAGATCAATCACACATTTTCAGTCACAAAAAGAACCAATCAGAGTTAAGAAATCATGTGAGAGTTAAATGATTATTCAAGGTCATAAATATTCAAAAAAATTATTCAAAATTATTCAAGATCATTTATTCTTGAAAAATAAAACTCATAATAAATTTTCTGTTTTTTTACTGGACACCCTATAGATTGGTGGCAAGGTCTCATCGTTTTACAGTTGAAATGGCTAGATGTAACTGTAAGTGCTATGCTAACAGTTTCTTTTCTCACACTTCTTGCTTGTGGAACTCTCTTCTGGCTTCTTGCTTCCAGTCCAGTTTGATCTTCAAATATTTAAATGTAATGTAAATCGTTATCTTCTGTCTTTTTAATTCCTGCTCTTTTATTGTTCTCGTTCTTTAATAATGTTTTTCTTTTGCTTATTCTTTCATACTCAGAAACTCAGTAAAATAATATCTGATCATTCTTCTTTTGAAAACCAACTTCTCATTTAGGGAAAGTAAATATCCCTGTAATTTAAAAAAAATGCTATGTTCAGTCAGAATGTAGCAGATCATGTCTCTCTACAGATTCCTTTTCTTTACTATCTGTGATTTACCATAACTTTTAGGGAAAGATGAACAAGTGATTTCTTGTTGGTGCAACAGACGTTTCCATGGATTTTTTGACAATTCAGTTAGGTCTCCATCAACTTTGACATTAATCCTATGGACTTTGTGATATGGCCATATTGGAGAGCAATGTTTCACATATTTCATACTCAAGCGTGTCAAACCTGAAAGAAGGTCTTATGATATTGTAGGACAATTTAAGCGAAGAGGTTGTGAAGAGGTCATGCACTTCAACTGAGAAGAGATTAAGCACTATGGTGAAAGCAAAGGTTGGCCATTTTGATTGGAATTATATATAAAACATTGTCATTAAATATAACAATCAACCTGTAAACTTTCATTGATTCATTTTCTATGGCTTATCAACCCTTTACAGGTTATTTAAAGCCAAAAAATATTTTTAGATTGTAACAATTTTTTTTAGATAACAATGGTTTAATGATACAAGTCTTACTAATTAACCCATAACTTGGGGAGAAGAGGTGTATTTATACATTTCTCAAAGGTATTTGCATGTAAGTGAATATAACAAACCCAACAGAAATTGGAACTCGGCTCTCTGATTAACAATTCCGAATCATTATCATACTACACCAACCACACATCCAAGCTTACAGCATCTGGTATTCCAAAGCGGATGGCTATCTAGGCACTGTCAAGGGTCACAGGTAGTAAGTTTTTATTAATTTACAGGTTTTCAAACAGAGACACAGACAAAAATAACTTTCAGCTTTATATATTTGATTATTAATTTGATTGTTACACACAGAACTAGTGCAAGAGACACTTTCACAGACTTTTAACAAAGCAACTTGTGTTCCATCAATATGTGATATGGCCCATATTGGAGAGCGATGCTTCACATATTTCATACTCAAGTGTGTTAGATCTGAAAGAAGGTCTTATGATATTTTAGTGCAATATGAACGAAGTGATGGTGAAGAGATCATGCACTTCATTGTGAAGAGATTAAGCACTATGGTGAAAGCAAAGGTTGACCATTTTCAATTGTAAGCAAAGCATGTGGCTGTAAAAAGTCATAACAGGTGGCACTAAAGAATGGAATTTGTTTGAAAATTTGCTATGGAAGTTCTCTTATTTTTGTTATTGTTCATCCACTACAAGGACCAAGAGCCACTCAAAGTAGAAGTTTACAGATGAGGCCATTGTAAAGATATAAGAGTAGAGAGTAAAAAGAATTGAAGATGTTAAGATCATAGTAACCAAGGAAGCATCCTCTCAGGAGTCTGTTCCACAAAGTAACAGTTCTTGAGAAGAAGCTATCTTAATAGAACTTCCACCTTACTAATGGAATACAAAGGGATTGAGGAGGAGCCAACCTTGTGTATGTGGCATGGTGGGTCCTACCTGTGAAGGTTTGAACTGCAGGAACACAGGAATGTAACTTATTTGAACAATTGCCATGAAAATCGAGATAAGGTAGAGATAGGCTAGTAAATGTTTCATCTGTGAGAAAGAGATTGTAGGGTGGAAAATAATTTATCACCCAGAAGGCTGTGTAAATGCTTTTAGTGATAGAGTATATAATCTGTGTTTCACTGTTATATGGTCCTTAAGCCAGATGATCAAAAATGTTAGACAGAAATATGAATGTGCTTCAGAGTTGTGATAGAGGTCTTCAAAAATTTAAACAAAGTATTAAGAAACAGAAAAATTCTATGAGAAACAAAGAATGAATGTTGGACAATTTCCTCACAGACAAAGAGGAGATTTGAGACAACAGAGATGTGGTTTTGTAGAAGAATAATGAATAAGTTTTTCTAAATATTGTAAAAGAATTCCATAAACAATAGAAGAATCGGATACTGTCTTTATAACATGGGCAGATTTTACTGGTATAAAAACATTGCATTATTTTGAATACTTGGACTCTTATTCAAAATTCAAAGACATTTACCACCTACTAGAAGGATTGTTTCTTTCTATAAAATCAAACATAAAGAAAAGGCTTGTTGTTTAATTTTGTTTCCGCAATATGCGCGTTAATTAATTGCTGTGTATTCTTCTTTACCTTTTTTAATTATAAACCACAGTGTCTCAGCAATCTTGTATGCTAATCTCTTAACTTACTGCCAAGAGGCTATTCTTAGAATACAATAACATTAACAATTGTTGCTTTTTCATCTGTTACAAATAAACACAGACAAGAGGTTTTGCTTGTCAGCTCTTAAGAATACTGGTCTTCCATAAATGCCTTTAATGTAACAAGGAATAGAAATTAATGCATGTTTCTGATATTGTTTTATTAAGCAGGAAACATATTCACAATTAGAAGGAGAGTGAAATCTAAAAAAGTTCTATACTTACTAACAATTAGGAGGCAAGAATACTAGCATAGCCTATAGTAAAGGGAATTAACTGAAAACAGAGATATCCAGAAAAGGCATGGCATGTGGAACTAGAAGAATCTACCACCATGGACTAAATAAAGGGTTTGGTTTGAAATTCCAATATACACCATCTAAAGAAGACTGGAGCGTACAATAGCCAAAACATTGTAAATATGACATTAAAGATGAGGACAGCAGTCCAAATAATGTAAATCATATAAATAGTTACTGATGTAATGGAATAAACTGTCACCCCATGAGTGAATACACTATAGGTAGTAACTACCTATAAGTAGCTGTAAGTCAACAGAGACTACAGAGACTAGCTGGGATCTGTTCCAGCTACACAGTCAAACTCTCTGCCTTCGGGTGGAGAGGAACCCAAGCGAGACTCCGCCAAAGGGCAGAGTCTCATTTGGGGAGGTAGACTGCCCCTGAACCCGTCTATATGGGTTCAAAAGGGAATATTTTTGGCTGAGCCTACGGGCTCAGAGAACCCATGTTAAAACAGCCACATGCAACCCTCATGGGGTGGTGGGTAGCTAAATATACTAGCTGGAATCTGTTGAGTATGACTCAGACTTACGTGAGAACTACTAACCTTCCAGTAGTAGCACTCACTACTGAATTGACTTGCAACAACTTTGTGCATAACTGTTACCTTTATTCTTATTGTACTGGTTTTTGTACAATAAAGCTTTACTTATTTTATCCACCTTGTTTTTCAAGTATATATTATTATTAGCATGGAATATAACAGTTACAATACTTCATCTCAGAAATATAGATAGAGGATAAAAAGATGGGTCACTGAAAATTTAAAACCAGTTACTTCAGCTACATGCAGTTTATAGGGGTGAGTAAACAGTTTTTTTTTATTTGGAGATGAGTTTAATTTAAACATAAGTCTTCCAACAAATTCCATTAAAGATTTTTACCATTTTTCTTAATCATTTCATGCCAAGCAAGGGAGAAAACCACTAAGACATGAGGGGATTAGTGAGGATTAAAGAAACTGAGAAAACATTGAGGACAGAGAGGACAATAAAAGATCAAAATTCAATTATAGATTTAAATTATTGAAGATCATAGTTGACAGGAAAGCAAGAGCCAGAAATGGGTTTCACAGGCAAAATGGAGAAGAGAATAAACTATTAGAATAAAAGTTATGGTTACATCTAGTAACTTCAACAGTAAAATGATGAGACCTATCTGCCAATCTAGTACTGAGCTTAAATTTGGGAACTCAAGCTATGAAAGAGGAATGAATCAGAACAATTACTATGAAAGTATTTATAAATAAGTCACAGATAAATTATGTTATCACAGTGGGAAAGTGAATGAAGCTAAGATACCATGTCAGGAACGATGACATTGCAAATTCTTCTTTGGATGTTGTCAAGAATCTTTAGATACATCAAAGGATGAGGCAGTAATATTTTATATACGAATAAATGGTAAACTTATAAATGAGCAAAATAGATTCAGGCAAGAGAATTTTTTTAGCAGCAGACTTAGGAATTTATTCAATATAATTTTTCCTTTTCATGACAGTGGAAAATATGAGACTGAGAAAGATGCAATAAGTTGCTCTCAGGAGGTTAGCATCAGCCATGCTGATGGAAGACAAAAAAGCTTCTCTAAAATGATTAAAAGAGTTTCACATTGAAGGCATTAAAATTAAATTAGGGAAACAAAGAACTTTTAATCAGTTTTCCTGGGCATTTGGCTTTGATAACATTTTGCAACTCTGAAAAAACCGAGGCCATCACCATCTCTGCAGATCAATGACCTTGGCCTCCTTTGGAGTAACTGAGGAGAGGTGTTTCCAATGAATCCATTGTCTCTTTGACTCTGACTCAAAGTGATGAACCCAACACTCATCCTGGATTAAGATATGTTCAAGGAAACCAGCTGGATCAGATTTTCCCATGATGTGATCAGCCTGATGCACTTTTGATCAGATGGCACCTACTGAGCAGAAACCTTCATCATGTCAAGTTCATTGTGCAGAATATTCTCAACTCTCTAATGGGATATGCTAACAGCATTGGTTATTTGATTTATAGTAAATTGCTATATGGTGAACTCGATCAATGTTTTCCTTGATAGTAACAGTTGCAAGATGTCCAGACTTTGGGTCATTATCAAGATGCACACTTCCCCTCCTAAATTCAGCTGCCCACTTTTATATTGTTGATAAAGTTAGAACATCATCCCATAATGTAGCAATCATGTCATCATGAATATCCTTGGGGGCTAAACCCTTTTTCTGCAGGTATTTTTTGATAGCAGTGCAATTCTAAATTTGCTACTAATTACTATTGAGGTTTCTTTGAACAGTCAGACATCAGTTTATGTGGAAAGAAACAATGCAATTATTAATGAGAAGAGTTGAAATTAATGCATGAAAGATTTCACAAATCTAGCATCACTCCTTCATAGTCAGCCTGTCAGCATTTCAGTCCACCTTAATGTATTAAGATCAGTATACACATTTTATCATATTAGATTAACTGACCTCAGTGCTTGTCATATACACATATGGATTGCTAAACTGTGACAATATAAAATCATTCTTCTTGTGCATGAATTTTGTCCATTTTTAAGAGAAGTCGATGCTAGCTACTTTTGAAGTGCTCTTTGAACAGTCAGATGTCAGTTTACCTGGAAAGAAACAATGTTGTTATTGATAAGAGTTTCACAGCTCATTGTCAGCCTATGAACTTTTCATCCCACCCTTGCATTTACATGTGCGATCCATATGCTTATATATGTGAAGATATGTGTGTCTGTGGTGTCTGTGTTTGCATCCAGAAATATGTCTTTGTTATTATTTCTAAGTGTATGTGGTAAATTTGTATATGAAGTTGTGCATACAACAAAATGAATATGCATACATAATTGCATATATATATATATATATATATATATATATATATATATATATATATATATATATATATATAGTTAAATTCCCAGATCAATTCTGTGGAGAAGACAGATTGGTATAAAATGACAATTGGAAAAAAAATCTTAGATTTTACCGACGTGTTTTGTTTTCTGACTTTTTCAAGGCAAAAATGAAATCGAAATGTTTTTGTTGTTATAGTTATTAAAAAATCCAAATTTAAAAATTTGATCCGGGAATTTAACTATAATGTCGACATGGAAAAAAAAAAAAAATCCCTTACTATAAAGGTAATTTACATTAACCAGAAAAAAAGGCTTAGACAGAAGCGTCTATCTTTTTAAATTTGGATTTTTTAATGTAACTATAACAACAAAAACATTTCGATTTCATTTTTCCCTTGAAAAAGTCCGAAGATGAATGCGTCGGCAAAATCTAAGATTTTTTTTCCAATTGTCATTTTATACCATATATATATATATATATAAATATATATATATATATATATATATATATATATATATAGAGAGAGAGAGAGAGAGAGAGAGAGAGAGAGAGAGATAGATAGAGAGAGAGAGAGAGAGAGAGATGCCCCTTAAGGAACTGTGTTCCTGATCAATACAAACTCATAAATAATTAATTATATCGGTTATATCACTACATGCCTATCTAGATGACTCACATTATACCTATATGACAATAACTCAATTATGACTCATTTAAATAAACACAGAAACTCCATCTGCAACATACTAGTAGAAAATACAAGTATAATAACCTCATCCACGTGTTAAAAAAAAGATTAAAAATAATGAAAGTCTTAATAATAAAAAAGGAAACGCCAGCAGTCAATAACATTAACTATGAACACTGCTACAACATGCTGACCATGTTTGGAAAATTAAACTTTCCTATAACTTTAGATACATACATTAAAAAAAAAAACACCCATTCAATTAAAATAAAAAAATAAAAATCACCCTTAATAATATCTAAAAATAGCCAAAAGTGTTCAGATATGAAGAACTTTTGGACAGTTTTTTTGTTTTCGTTTTAATATTCTAAAATAAATAATATTTAGCTCTACTCTGTATTGAACCCTCTTTTAAATTATAAGTTATATACAGTGAAATTATACTCCATTTGTTCTCATTTTATGTAGACACACGCACACACACACACATATATATATATATATATATATATATATATATATATATATATATATATATATATATATATATATATATATATATATATATATTTATATATATATATATATATATATATATATATATATATATAGAGAGAGAGAGAGAGAGAGAGATCAGATGTTATGAGTTATATTTGCTTTGTTTCTCCTTGCCAGCCATTTTATTTCTTTACTCAATTCGAATATGCATAGAAATGGGGTTTCTGTGAGCACTTAATGAACAGATGTGCAATGCCGACTTAAATTTATCACTGTCTAGCAAATGCAAACACAAAGTATACTATGGGCATTGTTTGCCGCAACAGTCAATTAACAATGACAGGATTAGCCTGAAATCAAGTATCCACATATATTGATTCATAAAAGAAACGGAACCTATTTATGTATAAAGCTCTCAGAAGTACTACAAAGATTAATGATGATGAATAGCTTCTGCCAAGGTTTACAATGGTAGTAACAGCTTTTTTTCTATTGCCTAGACAAGTAAACTAATTGTAGGATACTGGCTGGTCAAAATGCTCACTCAGGCTCTTTCTTCACCACCAACCATTGTAACATACAGAGAGGGGTAAAAAGATAGATAGATAGATAGATAGATAGATAGATAGATAGATAGATAGATAGACAGATATGAACAAACTGAGATAGATAGATAGATAGATAGATATGAACAAACTGAGATAGATAGATAGATAGATAGATAGATAGATAGATAGATAGATAGATAGATAGATAGATAGATATGATAAATATGAAGATATGGAGATAGATATGAACAGACCAAGATAGATAGATAATGAATAAAATAAATAGATAGATAGATAGATAGATAGATAGATAGATAGATAGATAGATAGATATGATAAATATGAAGATATGGAGATAGATATGAACAGACCAAGATAGATAGATAATGAATAAGATAGATAGATAGATAGATAGATAGATAGATATGAACAAACTGAGATAGATAGATAGATAGATAGATAGATAGATAGATAGATAATAAGCCAAAAATTTTAGGTGCCGGTGCTCTGATTTGGGCCTGAATATTATTCTTTAGAAGTTGGAGTGTTCTGAGGCTTGTTAACAGGATCTTTTCATTTGAAAGCCCATTGGAAGAAATTAGGCAGCATTATGTCTCAACTGCAGGAATTTATTTTCTCTCAAAAATTGTTTTTTTCTTTTTTGTTATGTAAGCTATTGCCCCATCCTCTTAGAACCACATCTCATATTTATCTTGAACTGCTGAGAATATGAAATTTTGGATCACTGACAAAAATTTGTTGGAACTGGTCAGTAACCTTGACATATTTGGTAGGGATATTAGAATAATCAAGAACTTATTTCTGGCAGCAAACTGCATGAATACAGATAAACAATGAGTTCAGTAGATATACAAAAATAGAAAGGGGTGTAAGACAAGGATGTGTCTTCTCACCAGACTTATTAACCTATACAGTGAGGTGATTCTCAGAAAATTAGAAGTCCTACTATTTTGGCAATTTCTTCTTCTTCTTCTTCTTCTTCTTCTTCTTCTGCTTCTTCTTCTTCTTCTATGTGCCATGCCCTTTCAGGATGTTGGCGATAATGGCTCTCCACAATTTCCTGTCCTTTGTAGCTCTTTATTATATAAGTGTCGCTGCCGAAACCTAAGTTTGAACATAGATCACCAGTAAGCACACACAGACAATCCCATTATTGAATTAAGTAGATCATGTGACCATAGAAGAAACATGTAAGTAGGAAGTATCATGATGTGTAAACGATCACCATTTCTCTTCTATCCTCTATTACTATACGATTTACTATTCTCTACTATATTCACTATACTATTTCTCTATTCAGATGACTATACAGTAGTTACTTCAAACGAGTATTATCAAGCAAGTACTATTAGTGTGAGTGTTATTCAAAGGCATCTGACACCAGCATTGTCCAATGGTGTACTATCGTTGTATCTGTGATTACAATCTCTACTACAATGAACATTACGAAAGTGACAATGAGTGTTCATTGACATCACAAAAGTGGTAACGAGTGTTCATTGACATCACAAAACTCTTAATAAATTTTGTTTTCTCTTCTAAATCTTCTTCTGCTATCCATTTATTGAAGCTTGCTAGGTATGTTATACATTGTTTTCCTTTATTTCTCTTGCCTTCAATCTGTCCTGTTAGTATCAAAATTTCCAAGGCCTCTTTCCTTACTATGAGCGCTAGAAATTTCAACTATCTTTGTCTGATGTTAAATATGAGTGTCCTTTTTGTTTCCATTTTCTCTAATACTTTATTTTTATTCACATGTTTGGTTCATGGTATTCTCAGCATCCTTCTGCAGAATTACATTTCTGTTGTCTTAAGTCTCTTCTTAGTCTGTGAGGAGATTTTCCAGCATTTGCTGCCATAAGGGAGGACTAATATTACATAACAATTCAGTACATTTTTCTTTGTTTCTAAAGAAATTTTCTATTTTTAATACTATGCTTAGCTTTTGGAATGTATCTTTCACAATCCCAATGTGCATTCATATTTCATTGTCACACTTTCCGTCCTCTGTTAAAACACTTCCAGACGTTCAAATTGTGGTAGTTGCTTGATTTTGGTATCACCAATCTCTAATGTGTTCATCAGCAACAATGTCTAAAAAAATTCATGACAATTTTCATAAAGAATTTTTTGTGCTGATTTTCAAAATTTGACAGTTATCTGAAAATAGCAGGGGAGTACAACAGAAAAAAAAATCAATAAAAATTAAGTTGATTTGTTTTTCATTGATTTTTATGGATTATCAACCATTTGTGTGTTATTTAAAGCTGAAACATTATAAGAATATTTTTTTGCAAGTGAATATTGCATTAAAATCTTTTTTTAGAATATCAATGATTTTTCTGGATATGTCTTATTATTTAACCCATAGGTAGGAGAAGGGGATGAATTCACATCTTTTCTAATGGTACTTGCATGTGAGTAAATGGTAACAAAACTGACTGAAATTCAAACTTGGCTCTCTGATTTTTCCTTTTGTCCCACTATCTATTACACCAGCGGCATATCCAAGAATGCAACACCTGGTATTCCCAAGCAGTCACTCATCTAGATATGACCAGGTTAGATGTTGCCTAACTTAATCATAAGAAATTTCCAATTTAATTAATATTATTCCTTAAGTATATCATAACAGGTTTGGTGAAAAAGTGCCTTGTGCTCATCAATAGGAAAAATGTTGCTCATGATTGCATACAACAAAAATAACTCAAGAAAAATTTATGAACTCACTTTGTCTGTTCTACTGCCACACACCATATTCACCGGACCTTGCCCTGATCAATTATAACCTTTTTCTACTGTTGCAGAATGCTTTGATGGAGAACACTTTCTCTAATGAAAACGAGGTTTAAGAGTTTATTGAAAATTTATTCACACTAAAACCTGTGGAATATTACTGAAAAGTTATCAAAGCGCTACCTGTTAAGTTTGCAACAAGTCATTGCAAATAATGGTGAATATATAATCAAATAAAATATAATTGTACATTATCTTTTGAAGAATAAAGTTGATAATTTTTCTTGACAGAATCCATCTTGCACATTTATAAATCTAACATTTACCATTCATTGAATATTGCTGCCATATTTGGTCTGGTGCTCCAGCTATATATCTTGAGGTTCCCGACAATATCAAAAGAAGGGTCTGTAAATTTTACTGACCTAGCATTTAGACTTCAGTCACTTTCCCACTGCTATGAATTGGCTTTCCTCAGTCTTTTCTATAAATATTTTGATTTCATAGTATACAGTTGATCATACCAGATTATACACTCCCTCTTACAGTCTCCTCAGCATAGTTGTCATATAAACCACAGGTTGACTCTGTGAATTTTAAAGAAACACAAATATGCCTGAGCAGCTGGCTGCAACAGGGATGAGAAGCCAGCCGTTCTATTCCCTCTATGGGTGTTGAAGCATTTGCATATTTACCTGTTGCTCCTGTTACATATCTCAAAATTCTTGATAAAATTCACAGAAGGGTCTATAATGTTATTGTTCCTGACCTAGCATCACAACTTTCAGATACTTTCCAACTGCTCTGAAGTGGCTTTCCTCTGTCTTTTCTATACATATTTTCATAGAAGTTGTTCTAATGAGCTCTTCTCTTTGGTACTTTGGCTGCATGAATTTAAGTGTACTACTGGATTGGCACAGGCAAGTAATGGATAGTGGCTCAGATTGAGGAATCGGAGAGCCGAGTTCAAATTCCAGTCAAATCCATTACATTCACTTACATGCTAATACCCTTGGGAAAGGTATGAATCTTCTTCTCCCACCAGAATGGCTTCTATAGCCTTGGATGGAAACTGGTCTACTGCAAAAAGAAATGGCAACCTACTGTGGGAAAAAAATCTGCCTTGTCAGTCATGTATCAAAAGATACATGATCGCTTAAGCGTGAATCACACATGACACATAACTGACTAGATTGATAATTAGGTCTTATCTTACTGTAGAAATAGCTAGATGTAACTGTATGTTCTATTTTAATAATTTCTATTCTTACACTTCTTGCCTGTGGAACTCTCTCCCAATTTCTTGCTCGCCTGTCACCTACAATCTTCAAAAATTTAAATGCAATGTTAATCACCATCTTCTTTCTTCCGGAATTCTGTTCCTTTATTGTTCCTTCTCCTATCTAAGGTCTTTTCATTCTCTTTCCCTTTCAGTAACCCCTGTGGGTCAGGTCTTAGTAGCTAATGCTACTAAGACCTGACCCACCTTGACCCACTGACCCACCTTGTTTAGTGTGAAATGATTAAAGATATAAACAAAAATAGCAATTATTTATAACTGAATCTAATAACCAAGTGAGTTTTAGTTGCATATCAGAGAAAGAAGAAAATTTTGGTCAATATTATACATACATACATACATACATACATATATATATATATATATATATATATATATATATATATATATATATATGTATGTATATATATATGTATGTATGTATATATATACATATGCATGTATGTATATATATATATGAAAGGACACCTTAATGTAAGTATATATACATGCTTATATTTATGTGTGTGTGTGTGTATATATATATATATATATATATATATATATATATATATATATATATATATATATATATATGTATGTATGTATGTATGTATATATATATACGCATGTATGTATATATATGAAAAGGACACCTTAATGTAAGTATATATACATGCTTATATACATGCTTATGTGTGTGTATATATATATATATATATATATATATATATATATATATATATATATATATATATAATGTATATTTTCTGTATGCCCACTCAAGTAGAATGTGTCACAAAGTCTAGTTTAAAGTGGACAAAAATTTCTTAATACTCGTTGGCATTTCCCTTTTTGTGAATGCCTCAGGTACCAGGTAGAGAACCTAACCCTCTTCCAAAGGGTGAGTGGACTAGGGTCATAGCCTGGGACCATTGCCTTTAGCATTTTATATTATATTTCCAAATCAACAGTACTTTGGTGTGTGCATATGAATGTGCACATGTGTGTATGTGCATGTCTGCACATAATGTATATCTGCATATGTTGCATCTTGAATTGTGTGCTGTACATGCTCTGTATATGCATACTCTGTATATGCATGAGCGTATGTGTGCATCCTGTATGTTGGATGTATAATTGCACACACACACATATATATATATATATATATATATATATATATATACATCACTTGTCTGTTATATTTTACAAATTGTATATATATATTTATATTTAATGAAAATATATATATATATATATATATATTATGAAATATTTATAGGATATATATATATAATATATATATATATATATATATATATATATATATATATATATTTGGGTAGATGATGTCCATTCCTCACTTTTCATTTTTAATAGAGTCCTTCATGGCTAAGACCCACCATGTGATGCACATTGTAAACCACTCTTATTACTTCTGTATTCAATTGGTGAGAAATAATTTCCACTCTAGAAGCTACTCAAATCACTACTCCGTGGAACCAACATGCAAAAGGATATTTTCCTGATCACTACGATCTTTACCTGTTCAAGTCTAACCATCATCTTCCCTACATATCAGCATAGACTGTGTCTCTTACTCTGTACTCCCTCTACCTTCAGTGACTTCTGGGCCTTATACAAGGTGAACTTCACTGTAAAAAAATTATAATTTGTTGACTGTTTTCTTTAGTTAATTTGTAGTTAATATTTTATTTTCCCTGCATAAATATGAGTTTTTCTCACTCTCTCAGTTGAGGTTTAATCAAATGAGGTTTAGTCTTAGATGAGGCAATTCTTAAAGTTTATTTTCTTCTAATGCCATGTCCCTTCAGAATGCAGGTGATCATGAAACTCTACAGATGCCTTTTCTTTATTAGCTGTAAATTGCCATGTCTTCTCAGGAAATTCCATTACCTTTTCCGCAACTCAGAATTTCTGTTTTTCAACAGATTGCTACCTAAGACTATAGAGCCCAGTTTACCTTGATATTTAACCTTTAGTTGGGAGTAGAAGCGATGGATTTGTGCCTTTCGCAAGGGCTTTAGTATGAATGTGAATCCAAGATGGTAACCAGGAATTTGCACTCAGCTTGACAATTCAACGTTCTGAGGTAGTATTCATTACATTAACTGTGGGAAGTACTTAGTAAACTTGGAATATTTGGGAAGAATATTAGAATAATCCAGAACCCATAATGGGAGCAAACTGCTTGGGTATCTATAGAAGATGAATTCAGTAAATATACAAAACTAGAGAGTAGTTTAAGACAAAGATGTATCTCCTCTCAGGAATTATTCAACCTGTATAGTGAGGCAATTTTGAAACTAAACCTAGTTCTACCAACCATTTATACAGGCTTGTTAGGTAGGTTATGTTTTTTTTTCTCTATCCCTCTTGGCTTCAATATGTCCTGTGGGTGTTAAATTTTCCAACCCCTCTTTCTTCATTATGTGTCCAAGAAATTTAACTCTCTTAGATGCTAAGTATAAGTTTCCTTTTTGTTTCCATTCTCTCAAAAATTTGTCATTGCTCATGTGTTCAGTCTATGATATTCTCAACATCCTTCTGCAGAACAACATTTCTATTGCCTCAATTCTCTTCTCTATCTGTTCCAGCACTTGCTGCCAAATAGGAGTAATGATCCGTATAGTAACAGTTCAGTACTCTTTTCTTTATCTTCAATGAAATTTTTGTTTCTTAAATATTTTCTAAGCTTTTGGAAGGTATCTTTTGTTATTCCAATGAACCTTCAGATTTCAGTATCACACTTTCTGTCTGTCCTCTGAAACATTTTTTAAATATTTAAATTTCTGTGCTGGCCTGATTTTGGTATTTTTTATTTGTATTTCCCATGTTGGACTGTTTCTTTTACAGAGAACCATATATTTTATCTTCTTCCAGTTGATGTTTAATCCTTTCTTTTTGCTTTCATTCACTTTCTTTTGCAGGAGTTTTTCTAGTTTCTTTTCTCTCTCTGCTGTCAACACAGTGTCATGTACATATTTAATGCTGTGTCCACTAATAATAAATCCTGGTAGGACATCTACTTCTTTTAGGATAAAGGTTGAATAAGTCTGGTGAGACGACACATCTTTTTCTTACAGAAAGTTTCTGTCTATATTTCTAAGACATTCCAATCACCTGACAAAGGCCAGAGTATACAACGGTCAAAACGTAATAAATATGGCGACAAAGATGAGGAAAATAGTCTGAATAATGTAAATAGTTTACAGAAAGTTGTTTACATTAGATACTAATTGTTAATAACTGAAAGTTTTTAATAAATGATATTTGAAAGTGACAAAACAAAAATTCTCTTCTGCTGATTCAGGTATGTGAAAGTAATAAATAAACCAGAAATACGCATGCAGTGAGAATTTGAATTTTAAGTAAAGGAACGAGGCTCTTTTTAGTTTAGAACGAATTGAAGGAAAGACGCTTTCGTACATTCAGGTGCTAAAAACCTTTTAGTCAACTTTTTCATATTATATTAAGTAAAAAAAAAAAAAAATGATTCCTCTTATGCAATGATTTCTAACTTTTCCTGCACACCTTTCTAACTAAAAAAAAATACCAAATAAAATTGGTGCATTTACAAGTAGTTCTTTATTAAGAAGACTAAAATAAAATAATATAAATAGCTAAGGTGTGTCACATTTGAAAATCTAGCAGCAGGTGATTTCTAAGAACTTTGTCATACACATGGTGCTTTCAGGTATGTCTATGAAAAAGGAAACTATAAGAAATAGATAAGGTCTGTAGATGTGTTAAAATCCAAAAGGCAAGAGTAATTTCTTCAAGATTAAAAAGAAATTCTTATAACTTTAAACAAGTGTTTTCTCTCTAAGTGCATTGAAATGGTAATGGTGATATTAGCCATTTCCCTGCTAGGAAACATCTGGTGTTTATTGACAGAGCAGCCAGTACTGCTTTCAGTTGAAATTTATAAAATCTTTCTCTTAAAACACTTTTTTTTTTAGGAAAACAGCTTTTTCAAGTCCAGCAGCTGTTATTACTCTTTCCAGTATTAATGGAGGTTTCCTTCCTAACCTTTTATTTGAAGTGGTGTGGAATGTTAACATCTTGATTATATCATTATTTTCTCTTCAAGATATATATGCTATCCATTTTAGTTGTTGCTGCTTTTGGTAGTCTTCAAGTGATGTGGTTTCTATTATTTGATACATTTGTTTGCCTTTTTTATTCCTTTCGTACAAGTCCACAATGTTAAAACAGAATGACCTTTCGTCATATCTTTCAGGCTTTACTCCCTGAAAGCCTTTTTTCACCATTGATCATAGGAAGTGGTTGTATACAGCTGACAGTTTATATATTTCTGAACTGGTCTGGTGCCATGCATGGTATCCATAGGAAAGTCTTGATCTGACAAGACTATTCAAGAACATGACTCTAGTTTTCAGGTTGATGTTTTGGTTTCATAGCAATTTGCCGTGTTGGGTGGAGCTACCTCTAGTTCAGGTTATTCTATGTTCAATTTCTTTTTCTCCTATACTTATTTTATCATAACTGCTAATAATAACACAGTGGTTCTTAAACTTATTTCGGCCATCCCCCCAGTTAAGTACAGTGTAACCCGGATATAAGAGAAACCCGGATATAAGAGAGATTTTCTCTGGTCCCAAATTAGAGCCTGTGCTAATGTATATATATAATAGACCAAACTCGGATATAAGAGAAACCCGGATATAAGAGAAACCCATATATAAGAGACTTCTTTTCTGGTCCCGACAACTCTCTTATATCCGGGTTACACTGTATCTCTAAAAACCTGATGCCCACCCCACCTCCACCACCACCACCCATGTGACATATAATTCTTATTATTCAAAAAAGTGAACTCATATTCATGTGGAGGAAGTCGAAGAGGCCCATTAACATAACTTTCCTTAAGAATTTGAGACTGCATATATGCAATGGTGTTATCATTTAATTTTAGAATTTTGCCATATTTATAAAAATATTGCATTACTAATATAAATATATTATATACAATACATATGTAATTACACATATATACATACATACACAGAAATAGTTTTATGCATACATACTGTAGATGCACTGTTTTATACCATACCTATGAACACTAATGGGTATGTTCCAATTTCATATTTTCCAGTAAACTTCAGATCTATCTATCTATCTATCTATCTATCTATCTATCTATCTATCTATCTATCTATCTGTTTTATACCATACCTATGAACACTAATGGGTATGTTCCAATTTCATATTTTCCAGTAAACTTCAGGTCTATCTATCTATCTATCTATCTATCTATCTATCTGTTTTATACCATACCTATGAACACTAATGTGTATGTTCCAATTTCATATTTTCCAGTAAACTTCAGATCTATCTATCTATCTATCTATCTGTTTTATACCATACCTATGAACACTAATGGGTATGTCCCAATTTCATATTTTCCAGTAAACTTCAGATCTATCTATCTATCTATCTATCTATCTATCTATCTATCTATCTATCTTTTATATACCATACCTATGAACACTAATGGGTATGTCTCAATCCTCATATACATGTTGGACACTATTGTGAGTGCGAGTAATATGCTGTCTAAGTAGTCCACCACTAGCAGTGGCTTGCCTACTTCACGCCGCTGGTGAGTATTGTATTTTGTTGATGTTATAAAGATTACCATTTCATTTCCAACCTCTGTTTTGGTTATTCCTCATTCAGTAACTCTTTCTAGGTTACAACATGCACTGTATGTATTAACTCACACACTCATACTCGCACAGATTCACTAGAAAAGAATATAATGTTAATAACTCATTCTCAACACCTCACCCCCACCCCCGCAAAAAAAAATCAAATTGCACCCTACGTTGGGAACCATGGAAATAACAGTAATTAACTGTAAATAAACTGTGTGAGTTTTAAGAACATCATTAAACCCTGTTATAAATGTACACAGATGATAAGCATAAGAAATTGTAGATTTACATTTAATATGAACACATTTAGCAAGAAAGGAAAAGAGATGGCAGCAGAGAGAGCCAAGTTTGACAGCAAGGCTGCAGGAGATGTGCCATGAAGAACATTAACTGTAAGGATCCAAGTTCTAGATTTAATAAAAGAAAGCTCTTGTGTTTAATGAGATGCAAATGATGTAGTTGTGTGATGTTTGACAAAGTGCCAAAGCAATTTGAAAGTATAGTAAGCATTTGAAAATGTTTGGCAATGGCTGCACCAGTTTCTGTGTCTATGATTGAGAAAAACACAGAATGCCAAATGCAGAAAATAAGTGGGAGGTATGATGGCCAGACAGACATTTACCAATATTAGCAGATCTAGTTTTATGTGGTGCTGAAAAAAATGTTATATATATATATATATATATATATATATATATATATGTGTGTGAAAAGTGTATATAAATATAAATAAATATATATATGTATAATTATTTATATATTATATGCGTGCTACTTATTAGAAAGTGCTCAATATCAGAGATAGAGCTAACATATTTGGTTGGATAGATGTGAGTTTATGACCCTGGGTTTCACACTTTAGCGATCGTCAGACAAATGTTTGTCTGACGATCGCTAAAGCATGAAACCCAAGGTCACAAAACTCACATCTATCCAACCAAAATATATATATATATATATATATATATATATATATATATATATATATATATATATATATATTATTTATTACCCAGATAAACAGACACCAGAAAACAGCCAGAGTTATAACAACTAAAAACATTATGATAATAAAAACAAAGATGACAACACATTAGTCCAACTAAAAAAAATAGAAATAGTGACTCCTCATCCCAGATATTAAACACAAACCTTTAGTATTATTAATTTTTCAATTCTTGAATGATCCATTTTCTTTAAACACTAAAAAAATATCAGAATTGCCATATTCTATCCAAGCAAATGATGAAAAATACACTGATGAGTCAAAATATTTTATGGTAAGAATGACTGCTACTGTCTCATAACATATGTGCATGTCAGAATCAGAGGTATGTAAACAGGTAGACTTGACTCAAATATTTAATTTTGATGCATTGATTGCTACACAATGTTTCAAGAAGAAACATTTGAATGATTTTGATAAAGGTCAAATTGTTATGGCCAGAAGATTAGGTAGAATCATTTTCAAAGCACCAATGTTTGTGGAGTGTTCACAATTAGTTGCAAAGATATGAGTAAGTAAATATTATCAAATGCTAAAAATATATAGATCTGTATTGATAGCAACAAATAAATTACTAAATAACCCACAACCCTATTACTGGTTTTATAGTGTTTTGTAATCAAAATAATTTATAATTAATAATAAAAGAAAAATTAAAAGTTAAACAATAAAAATACTTTAAAATACATATACCAATGATATTCACAATAAAGAAAGAAAAAGTTATATTATAAAAGAAATTGTTAAATAAATATAGAATATTCCCATGATGCATTGTGTTTTATTGCCAAATGAAACAAAAATCAAAATTTTCTTTCTCTAGGTTTTTCAATGGCCAAATAATGTCACTAATAGATTAGCAAAACTTCTTCATTTCTTTATATATATATATGTTCTTTAAAATATACAATTATTTCTCTGAAAATGTATATGAAAACATTTTATCGTTTTTGTCTATGTTTATTTTGTTGTATCTCATAAATGATTTTGTTTAATTTTATAATCCCATTGTGGGCTGATGATGCTCTTTTACCCCCCCGCCACCAAATACAGATATAAAAAAATTACATCCAGACAGATCCAGACCAACACATCAGAACACTCACAACAGATCTGTCAATAGTTACTGATGCAAAAAGTGAATGGAGGCTTCTTAGCAAAGCATGAGCCATCAGTTTGCTTAAGGTATATTTTATGCAGCCAGAATGTTCAGCAATTAAATAAAAAACTTTTTGCATCTTTCCTGTGATTTATTGCTAGATAAAAAAAAAAACAAAAAAAACATGGTGAATAGTCTCTAAGTGTAGAAATTCCATAATTTTTGCCAGGGGTTGTAGGAACAATTTTTTTAATATTGGATTCATATAATCATTTTTTCATTGTCAATGAATTGAGGAAAATAAACAATTTTCATAAATTTTGGAGTGTTTCTAAAGTTTATAAATTATTTTTCTACAGTTGAGTGACTTACAAGCAATAAATTACAACTAGGATTTTTTTAATATTATGTAAAATTGGCATTGAGACATTTATAAGTGTGTGTGAGTGAATGTGTATGTGTTTGTGTGTGTGTGTGTGTGTGTGTGTGTGTGTGTGTGTGTGTGTGAGAGAGAGAGAGAGAGACTGGTAGGCATAGTGGAGTAATGGAGTAGGAGGCATGGTGGAGTAATGGAGTAGGAGGCATGGTGGAGTAATGGAGTAGGAGGCACATAAAAGAGCCAAGTTCGAATTCCAGTCAAATCCATTATATTCACTTACATGCTAATACTCTTGGGAAAGGTATTAATCCTCTTCTTCTCCCTCTAAATAGCAGGAGAGACCAGGTTCTATAGCCTTGGATGGCAACTGGTCTACCGCAGAAAGACATGGCAACCTACTACAAGAAAAAATCTGCCTCATCAGTCATGAGTCAAATATACATGATCGCCTAAGCATATATCACATAACTGATGACTTATGCAAGGATGTCTATGGTATATTTCTCTCTCTCTCTGTATCTGGAACTTAGTCTTTACACTCCAAATATAAGGAAAAAGTTCCACTATTAAGGAACAGGAGAATCTGGTTAGAAACCAACATAATTTAGAAGTCAACAACAGTGTTTGATTTGGTTTGGTTTGGTTTGCTTTGTTTTACGGCATATCATCCTCAATGGGTTATTTAATGCTGACAAGATTTTTATTACTGGTAATATTTTTCCCCAAAATATTTTGCTGGCAAAATTTTTTTTCTTCAGAAATGTATTGCTGGTAAAAAAATTTTTAACAAAAAATTTATTGCTGGTATTAAAATCTATTTTTACACTTCCATTGTACTTTGACCCCAGTTTGGGGGTTAACTATTTGCCCATAGCTGGGACCCTGACAAATGCTACCACCCCAGGTCAAGGTGAACCTGGAAACACCAGAATTAAAAGGTGGTTCTATACTTCTTGAGGCCTCCTGATCAGAGGCCTTGCTGTTGGGTGTAGTTTATCATCTTACCCAGGATGGCCAGTTGTAGTTTATTGTCATACCCAGGATGGCCAGATGTAGTTTATTGTCATACCCAGGATGGCCAGATGTAGTTTATTGTCATACCCAGGACAGGCAACAACAGTGTGTGGTAGATGTAATGTTTGGGTCAGATATTGCAGGTAGTAAAGTATATGTCCCTTCAAAGCTGATGATTGTGATGATGCCAAGATAAATGCAAAACTTTATTGTAAGATTTTGGAAATAGAAATTTTTTTCTCATTTTACAGGTCACAAGCACCAAGTTTTAAGCTGAATAACCATGAAAGACAATGATTCATCATATTCTGCTAAGATGAATATTGCCAAAGTTAAATGCTTAAAGATGCAAATTAATACCATGGAACCCAATCCATCGATATATGAATCCATCTTTAAAAGTGAGGTATATAAGAATTGAAAACATTATTGAAGCAAAGAACTCTGGGAAGCCATAAAATCTGCAACAGGTAATGTTATGGTTAAAATGGTAGAAAAGATAATAAAATCAATGGAAAATTGATGAAGGTTATAAAATATTGAGGAACTCATATTAATATGTAAAATAATTAAAATAATAATTTATTCAGGTATATTAGACACTGTGTTAATCAAATGTATGTTTCTATAGCCTATATTTTTTTGATTTATCTATAAATAAAGATTTATCTGGCACTTAGTATTTTTTTTACTAATGTTCACCCAATACAAGGCTCAGGAGGCACACAAGGTAAAGAGTTACTAAATTAGGAGTGTAATGTGAATGTAAGATTAGGAAATGAAGATTGTGAGGATATAAAGAATAGGTAACAATTGACCTTTGACTTGAAGAGGTTAAGATTGTAGTATTCAGGAAAGCCTCCATGTAGGACTAGTTTTTATAAAGCAATGGAAAATAGCTCTCTGAGTGGAGCTTCCTCCTTACAATTGGAATACCTGCTGCAAGTAATATTAAAGTTGAAAGAGTAGAAAACCTAACAAAATCAATGATTGAAAGATTGATGAATGTTATAGAATGTCAATGAGTTCATATTAACATGTAAAATAATCAAATAATAATTTATTTAATTATATAGGGTACTGTGTTCATCAGATATATGTCTCTTTCTCTTATATCTTTTGGGTTTATAAATAAAAATTTATCTAGCATATTATTATAATTCTGCTTGTTCCTTCTTTTCATGAGTTGCTTGGTTAGTACATATGTATGTTATGCACTGCCAATACCTCATAAATAATGCACTATTCATTTTTGATTGCATGGAAAAACAGAAAAGACATATCAGAGATACTACTTTGTTTCAGTGAGAACATGAAAGAAAGAAAGGAAGAAAGAAAGATAGAAGTGTTAAATATCTGTTTCAGTGAAATAGAAAAAAATTGTCAATTCCAAACATTTTCTTTTGTACTCCTTTACTTTTTCAAATAATAACTAGCATTCATATTTATGATTGTTATTGCAATATTTTGTTAAAGTTATCAAGCTCAGATATATATATATATATATATATATATATATATATATATATATATATATATATATATATTTTAGCATTTCACCTCAAGCAAGGCAGGAAGCCACTAGGACGCAAGGGGTTACAGAAGATTTGGAGGAAGATCAGATAGGAGTGATAGAGGAAAGGATGAGGAGAAGGATAGTGGATAGATCAAGGCAACTGGAGATGTTGATTGACATTACATTTGAATAGTTCGAGATAATAGCTCTCAGAGAAACTGGAATAGGGAAGGGAGTTCCACAGGCGAGAGGTGTGAAATATGAAGCTATTGGAGTAGAAGAGACAGCTACATTTAATAGTTTTGACAATGAAAGGGTGAGAGCAGGATGCCAGCCTCATAGGGCACTTGAATTCATGAAGTCTAGGAATCAGTGAATGCAGCTCCTCGTAGCAATTACCATGAAAGTATTTGTAAAAAAGACAAAGAGAGGCGACATGAGAGAGCGATTGTAGACAAGATGCCAGAACAGGGCCAATCATATTGCATATCCACCTCTGGATCTTATCATGAAGCCTGAGGCAAACAGTAGGGGCTCCAGACCATATATGGCAGCAATACTCTATGCAAGGGTGAATTGTTTTAATTAAAGAATTATGATTCATCAAAAAATTCAAATTAGAAAAACCTGAAAATTTCACAGGTATTTCTAGCATAGTATGTTTGCATAATAAAACTGGACAATCGCAAAAGTTATTGTCTCTATTTTTACTAAGGATAAATATTAAAAACTGATTCTCACATTATATATTGCTCCTATAAATATATCCTGAAAACTTTAGCTGCATTGGTTGATCAATGCTTAATTTTATTGTAGAAACATTGACTTTGCATAATTAAAATATATATTCATTCTGTTGGCCTATATGCACATTTTATTAATAACAAAATCACCCATCCCTTTTGTTTATCAAGAAATTATTTATTACCTATGAATATGTTATTTGTAGTTACCTTCATACATGTTTGTTTCTGCACGCAGTATTTTTAAAAACATAGAAATGTTATTAAAAATTATTTCACCTGAGAGAATGATTGATTAAATGATGCCATTTAAATGCATTGGGTGCTAAAGAACATGTTTTAACCACCTGAAAATAATGATAATTTGGTCCTGTACTTAATGACAAATTTTGAAATGACAACCTGAAAATTTATAAAATTAAATACTTTTAGTAATAATTATCTGGGATTGGTTCAAATTTGCCAAATTAACTCAATTAATAACTATATTTTTAAATGTAGTAAAAAGAAATCAAGTTAAACATTAAAGAACCAAGTATAGTTAAAAAGCCAAAAGAAAAAAATATTTTACCAAATTTATTAAAAATTTTACCAATTTTTAATAAAAAGTTTAAGTCCTGGGTATGATGATAAACTACATCCAGCAGCAATGACTCTTATTGGTAAATTGTAGGTTTTGAGGAGCATGGAACCACCTGTTAATTTCTGTTGCTCCCAGGTCTACTCTGACCCGAGGTGGTAGTACTTGTTAGGGTCCAAGCTATAGGCTAAAAGTGAACCTCCAAACAAAAACAAAACACTATGAAAGCATAACAATACATTTTTGTACTAAAATTATCAGAAATACATTTTTATATAAAAAAAATCACCAACAATACATATCGATAGTAAAATTATCAATAATACATTTTTAAAGCAAAAGGACCAATAATTCATTTTATAGTAGAATTACCAACAATACATTTTTATAGCAAAATGACCAACAATACATTTTATCTGTAGTTGAAAGCATACAATTGCATTATATATATTATTGCAAAATATATTTAGTTGAAGTTATAAAATTGTGTTCAAAATATTTAGATTTTGGCATTAGGAAGCCCATAGGGGTTAAGGTACTGCTAAACATAATCAACAAACCAACAATACCTATTTATAATAAAATGACCAACAATACATATTTATAATAAAATGACCAACAATACATATTTATAATAAAATGACCAACAATACTTATTTATAATAAAATCACCAACAATACATTTTTAAAGTAAAATACCAATAATAAAATGACCAACAATACATTTTATAGCAAAATGACCAACAATTTATAATAAAATCACCAACAATACATTTTTTAGCAAAATGACCAAAAAATTTTAAAGTAAAATAACCAACAATACATTTTTATAGTGAAATGACCAACAATACATTTTTATAGCAAAATGACCAACAATACATTTTTATAGTAAAATGACCAACAATACATTTTTATAGCAAAATAACCAACAATACATTTTATCTATAGTTGAAGGAATACAATTGTGTTCTAAATACATTTAGTTGAAGCCATAAAATTGTTTTCAAAATATTTAGAATCCAGCATTAAGTGGGCCATACCAGTTGATATGCCACCAAAACAAAATCAACCAACCACCAACACCTATTTATAGTAAAATGACCATATTTATTGTAAAATGAACAACAATAGATTTTATCTGTAACAGAAGGCATACAATTGCATTCAAAATATATTTATTTGAAGCCATAAAATTGTATTCAAAATATTTACATTTTGGCATTAAATAACCCATATAAGTCTTGATATGCCCCTAAACCAAATCAACCAACATTAAAAACTTTAAAGAAATGGAGTAAAAGAAATTGCTAAATTGTTTTCTGTTGAGACCAAGGAAGATAAATAAAATTTATAATCTTTTTATATATTTATCTAATTGAAAGGAATATATTTCAGAAAATGCATAGCAAAAATTCATATTAAGAAAGAAGCTAAAAAATAAAATTGATTTTCTGCTTAACCTTCATATTTTCATCATTACATATTCATATATTAACTTTGGTATATTTTCATATATTTTTCTTCATAATATTTGTGGAGTTTGGTGGAAATTAAAATTGGCATGTCACACTTATTTTCATGGCCAAGAATAGACATTATATAGACTCCCATGGAACCAATCAGAATCACTCACAGGAACATATAAAGAGAGGAGCAGCAACCCCTTTCTTCCTTTTTTGTGCTCCCTCCAAACACTGGCCATGAGGCTCAGTTCTTTTCTTGTCATTTCATCATGGCAGATAAGCAAATGCGTTAATATCTCCCAAAATGAAGCCCTCACAACCAGGACACATTTCATCATTCTAAAAAGACTCACACAATCGTAAATTTCAGGTACAAACGTTTATTCTATATACCAACTATTCATACACATTTCTTCTTTATTATTTACAACAAAGTCAATTAATATCAAATCTTTCTAGCCATCCCTCTGTAAGCAGAAGGAGTGGCTGTTAGGTTTAAGTATAATTAGCCTTTGATGTTTATATTTATTATATAACATTCTATCTCTAAAATCTTCAATATGAGGAAAATTATAAATATATATTTGTTCATGTACAGACATGCATACATATGTAAAAACCTGAGATTTAGACATATATATATATATATATATATATATATATATTATTAATAATGAGACAACTCAAAATACATAAATTTTTAGGCCAGGAGAATTTTTGCCAAAAACATTCAATAGATAACTAGAGCAATAATCATTTTTTTTATTATTTAACCCTGAGTAAGGAAATAAAACCACAAAGACCTAAGGAATTACTGAGTATGAGAGAATATGAGAAAAACAAATACAATTAAGGAGAGAGAACAATAAATTAATTATAAAGAATTACAGGAATTAAGAAGACAGAAGATAATGATTGACATTGCATTTAATTTTTTGAATTTTAAAGATCAAAGTTGAATGGAAAGTAAGAAGCCAGAAGAGAATTTCACAAGTGAGAAGTGCAAGTAAAGAAATATTATATCTCACCATTTCCACAGTAAAATCTGTAAGATCTTGCTGGTAATCTTGAACTGTGCTTAAATAAAAAGCCTAGGTAGCATAGAGGAAAGTTCTTCAAAACAATTACCATGAAAGTATATATAGAAATGGCACAAGAAAGCTACATTACTTTGGTGAAGCCAAGATGCCAGGTCAGGACCAATAACATTGCAGATTCTTCTTTGGGTTTTACCAAGAATCTCTAAATACATAGCAGAAGCCACATGTGGCAGCAATATTCAAAGCAAGGACAAATGGTAGACTTAGAAATATGTAATATAGATTCTGGTAAGAAAAATTGTCTAGTACAACACAGTGAACCAACTTTCCAAGTAGCAGTCCTAGAACTTCATTCAATATAATCAATAAGTATTTAATAGACATGCCATGCCACTCATCAGGGTCAGATGGTCTGATAGATCTATAGAAGTAAGAGATTTATCAATGCATTCTGATCCTAATGGGTGGTATTCCACAATACTTTGGAGTCATCTGTTCCTCAATGGTAATACAACTCTGAGTTTCATGTATGATGCAATCATCAGGTGCAGATGAAAACTCAATCCACACCTGAAGATTGCATCGTGCATAAAATTCAGTATTGTACTAATGATAAGAAACAAAATATATATTTATTATTAGTATAAATTTTAGCGAGCACTGATCTATTACCAATCTATTACTCAATGTACATTACTCTCTCTCTCTCTCTCTCTCTCTCTCTCTCTCCATATATAACTATCTATTTATCTATATATATATATATATATATATATATATATATATATATATATACCCAATATATTTTCAATTATGTGAAGAACCAGAGAGACTGGAAAAAATGGAAAAAAGTAAACCAGTGTAATGTAAATATATATATTCTCTTTAATATAAATATTTATGTATGTGTGCGTTCACACATTTATATATATATATATATATATATATATATACTTTCTGCAACACATATATACACAGACATGTTTTCAGGGAATGTACAATTGTGGACACTTGAATCAATACGTACATCTAAACACTGATATTGGTTTAGGAAAGGAAAAAAATGCAAGAAAGAGTAATCATGGACCATATTGGAGAAAAAAAATGCTCAATCGATTGGGTACGATCCAGAAACCTAGACATTCTAAAAGCTGCTTTAACGAAGTGACTGACTTCAACTTTTGGCCAATGTCATTCATCAGGGAATTGCCAAGAGGGAAAGGAATGGTGATGTGTGCTTTACCAATATGTACATGCGACATTGCCAAGATCAAATGGTTGAACTATGATTCCTTCTTCAGCTCACCTGAAAAATCATAAATTTATACAAGTTTGGTTGAAAACAATGAATATTCATTGTTTATGATTTTTTTAATTTCATTTATAACCATTTTTCTTGTATCTGGGAAGAATTTCAACATAAATTGTCCAATATCTTTTGTCTGCTTTTGGCTTTATTTATAAGCCATTATTAAAGAGGTTATTTTTTGTGTTGTCAGAGTTGTGCTTCTTTGGTAGTTTTGATTGTTGTGTCTTTACATGTCATTGTCTCTTATTATTATGTTTTGTTTCTGAAATGATGTCAGGCTGCTTGTTTTTTATGGTTAAAGCTTCTAGCATTTGTAGTCATTTTTCCTGTTTATGTGGAATAGTATTTATACAATGAAGCAAACACTTTGTTAATGATTTATGAAAGCCAATAGCTCTCAGAAGACATTTTATGTTTAGACACAACTTGGAAATCAGAAGAATTCTTCATTATAGAAAAATCAGATTAAAAATTTTAAAGAGACTTTGTTGATATTCAACAATATATATTATATATATATATATATATATATATATACACAATGGAGCAAACAAATATATATATATATATTTATATATATATATATATATATATATATATAATTATTTATTCGAAAATTATAACATAAATAATTTATAAAATCACTACAAAAAATATGTGAACATACACACATACATACATATATATATTTTTGTAGTGATTTTATAGCATATTTATGTTATAATTTTTGAATAAATAATTATATTTGCTCTACTCTGTATTGAGCACGCTTTTAAGAATAGTATTTGTTGGTTATTGGAATGTATTCTGTATAGACCAATTCTATACTTGCAGATATATATATATATATATATATATATATATACAATGGGTGGAAACAAAATATATATATATATATATATATATATATATATATATATATATATATATATGTACAGAATGGGGGAAAACAAATATTCAGAAACATACAAATTTTTATTTATTGTATTTACAACTAATGAATAAACTTAATTTTCATATAATTAACTATACACAGATGAATAATAATAACTAAATATGCATAGAAAACAAAAAAATTGATTTAAAAGAAATAAATCCCATTTATCCATTTTAATGGGTGACAAATTATTCATACACTACAAAAAAGAATACATAATCTTCATTTAATGCTTTGTAGAATAGCTATTATTCACTTCTACAAGAACCAACCTCTTCTTGTAGTTCTCAATTAATGATTTGCAAATTTTAGTTGGTATTTTGTTCCATACTTCTTCACATATGTTCTTCAGATCTGGGATGATTGTTGGAGCTCTTGATTGGATTTGAATTTTCAAATAGTGCCACAGATTCCTGATTGGTTTTAAATCTAGAGACTGACTTGGCCATTTCAGGATATTTGCATTATATTCAGCAAGCCATTTCTTCGTAGATTTTGCAGTGTGTTTAAGATTATTATCTTGGAAGATCTATTGAGATTTTCAACCGAAATCATTAAATTTGCTTCCAAAATATTTTGATATGCTACAGCATTCATTCTAACATCTATAACTCATATGTATCCAGTACCTTTTACTAAAAAAAATATACAAACCATGCCACCACCAAATTTCATAATTGGAACTGTATTCTTTTGTTTGAAGGCATTGCCATCTTTCCTCCATACATGATTTCTAGAATTACATTCAAACAACTCAATTTTGGTTTCATCTGTCCATAATACTCTTTCAGACAAAAAAATACAAAAAGCTACCCAAAATCTTTGGGAATTTGAATAGTCTGCACAAGCCAAATATTGTTTTATTTTTATATATATATATATATATATATATATATATATATATATATATATATATATATAATGATTTTCTAAGCGTAGATTAGATGTGGCACAAGGCCAAAAGTATGGAACACCCATGAGAATCGAACTCACTACTCAATCATAATTGTTCTAGCGAGACAAGCTTGCTAACCGCTTTTGAGGTGTCCTATATATATATATATATATATATATATATATATATATATATATATATCCAAGAAGACTACTTTGAAGAAAGCAGTAGAAACATGATTTTCTCATATTTAGTCTCTGAACTTTTGGATTACACCTTGTATAATATGAAGGTGTTTGCCAATATTTCTCTATGCTATTTCAGATTTTACAAGTACAAAATGATGATAAATATCCCATGGCCAAACCAATTAATTCTTGCCAGAAAAGAGTGAAATTGTCTTCAATCTAACTCAGGGGGATAATCCCAAGGTAATCATTTCCACACTGAAAGAGGCAAAATGGCTTTTGAACAGATTATTTTTATTCAGAATTCATCTTTCTTTTTTTTTTATTGGCAATGAAGTGCAGGAGAGCTGAGTTCAAATTCTAGCCTGGTCTGCTGCATTCCTTTTTGCACAAATAACCTTGAGGAAAGAACTAATGCATATCTTCCCCTCCCAGTTATGGATTAAATAGCAAGGTAGATTAATCTCTCTAGTCTTGAGAATAACTTTGAATTCCATACTATAGAAAAGGTAACAGGAAATCAGTCTACCGTATTCTCAAGAATTATAAACATTTACAGAAATATACAGTTCTCAGTTCTTTTTGGACCAATCTTCCCAAATAAATAAGATTTTTATTTCTTTCTTCTGTGAATAATGAGAAGACTGACTCAAACATTATTATTCCATTTTAGAAGATCAATTCTAAATTTTTCTTGTACTGAACACAGCATTGACAAAATTTTTGATCTTTATTTATTTAAAATGGCCTTGTGTTAAATACAATATTAAATAATTGAAATTATTCCAGCCCAAATAAGCTATCGCAGTAGGCATCCATCAGTAGGTATCTATAGATTCAACTAAACTTGCTAGCTGATCCCTGTTACCTATAGACTTAGCAGGCTGAAGCCTCAGACCTCAAAATAAAGCTGACCTCTAAGATGTATAATATTAATATAACATTTTTGGCACATTCATAGACCTTTCTTACACATCCTGTCATGATGCATTGTAGATTGTAAACAACTCTTCAGTAATTTTAAACAGCCATCATCATCCTCAGCTTTACTAAAATCATTTAATTTAACATGCTTCCATTTTCCTGTACTCGTGAGAATGCAGGATTTCAAGGAGCCTCCCAAGTGGAATAGCCTAGGGCCTCGCTTCATCTAAATCCAGCCCTGTTTGTGGGTAATGAATTATTCTTTACTTTGAAACCTTTATCCCACAGATGAAATGATGCCAGTCTCTCACTACTTGATTGCTATTACTATGGCAGATGTTCGAACAGGTTTAAATTCCTTCATGCCACCAGCTCAGAATTTCATATCTAAGACTTACCATGCCGTGTTTATGGCGGCAAAAAATTCCCATTCCCTTCATGTCCCTTTGATAAGGAGAAAGTTCCACTTCTTCTCCAGAACTGTTACTTAATGGAACAGACTCCTGAGTGGATGCCTTCCTGACAACTACAATTTTGCTCTCAACTGAGAGCAAGATTGTAGTTGCATGTCTTCATAATAAGCATTCCTTACTTCATGTCTTCATAATAAGCATTCCTTACTTCATTCTATTTCCTCCTTTATAACAATCTCAGTCAGTAATCCTCTACTTTGAGTGGCTCTTGGGATTTATATTTGGTAAACTAACAGAAAAAAATGAAAGAAAAGGAAAAAGAAAAAAGAAAAACACCTAAAGTGCCCACCTTTGGATTATATTGCAACTATGCTGAAAGCTTCTTCGTCACAGTTTCTGGGAGAAAGTGCATAAACTGACATGACCAATAATTTGAACAAGGCTCAAATTTTGATCATTTAACTGACATGACCAATAATTTGAACAAGGCTCAAATTTTGATCATTAAACTGACATGACCAATAATTTGAACAAGGCTCAAATTTTGATCATTAAACTGACATGACCAATAATTTGAACAAGGCTCAAATTTTGATCATTAACTGTGACTAAGGTCCTTTCGGCATAGTTGTAGTACTATCAGCCACATGGTGGAGTTATTTCTGACTAAACAGGTTCCCAAACCAAGATTTTTCTGGTGAAGATTGTGACTTGGCAAGACAAGACCTACCAAAGGGTGACTGAACCCTCTCTTAGGGTCAGTAGCCATCTTGCACAATGGAGTAGACTGGGCTCAATAACTTTTATGCCACCAGTGTGGTGATGGCACAGTATCACTGGGAGGAGGACTTTCTAGACAGATTTTCCCGATGAAATCAATAGCCACATGCGTGTAACCAAAGTAAGCCTTCAAGTTGGAGGGTGTAGAGAGGGATACTTTCCCAAGACACACTACGCATAAATGAATACCTTTCCAGCTTCGAACCTAGATATGTGGAGGTAAATGGTCAATTGCTCAGCTATGCAGTGACTGTATCACTATACTCCGTCATAGGACATAATGACAACGATGACGATTATGAGGATGATGACGACGATGATGATGATGATGATGATGATAACAATGATGATGATGATGACAATGATCACAAGGATGATGATGATGATGATGACAACGATGATGATGATGACAATGATGACGATGATGATGACAACAATGATGATGACAATGATGACAATGATGATGATGATGACAATGATGATGATGATAATGATGTTGATGACAACGATGATGATGATGATGATGATGATGACAATGCTGACGATGATGATGATGATGACAATGATGACGATGATGATGATGATCATAACATTGTTGATGACAACAATGATGATGATGATGATGATGATGACAGTTCAATGTTAATTCAACTTAAAATATGTTATAATTAAATTATAATTAAAATATTGAACAAGAGAAAGGATATTATATTAAATAGCATAAAATATTGAGCTAATTCAAGGGGACTGAATTCGAATAACTTTGTTTTCTTGGCAATTCCAGGTGACCTTGTCAGCATGAGATGATGATAAATATCCAGTGGCAAAATCAATTAATTCTCAATGGAGAAGAGTGAAGTTAATTGTCTTCTATCTAACTCAGGGGGATAATCCCAGGGTAATCATTTCTGAAATAAATGAGGCTAAATGTCTTTCAAACCAGACTATTTTCATTTAGGATTCATCTTCTTTTTTTTCTCCCAATGGCTGCAATGAAGCCTGTGCTCAACCAAGTGAGTTTCTTTTTGCATTTTTTTAAGTATATAAGATTGTATTTTCTTATCTCATTACCTGTGTATCATTTGCTTGATTCTATTTTTTTTTAAATCTACTTATAATAGAATGATACTTTTGTATGTGCTTCATCTTGTTCTTTTGATGGATGGTGCAAGATGGTAATTTATAATTTACCAGCTATGAGTAAAGAAGTATTAAAAAAATATATGTATGTAAAAACATCAACTTCCCTTAATGCATTATCTTTGCTTGTTAAGCGGCAATTGACAAACAGGAAGACACAATGGGAAGAGTAGAAAAATAATACTAAAATGCATACCTTTTTATCTCTTTTACATTCTTCTTGTCGATGATGACATATTGTTTCTGCTTAGTGATAACATTACCATGCTTTATTATTTGTCTCCATCGGGTATATTATTAACTTGTTTGAAAAAAAGAAACCAGTGGTTTCATAATGACAAAATCAGACACTGAATCTATCAACTTCTTAATTTACCATACATATACAATATACAAAACTAGCAACTTCGTTAGAAACAAAGAAAACAGTATTGAATTGCTATGAAACATCAACCCTCTTATTTTGTATATTCCTGCATCAGGTTTTGTTTGCTATTTTGTTTTATGTTGATTAAATATTACTTTTTAAGTAGTTGTAAAAATTTTATATTAAATATAGAGGAATCCTTTTCAATTGTAGTTGTTATTGAGTTGGTAGAGAGTATTAGGTGACTAGTTTTATCAAAGTTATTCATAGAGTGATCTTTACTTATTGGCCTGCCAGAATATGACTGCACTTTGTCTGTTTTCTCCTCTGAACTTCATCTACTTCCTGATTCTGACTCATTCTTTGGTCATTTATTTATTGATGCTTGTTCCCTTCCCCAACATTTCTTACCAAACCATTGCACATGCATAAAGTCATTAGCCGAATTCATTTATTAACCCCCTAGACCTGAACCTTTTGATAGAGCATGCAATTAAGTAGAAGTAGACATTTGTAAATTTGGCCTGGTTTGGAAGAAGGTCAGAAAAGAAGATCACCTAGTAAAAAATGGTTACACTGAAAAAGGATTTCAAGAATAGTTAACTTTTTAAGGTTCACTCTGTACAAGGCCCAGAAGCCACTTGAGATAGAGGCTTACATCAAGTGTTAGTTTATACAGATAGGAGGGGTAGATAACAGTTAACTTGAAAAGGTTAGTGACCAGGGAAACATCCTTGTTGTAACCTAGGGAAGGTTACTGACTAGAATAATCACACAAAGATTGGTAATGAATGATAATACTTAAGACATGAACAATACATATAAGATTCGCCAGCAGCGCATAGAAGTAGTAGTCAACTGCTAGAAGTGAGCCAAGTGAATTCCACAATGAATCTCTAACTGCAAACCAAGATACAGTATTTACTACTGTAGTTGCATGAATGGAGACATACCCATTATCGTCCATAGGTATGCTACAACTATCCTTTTGGGAGTCTGTTCCACAAGGCAGTGGTTAGTAGGAAGAAGCTGTTCAAATCGAACTTACTTCTCATTGATGGATTATGGAGAGAATGTCAGTGGTTTGTAAGTGACATGGTGGGTTCTAGCCATGAAGTTTAGACCTGGCAGAACCAAGGAATGTATTTTGTTCAAGCACTTTCCATGGAAGTAGCGACAAATCAATGAGAGGCTTGCTCCATCCTATCTGTAAGAGAGAGGTTACAAGGTGGAAAATGATTCTTCTCCAACAAGGATTCGGAGGCACTTTTGAACTCTATCAAAACTGGAAAGTGAGGACTGGAGTGAACCAGGCAGTTCCTGCCAAAATGTACTCTATTTTCAGTCTGATCTGGCTCTTATAAAAGAAGATGATAACATGCAAAGTCGGGTACTTTCTGGAGCAGTACAAGAAGCCAAACATTTTACCCCCATCTTTAGCAATGGACAATATTGGATCTCAAACTCACATCCAATCTTATATATGATGTTCCCAATTTCATTATGACCTGTGGCTGTTTGGGGTCTGATTAGTGGTGATGGAATATAACTAGTTTTGAGTCATTAAATGTAACCAGCCAGTAGAATGTATTATGTGCCAAGGTTAATCAAAGTTATTTGTGTTATTTTCTTCTTTGTTTTTGTTGATTTTTTAAGCTTTTCTCTTTACATTATATATGAAATAACTGAGTGTTTTCAATGTATCTTTCTTTGTCAAGGAGTGCAAATTATACTCTTACCATATATACTTCATGTATAGTGTGACCTTTGAATTCCTTTCATGAAAAATCTGATTTTTTTCATATACCTCATGTATAATGCAACTGCAACTTCTAAGCAATACTAGCAGGCTCATATATCCCAATATCTAAATATCACAGTACTGGGCATCATCCTGGACATATTTTATACCAAATAAATGCTCTTCATTCTTTTTTGTTTAAAGCTACCCCAACATAGTGAGAAAAACCACTTACCGTAAAATATCTGATATAAAGATTTAGATACCATATTTTTATTTTTGTTCATGCCTGATTTTCAAACTCTTCAAAAAAATTACCTCTGTATGGTGCAACAAACTATTGCTTGCATAAAAAACTTGCACTATACTCAAGTATATATGGTATGTAGAAAAAATATTGTGGCTGTTGTGGTGAATCAGACTGGGAATGTATTAAAACTGAAGGAAGTCATATAGAAAGATTTCATTATAAACAAAGAAAAGACTGTTATGTAATATCTAGCCACCTATATAGAAGTAAATGTGGAACAATTTCCACAGAGATGAAGAGGAGACATGAGACAACATGGATGTGATTCTACAGAAGGATGCCGAGAATTCTATGAACTGAATATGAAAGAAGGAAATTTAAAAAGAAATATGAACTAAAAAGAATCAAAGGAGATCATTTAAATTTCTGCAACATATACTGAGGAAAGAAGGTTTGTATAATTTAACACTATGAGGACATATTGAAGATAAGTGAGTCAGACAGAAACATTGAATAGCCTACCTAACAAGTGTAAATGAATGGCAGAACAGGGACTGGGAAAGATAATAAGGAGACAAACATTGCAAAGGATAGAAAGCTGTGGAGAGCAATGATCACCTAACAAGTTTTTATAAATGAATGGTAGAACAGAGAATGGCAGGTATAGTAAGGTGACAAACATTGCTTAGACCAGCATTTCTGAAACATTTTACCCTTGTGGACCCCTTGAAATAGTTTTTATGTCTCAGGGAACCCCTGCATAAAAATGATTGGTTTAAAAATGACAATTGGAAAAATTCTTAGTTATTTTGTCTTCCAACATTATCAAGGCAAGCAATGAAAGTGAAATGTTTTGTAGCCATAGTTACAGCAAATCCAAAATTAAAAAAAAAAGAGATGCTCCTGTGTAAGCCTCTTTCAGGATTTTGGTAACTTCCTTTTTACTAAGAGTTTATTTTTTTGTTTTCCATGTTGACAACATAGTTAAATTTGGTAGAATTATTCTGGGAAATTTAACTGTATAAAAATGGTTATAACCCATTATTAATATCTATTTATATTTTTACTGGTAGCATGGCCCAGCGTTGCCCGTGCTTGATTCAAAAATCATACGACTTATACAGCAATCGCTATCACTTGACTTAAAATATTTTTGCCCTTCCTTGCCTTTAAATGAGTTCCCTTTGCCATGCTGATGTTGCTACATGCCTTACTTCTTGCCTATCTCACATTGCGAATTTTTTCTAAGCTCTATACTAAACATTAAATCTATTACAAAAAAAGAACTAAACAAAATGAACACAAAACGATCAGCTTTTAAAAAGGACTCGTAACTGGAAAAACCGAATGAAAAAGAATGTTAACAACAAATAACGGAATCAGAATCAACGTTTTTTAAGCAAGCAAATGAGCCAATTGGTGTGCCATCGATTTAAATTTTTCCCACAAAAGACACATGCTGTTGTTCATGTTGGCTCTCACACTGGCCAATAGAATTTTCCTGCCTATTCGCAGCGCCAGCTATAGGCTCTCCTCTGGAGAAGAAAATGGCTTGCAAAATTTTGCCGTAGAAGCATGAAAAAAAAGACTGGGATTGGGAAACAAAAGTCTTGGTCTAATGCTGTTAAAATGTGCATGTAAATGAAAGTCCGTTGAAAATTGCGGCTGTGTAAAATCTGGAGATCCTGTTGTAGAGATCAGAACACATGTTAAACATAATATTTTTTTTTTTTTTTTGGATGAAACTAAATTATTCAGCACCTAGAAGTTTATTTTTTGAGAAGTCACAGGTTTTTCATTCACAAAAAAAAATCTGTAAAGCCACACAAAAAAGAAACATAAATGAATATGGTGAGTATCACATATGTATAAAACATATGAGCAGAATGAAAGCAGATAATTATTACAAAAACTTATTGTTTATTGATAATGTCGAAAGGGCATGAGATAAATCAAAGTACAATGTCCTACGAACAAATATTCAGGAAATGTATTTTTGAAGCTGATTTAGTTAGTGAATTTGCTCCACTCATGTGAAACCTGTACTTGTCATTTGCTTCTCACAGAACTTCTGGTGATCTCTTGCAAAAACCTAGGGTTCCAGGGAACACCAGTTGAGAAACACTGGCATAGAGCAGCTAAAGATGGGGAAGTTGCATCTGTTCCTGAAGAACAACTGCCAACCATTCTTCATTCACCAGTTTTTCATTCAAGAGTTCTATTATATTTCTGTTTCTAAGAGAGGAAATCTTTTCTCAAACTGTATTGGTCACACAAACAAAACAAGTTCTATGGACCAATCAATGTTGATTCTTGACTACAAAACAATCATATAAAAAACAGGCATAAAGTAGTCAATACATTTTCCTTGAATACTGGTCTTAATGGGGTAGAACTAAAGATAAAAAAACTGTGAAAATGGTCCCTGTATTGTTAATGTATTGTCTTTGTGTGTTTATGATAGTAATGTTATATAAAAAAGAAAATACAATACCAACGCCACCGCCCCCATAAAAAAAACAGATTTACCATTTGGGAAAAAAGACCCTTTATGCTTAAATTGTACGCTTAAACCAATGGATCATATCCAGATTCCAAGAAGGAATAGCTTTGACAGATATAGGAAATCTTTGAAACAAAATTTTAAATGAACATTTCATTCATAATTGTTTTTTGTCAAGGAAAGTGGCATCCCAGTAAAATTCAAATTTCAAACACTTTTCTTCACTATATAAAGACAGAACTATTTTGATATGATCCCAAATAAAAAGAAAAATAATGGACATTTAATTAATAAAATGTCATCCCAGAAGAGTGATATTACCTAGAAGTAGATGATATATAATACAGTGTAACAAAGAATTGGCGGCAGACAAAATTGGGTACATCAACACTGAGGTGAGGCCCATATTCATTTTGATAAACACGGGCATAAAAGCTGAGAAAATAAGGGGAGAAAGGTGTCGAGTTTGCAAAAGAACATGTGTTGTTCATTTCGGTGTCAACTGCAGCGTAATACGGAGAAGACAAAAACTTCTGAATTTTTGCTACAGACTGATTACAAGTCATAATGCTGAAATAGCTTGTAATCAGTCCGTAGTGAAAATCTGGAGACCGTTGTCGTGGCAGAATCCATTATTCAGCACCTAGGATCTATTTTTTTGAGGGGAGGTGTATGGACAAAATGGGAATGAGTGAATTCGTTTGACAAGGCAAACGTCATATGTGGCAGACAACAAAATGGAATGATGCCACGTGCAGCCAGGATGACCAGACTGGAGTGCCCAAAGATGATACATCTCCGTTATATTCATTTCAGGATAAGTTCAGGATAAGGAATATCGACCGGTACCAACGTGTACGGCCCCTACAAAAACATACCATTTGGGAAACCCCATTAGATGTTTCCAGATTCCAAGAAGGAACAGTGACAGGGTGATCAGCCTGCAAGCCATTGTTGTCAATGGCATCCCACACCTTATAAAGGGTGTATGACCCTGGACAAATGTCATCCACTGGATTGTTGACAACATTTCAGTGACTGAGCAGAAAAAACGAGAAACCACAGAACCACCCTTCAATGAAACACGCCGTTACCAAGGCTGATTTCCTCAAGGATCAGGCTGATTAACAAATGAATGATATTTTCGTTACAGGCTGACACAAAAATGGTTTTCGTGACCAGACTGGAATTAGGCCCAGATATTTTCAAGTTAAAAGCTGAGTTTTTAGGGGGAAAAAGGTGTCAAGTTGGCAAAAAGACACAGATATTTTGACTGAGCAGAAGAAAACGAAGAAGACAAAGACTTCTGTAATTTTCGTTACAGGCTGATTACAGATGATTACAGATATTTTCGTTACAGGCTGATTTTCGTTACAGGCTGATTACAGATATTTTCGTTACAGGCTGATTTTCGTTACAGGCTGATTACAGATATTTTCGTTACAGGCTGATTTTCGTTACAGGCTGATTACAGATATTTTCGTTACAGGCTGATTTTCGTTACAGGCTGATTACAGATATTTTCGTTACAGGCTGATTACAGATATTGAGCTTTCAGTGGGTAAATAACTATAAAGTAGAGCTGGTGCTTTTATTTTTTAATCTCAGAATTCATGGGAGAATTGAGCTCCAATTTGGTATTTATTCATATAGATTCCATAATATAGGTTTTATTTAATTAGCTGTTATGCTTCTCTAACTGTTCAACTGTTGAATATATAATTAATTCTAATTTCTATTTTCACATCGATACGGTGGCTTTTAAGCTAGCTTAAAATTTTAAGTTAGCTGCAATTTTGGATACGAAGTCTATACAAAAATAAGAGTTACTCTCCTTGAACCATGTTAGCAATGATAATGTCTAGTATAATATATTAATATATATTTTTAACCTCACACAATCTGGCAACTCTGAATCGGAAATCAATGAAAATTGTTTCTTGCGCTTAACTTTTCTAGGGCTTTTGAATGAGCTATGAATCATTGATATCAGACCAGTGGGAGTGGAGGAGTTGCTTGGACATGCACACACACAAATATATACACATACACTGTACTTTATATATAAGATTTATTCTGAGACAAAGTGTTGTCACTGTTATACATTGATTCTTTTGAACTTGTTTCCTCATCTTTGCTGATTTCATTTAATGTTTTGCTTTCAGTAATCTCCAGCCTTCTTTCTATTTGAATCTTTCAGATGAGGTGATATTATTATTATAGAGGATACAACAAGTATTTGTAGCAATATCAGTCAGCCAAGGTCTTTTTAAATTAAAAACAGTGGGACCTGGTACAAAAATGGATTTGGAAGATTTATTTTTGACCGATGGTTATTAGTATCATGAAGTGGGCTTCAACAAGCATGCCAGACAAAGAGAAGTTGCTGAATGAAGATAAATCACCTTTTTTAAACAAAGACAGCAGGACAAAGAACCATGCCTGCTATAAAACTAACCCGTACCATACAGAGAGACAAAGCAGACTGAGCTGCAATGAAACATATTTCAGGACACACCTTTAGTTGGATATAAACACCTCCAAAGCAAAACTGCTCTCTTTCAATCATATTTGTGAACCTTTTTACCTTTTATCAACTCATCTAATGATAACTTCCAGAAAAGTAACTCCTTTGGCCTTCTCAGTCAAACATTTTTCACTGACATATAGTGGAACAATTATATCAATTCAATTGTTTAGTTTGCTGCTAAGAAAGTTGGTTCACCTTGACACACTAGACAATATTTCAGACCACAATATATCTTATGCATTTATCAGTCTACCATTAATCAATTCATTGCAAATTGCTGCCAGGTCTGGTCTGATGCTTCTGTTATGTATCTAGAAATTTTTGACAAATTTCCAAAGAAGAATCTGCAATGCTATCTGTCCTGACCTGAAATCTTGGATTCAGTCACTTTCCCACCACTGTAATATAGATTCCTTGTTATGTTTCTATAAATATTTTAAAGGTAATTAATCTCTTTCATAGCTCATCCTCATGAATTTAAGTGCAATACTAAATTGGCAACTAGGTCACAGTGTTTTACTCTTGGAATTGCTAGATGTAACCATAAATTCTATGCTAACAGTTTCTTCTCTCACATTTCACACTTTTGCTTTCCTATCAATTGTGACCTCCAGAAATTTAAATACAATGTCAATCGTTTAATAATAGTACTTTATTGTTCTCTCTCCTCAGTATCACTTTCATAGGTTATCCTACTTGATTTTGCTAAGGGGACACTCTTTAAGCCTATAAAAAAGCGTGAATTTCTCTCTATAGTCTCTTTTCTCTTTTACAAGTTCTGATGTAGTTGCATGTGTGAAAAAATGTCCCCTAGTGGGACATGCCCATTTTCATGGTTTTAATTCTCTCTCTTGGCATGTGTACTCTTTCACATATGTGTCGATTAGGCCTACTCAAATATACGCAGAGAAACACACATTCTCTAGTTTTAAATGTTTTCTATGTAATTAGTCTTTTAGTACTTTCTTCTTTTATTGTAATTGTAATTCCTTTTGACAATACATGCAGTTAGTTGTTGTTTGTTTTATATTGTTTTGTGTTACTCATTTTTTAGCTGGACTTGCATTGAGTTCACCAATATTGTTTGTGGGACAAATTTTCCAGGAACCTCTAAATATTGTCTAAAGTGTTGATTCCCACAGCAGGCTAAATATTTACCTCAAACCTACAAGCAGTCCTGCAACACTTTCTCAGTTTCTTTCTCTATCAGTAACCCGTCTATTTTTATTTACACTATTTACATTCTTCAGACTGTTGTCCTCATATTTTTTGACATATTTGCAATGTTTCAGCCATTCTTCAGGTGATTGGAATTGCAAACTGAACTCTTTTTTTCATCCACTGGTGTAGATTGTTTTAGTTCTTGCTAGTTTTTGCCATACCTCTTCCAGATGTCTCAGTTACCTCCCTTTAACTCAACTCTCCCAGTTTTTGCTCACCACTGCAGTAGCGAGGTACTGAATTCACAATTCTTTGTGTCAAGTCACCAGATCCAGCCAAGACTTTTACCCACTGAGCCCTTTCTTTTTTAATGACTTTATTGTATTGCTTGGAATGAAATGATTAAAAAAGTATTTATATGTATAAAGACAAATAATAGGAAAAAAATTTAATTCTTCGAATTTTGCAGAGCACAAACAGAAAATGATTGTCGTACACATATCAAAACTTTCAAGAACAATGAAAAATAAAGAAAATTTTAGTGAGTGATTTAAAATATTTTATTTTTAGCAAAAGGAATGGATTGAATAAAGAAAAAGAAAATTTAATCTTCAAATGAGTAAAAATGACATTTAATCAAATCCAACTATAAAAAACTTAAAATAGCCAAAGAGTAAAAAAAATAAATAAATAAAAAATATTCCCATTTAGACAGGGAAACTGTCAGGTTTCTGATTATGTACTTGTAAAATCTACACTTGAAGTATTATGCTCAGGAGAATGTAATTAATTGATTGATTTGTTTTTTTATGTCTTATTAACCTCCTGTGGGTTATTTAAAGCTATAATATAGCAACAACTCTAAGTAGAAGCTTATGGAGCTTTATTTGACTAATTCATCTTTAGTGCTGAAAACATTTATCTTATTATAGTGGGTGGTTACAAGAGATGGGTTAGATGGGAACTGCTTATTTTATTACCACATTGTCTGCATCCTGAAATGACATGATACAAAGAAGAAGAACAACAAGTATGAGTAAATGGACAGCAAAAAGAGGAAATTTATTAAGAATTACAAAGGACAGGAAATTGTGGAGAGCCATGATTGTCAATGCCCTGTGAAGGGACATGACACATAGAAGAAGAAGAAGAAGAAGAAGAAGAAGCATTAGTAAATGGATAGCAAAAAGAGAAAATTTATTAAGAGCTAAAAAGGATAGGAAATTGAGAAGAGCCATGATCATCAATGCCCTGAAGGGACGTGGCACATAGAAGAAGAAGCATTAGTAAATGGACAGCAAAAAGAAAAAATTTATTAAGAGCTACAAAGAATAGGAAATTGTGGAGAGCCATGATTGTCAATGTTCTGAAGGGACATGGCACATAGAGGAAGACAAACAAGCTTAAGTAAATCGATGCAGAGAAAGGTTTAGGAGATATAAGAAAAAATATAATTGCTAGCCTTCTGAATTATTCAAATAAATTGTAATATAGCAACAACACTAATCAGAATTTTTATTTGCCTAATTCAGTTTTAGCGCTGAAAATGTTTTAGTGCCAAAGCAAACAATAGTGGAGATGAGGTGTGCTTATTTTATTATCACACTCTCCCCATGTATTTATTTTATTCATATGAAAGAAAATTCTTCATATAAACAGGCATCTTGTTGGTCCTTTGGGATGTCAGGTTGGCTTGACCTTATCAGTTATTTCTTGTGTTTCTTCCTCAGATTCTGAGTTTGGGAGCTTCGATCTGACACGCTTTCACCTACTTCAATGCTTGGACTGTTCTCTTTCTGAATTCAGCCTTAGCACTGAAAATGTTTATTTTATTTTAGTGGAGAGGGGAGATGAGATGTGCTTATATTATTACCACAAAAGCCAAAACATATTTTTGATTTGTAAGAATAATTATTTTTCATTGTAACTAAATAATGCATTATCACTTTTCCTTTTTTTGGGAGAATAACAATACCCTTTCCAGATAAAAGCTTTACTATTTAAACAATAGTTGGAAGTGAAGACAGATTCATACTTTTCCAAAGGGTATGTAATCTAATGACTCTGACTGGAATTTGAACTCTGCTCTCCAGTTTCTCAGTCCAAGTTGTTATCACCACCAGCATATTGATTTAGAATATGATACTAGCCTGGATTTTTTATTTACTTTTGATTATCTATCCAAAATGGAGCAGCAGAGGGTTAACCTGAAGGTGACCTCATAACCACCAGGTTCAGATTTGCACCTCACAGAAAGTCAGTGACAGCCTTAGACATGTAAACTGGTGGTTGACCCAGCTGCACTTAGGATGTGCACATGTGGGGTAACTGGATAACAAGAAGCTATATAAGCACCCCATTCAAGAGGGAAAAAATCAGAGAGTTTCTCACATCCTCAAGAGAAGAAAATGCACATTCAAAGCTAAACACCCTCACACTAATACTAATTGACAAATATTTTTTTGTTTTGCTTTGTTTTTTGTTTTTTTAATCATTTCATCACAAGCAATGTGGAAATGGCACTACTACGCAGGGGGTTACAAAAAGTGAAAGTGAGAGAAAAGGTATTGAGAGGATTGAGGAAAGGACAAAAGATGAACAGGATTCAAGAAGATAGAAGATGGCAATTGACATTGCATTTAAATTTTTGAAAATTCTAGTTATCAGAGAAGCAAGTAAACAGAAGGGAATTCCACAGGTAGGAAGTGCAAGAAAAGAAACTGTTGGAGTAGAAATGGTAGTTGCATTTCACTATTTCAACAGCAAATGGATGGTGCCTAGATGCCAATCTAGTAGCATGCTTAAATCCATGTAGTTGGGATACTAGGGAAAAAAGCTCATCAATGCAGTTACTATGAAAATATTTATAGAAAAGATAAAGAGAAGCCACACTGCATTGGTGATAAAGTGACTGAAGTTGAGATGCCAAGTCAGGATCGATGACATTACAGATCCTTCTTTGGATTTTGTCAAGAACCACAAGATAAATAGCAGGGGCACCAAACCTGATATGGTAGCTGTATCCAATGTATGAGTGGATGTTAGATTTGTAAATATGCAAGATGGACTAAGACAAGAAACATTTTCTGGCATGTCACAGTGAACCAACTTTCCTTGCAATAGATGCAGCTATTGATCCAATATAGCTGTTCCAGTTCAAGTCAGCTGAAAACGTGAGGCCAAGAAGGCCCAGCATGTTGCTCTTCAGGAGTCTAGCATCAGCCATGCTGAATACAGGCAGAAAAGGTTTCTCTTTGGTGGTTAAATGAGAGCAGTTTTGTTTTGGATTTGAATAAATCATAATTTTACATATACAAGATTTAGTCATGTGTTCTTATTACTCTTTTTATGTGTATGTGATATTTTGCCTTTGATATTATCTATGAGTATTTCTGATACCATGTAACCCTACCGCATTATCAGGATACTGACAAGTAAACTGGTTCCCTATAAGGATTTTTTTCTGATGAGGTGGGGTGGCTAAACACCTAGCAGGCTTAAAACAAGACCTGTCAAAGGGTGGATGAATCCTTTCATGGAATCAATGATTGTCTCAGACATGTGTGGGAATGTAGAAATAACTAGGTTGGTGTACATGCACACAATAAGCCCACTGGGACAGTTTGACTCGTTCATTAGGGTATTCATTTAGCAGGAGGAAATCTTTGATGTAACAGCTACTGTTTGAGAACATCTGTAGATGTTTTCTTCTTATTAGGTGCCTGCTGTTCTTGCTCAGAGAATGGTATTGATCCAGTGTAGCAACTTCATGCACAGGCATTGCTTGATATCCTAATATCTTTTTGTATGGAGAATGACTGGGCATAGCCAGAAAAGACAATTATAACCAACAAAAGCTCAAAGTAATGTTACTTTGTGCCAGATGTTTTAAAAGATTGTCCGGTTTAAAGAGCCATATCCATTCAAACTACAACTAAGTCTTACAAGGATATCATGTGATGATCATACTCAACAACAAGGTGGAAGCTGTCTTTATGCTATTTTTAATAATTGTTAACCACATCTATACACTTACACACATGTTTATATTCATGCACACCCACCCAGGCATATACATATATAGAATACACATATATATAAACACACATTCATTCTAACCTGAGGAAGCCCAATTGAGTATATGCTCTCTGGGGAAATGTGTCGTTAATAAAATCTTTCACACTTCCCTTTTGTTTCAGATACTGTTATACATCCTACAAACACACACATTCAGATAAGTGGAAGAAAAATGATTATTTAACGAAAAAATGCATTAACTATTGCTGATCCCAAAGCACTACTTAAAAAATAAATAAATAAAAAGCATTTATTGTTAAATAAAGTTTTTTCTTCAAATTATAACAAATGCTGAGCCATCGATCTATTCCTTTTGTTTTTCTCCTTTACTTTTAACTGGGGAAAAAAAAACAAAAAAACAAGAACAAAATAAAATAAAAAAATCAGGATTCAAAATGCTAGTTAGGTTCAAAAACTGAACTCTGACATTTATGAGAAGCACATAACTATATAAAGACAAAGCAAATTTATTTTTATCTGTTAAGTGATGTATATTTGCCACTAAATATTTCTTAATTTAATATATTCAGATATATCGGTTGAATCAAGATCATTATATGACTGGTTCTTATATAATTATTTCAGGTAATGTAAAAAGGCCTGATTAAATTTTAAAAAAACTGTTTTTTTTTTTATATTCACATAAAAAAAACCTTGATTTAAAATCTAACAATACCAAACAACTCTAATACAGATATAGATAAAAGAAAAAGGCAGACAGACATTCTCTAAGTCTCGACATTGATAGGTGATAAGCTAAGGTAATTAATTTGATTTATGATTCCCACTTACACTCAGAGATCCCAAGGAATTTCCTCATACACAGTTTTGTCTTTCTTTCATTCTAACCTGAAGAAGCCAAAGAGAGCATTTGCTCCTCGGTGAAATGTGTCATTAAATAAATCTTCCACATTGTCTCATCATCTTCACTTTTATTTCAGATACTATTATACATCCTACAAACATACATATAAATGTGTGTGTGTGTGTGTTTGGGGGGTGTAACACATAAATACATACAAAATTTAATTGTGTTGAAAAGCAAAAAAGAACTATCCAAAAAGGTCTTGATGCGGAAACTCACATGAAATGTTTGCAGTAGGCTTTGCTTGAGTAAAGCAGAAAATTTGAATTCTATTCAAAGTCCTCATAGTAATGCATAGACCAACTACAAAATGACTTAAAATACTGAGAATTCATGTCTGTTTGTGGAAAAGTTGTCAATCAATCAGTTGACTGTAAAGACATGCTAACAAAAATAACAAAAATAAACCTAATGACAACAAAATACATGTATTTCATGCTTACATTGTGCCAGAAGTTTTAAATATTTGTCTGGTTTGTGATAGTCATACAATGAGATGAAAGCCATCATGATGCTATATATTTGTGATATCTGTGTGAGATGCCATGTATGTATGTATATATATATATATATATATATATATATATATGAGTGTGTGTGTGGGTGAGACAGAGAGAGGCATTATGTGTCTACATACGTGCCTGGACAATTGAAAGATAATGATAAATTGAATTATTAACCAAAATTAGAATTATTTTAGATAAAGACTACAACAATTTATGATTTGTATAACATTTTTATTCCAGTTATTCAACAAGATTATGAAACAGAACCATGCTAAAATATGCAGATTCGCAGACAAAAGGATTTGATATGGATAAATTTGGACAGATTTATTCTAAAAAGTAAAAAGAAATATAAGAGATTGCTTTTAAGAATTTTTCTTTTTTATGGAACTTTGTTCGCTTCATGCACATACTTCTATTTATTATTTAAATCGTAAAATCCTTTTTTTTTGACTTAAAAGGAAACACTTGACTAAAAAAAAACTATTTTTAGCTATTTTTTCTTTTTGCTTTTTCCATTTCTTTTTGTTTCTTTTGCATAAAATACCTGAAGCATCAATTTTATGAATTCTGAGTCAGATCTCCATCAATCAATAGCTTTATCTTTGGCTTTTTCATTTTCCTAACCATTTCATTTCCAAAAGTTTGCCATATAAAATATTCTCTATTTTGATAGAATTTTTTTTTCATTTTTGGGATAAATTGCATTTTGTTTTTCTTTTCTTTTCATAAATGCACAATATTCTGGGTCAATGAAAAGCAAGAAATTTTGGGTCACTGAAAAGTTATTACAAAAAATATAGAAATAATTTGCATATAGAACAGTTATCCATGCCATTTTATTTAAAAGAAAAAATTAATGTACTAAATTGAAATTTCCATCTCTATACCCTAAAATGAATAAAAAAAAAGATAAGAGAATCATTTGCTATGCCAAAGACAAACTTTTTTCAACTGCTATAAATCTTAATTTTTATTTCCATCATTGAATCATACACTGAAGCACTGATTTAATCTGACAAATCATGCATCAGCTTTAAGAAGATTGCATAAATGATGAATAATCTCGTTCATATAAGAAACTCCTGACATAGTTATTCCCCCTGATTCTCATGTGAACCTTTAACAACTTTGTTTTGTTTTTATTTTATTTGATAACCAAGAATCTTCGTGCCTTCATAGGAGCTAATCTTAATTTATTTATCCTCCCAGCCATTTCTGTCCTATACAATAATTCAATATGGTGGATTAAAAATGATCTGACATAGATTTTGTAACTACACTAGTGTGCAAAACTTTTGAGACACTTTCATAAATGAATTACACTTGTTAAATTTACTCTAAAGTTGAGTGATTAGTAGCATTCTTTTCTCAGCACATTTTATGATCTTTGTCGGCCAGATAACAAGATAATGCATTTTTGTTAACGGATGACAGAGCATCTTCAGCATAGTAATGCTGAAAAGAGACCATGAAAAAATGCCATCTTTCAGTACTTCTTTTTCTTTTCAATTGATTCACCCTAAGAAAGGTGAAACACTGCTAACAAGCAGGGGGTGGGTGTACTGGAAGTGAAAGAGAATGAGAAGACATTAGAAAGAATTGGAATTCCAATCCTAAAAAAATCTGAAACAAGGGATAAACCTCTACTCCTGTTCAAAAAATCAGGGAGTAGTTTGAACCTCTTTACTCCTTTTGAAGAAAAAAAAATTAAAATAAAAAATAAATAAATAAAATTTCATAGTTTAGACAGAGAAGTTGGAAGTATAGATTTGAAGTAGACTTTAGAAGGAAACAGAAACCTGATCCTAAATAGAAGACAAGAGATAAATCTTTACTCCTTTTGAAAAGACTGAGCAGGAGTGTGAACCGGACGATAGGCAAACCTATCTATTCCTATTTTGAAAGGAATTTATATTTTTGCAAAAAGTGGTCTTTATTATTGCAGAAATAACAAAATATCAAAACATGGAGTTAGCAAATAGTGTTGCTGTTTTTAGCTCAAATAATTGCCTAAATTCTCTGTGGCACTGAGTGAAACAAGGTCCAAAAATTTTCATTAAAAAATTTTTTCACATTCTTCTTGAAAGAAATCCCAAATCTCTTTGAGATTGCATTGTCTTTTGTTGGAGCACTTACATCTTCAGTTCCCATCACAATGGTCCAATTATATTGAGATGAGGATTTTGTGATGCCCTGTCTTCTAAAAGAAAGGTTGAAAATCTTCATTCAAAAGAAACCTTTTTGTTGCACATGATGTTTGACAATGTAACCAAAAAATTTCTCCATTTTTATAGTCTGGCAGAGGATTAGACTGTAGTAAACTAACATAGTTTTCACTGTTTAGGCTTCCATCAACTTTTACCATTTTTTTCCTACTATCACTTTTGATACAACCACACAACACTATATGTTTACCATCAAATTTTGCCATCTTTTTGTATCTTGCATTTTCTTTCTGCCGCTGTCTTCTTACATATTCTCTTGCACTGGGATTGCATACCAAGACTCTCGCACACCTTTCATCTCTCTTGTCTAACTTTTGTGGCCTTCCAGTTTTCTTTGAACTTAAAACATATCCATAAGTAGCAAATGTCTTTTCGATGACTTGAACATTGTTTCTGGAAATTCTCAGCTGCCTGGTGCTATCAATCATTGAGTTATCTTCCACTTCCAAGTGACAAACTTTATCTTCAATTCAGTAGAAATTTTATTCATGATTTTAGTATAAAAAAAAGCAAGCTAATGTTCAACTTCAATGACTTGGTGAAGCACTTTACTCTCACATTAATAAGATGGAACAATTCCTACTTAGAAATTTGCATATTATCATGACTTGGTCATCACAGTTATTTCATTGTACCAATAGTTTTGCATGGTCTTTTATGATACAAGCATAAAATAAAGGTGTATAATCATTTTATGTATTTGTCGTCAAACTTTTAATAGCTGAGTGGGGAAAAACTGGCTGGTCACATTGAATGCCTCAAAAAACTAAACTAGTATCATTCCATCATCACTGAACGGATCCTGAATTTTCACTTATTGCAATGAACGTGCATTCTCTCAGGGCAGCCTGATGCTTTGAGAATATAGTGGGACTTAAACTCAGCGCAGACCTCAAGTTAAAATCATACATATGATCCATTGATAAATGGATCATATGGAAAATGGTCACTTCCCTGTACTACTTCATTAAGTACCTCCCTTCTTCTGCTATCCTCTACCTTTAAAAAGAACCAAATCAGGTCAATTACTGCTGCAATACAGTGATTTTCCAAGCATAGCTCAGATGTGGCACAAGGCCGAAAGTATGGGGCACTCAGTGAGGATCAAACTCACTACTCAGTCGTAATTGTTCTAGCAAGACAAGCTTGCTAACCATTACACCACCCCACGGTGCCCTAGTGATTTTCCAAGCGTAGCTCAGATGTGGCACAAGGCCAAAAGTATGGGGCACTCAGTGAGGATCAAAATCACTACTCAGTCGTAATTGTTCTAGCAAGACAAGCTTGCCAACCATTACACCACCTCAAGGTGCCCTACTGCTGCCATATATGGGCATAAAATGGCCACTCTTCACTTTCTAGTCTCAATAGAATCCAAAATCATCTCTGCATCCTTGTGAGTGATGAATTGTTTTCCACCTTACAACCTCTTTCCCACAAACAAAATGCTGCAAGTCTGTTGTTGTTCCATTGCTATTTCCATGGAAAGTGTTCAGATGTATAATATTCCTTAGTTCCACCAGTTCTGACTGTCATAGCTAAAACCCACCATGTTATGCACATTATAGTGAACCATCCTCATTAATTCATATACCATTGATGAGATATGTTCCACTTAAGCAGCTTCTTTCCATGAACCACTGCTTTGTGGAACTGACTCCCAAGTGGATGCTTCCCCGATCACTACAATCTTAACCTTATCATGCCTAGCGTTAGCTGTTATCCACATATCCCCATAAACTGTGCCTCTTATTCTGTAACGCTCTACCTCAAGTGGCTCTTGGACCTTGTACAGGGAAACATCATTATAAAAATATGCCAATGTATGACAAAGTATAATGCTCATTTTTTTTCAAGTAACTTCACTTTTCCTAATTTACTTCTTGCTGTGTTATAATAACTGAAATTTGAAATATTTCGAATGAAAGTGTTAATTTTTATTTTATTTTTTTAATTCAAGCTGAAATTAGATTTTAAACCACTCATTCAATGTACACTTAAAAATGGCATCATAAAATAAAAATGTTCAAAAACTTATAAAAGAAAGATACCCATTGATTAGAGCTTTTTATCCATTTGACACAACATAAAATTATGAACAATGAAAAAAAAACTTCCTTAAAAATAGTTAACATTCTATTTTCTTTGTAAAATTTGTACAAGAATTTCTGTCTGAATCATCATTATTTACATTATTTATATTTGGACTATTGTCCTCATCTATTGTCCTCAGTTGAGGACAATAGTCCAAATATAAATAATGTAAATAATTGTATAAGAATATTTACATTATCTGATATTTTGCATAAAACCCCTAATGTCTCTTCTCTTATTTTCTGTTACTGTAACTCAAGTATACTTTTTTTCAACTACATAAACCAAATGGCTATAACTCTCAGATAATAAATACTTGGATTTTTTTAATGCCATGTTCATTCTCTACAAATTCCTTTATGTGGGAATTGCCATGCACTCTTGAGAGAAGGCAGTAAAAAATCACTGGATTATCTTGTGTTTTGGCTTCCCATTGCTGAATTTAGAATTCAGAGTTTTATTTCTCTTAGACAGGTTGCAACCAAAAGTTAAAGGGCCCAGTTTACCCTGCTATTTTACTATAGCTGGCAAGGAATAGAAAGAAATTCATGCCTTTCCCAAGAACATTAGTGCCAAAGTGAACATGGAATTTGAACTCAATCACTGATTCAACTTTCCATGCCAATATCTGTCATATTTCCTGCTAATCTGGTATTTTTGACATTTTATTTCCAAGCAAATCGTGAAAGAAATTAAAATAGTATTTCACAGAAATTTTGAATCACTTAAAAGTTATGAAATTATTTTTTAAAAGGCCAAATAATGTGATTTTTGTTTTTTTCCTGCGTTATGTTTTTAAATGCAGTTTTATTTCAGAAAAGAAAAAAATGAATTTGCTAAATGGAGATTTCCATTTCCATATCCGGAGCTGAATATAAAATGAAAACAGATAACCTTAACAGACCTTTGCTAAATTAAACATTATTAGCCAAGGAGTTATTCATGTCCAAAAATATATCTGTCGATGTGTGAGTAGTATAAGAGATATCAACATGGGAAGTGGACTCAGCAAGCAAAGTTCAAATCCTGAGATAGTCTGTGGCATTCACTTTCACACTAATGATTTTGAGAAGGCATGAATCCATCTCTCCAATGTACTTCAAATAACAGAATAGATTGGGCTCTCTAGAGAGAATGAAAATGGGAAAATTGTGAAGGCATGAATCCATCTCTCCTATCCACCTCCCAGATATAAGTTAAATAGCAGGGTATACTGGACTCTCTAGCATTGTATGGCATTAATTTAAGAGAATGATTTAATGTAAGAAAATGAAAAAATTGTGAAGGCAAGAATCCATTTCTCCTACTTAAAGCTAGAGGTTAAGTAGTAGGGTAGATTGGTCACTCTAGACATGCATAGCATTCATTTAAAAGAAGGAAAATGGGAAAATTGTGAACACATGAATCCATCTCTCCTTTCCACCTCCCAGATATAGGTTAAATAGTAGGGTAGATTGGGCCATCTAGCTGTTGATAGCTACAATTTAAGAGAAGGAAAATGGGAAAATTGTGAAGGCATGAATCCATCTCTCCTACCTACTTTAATGCTAGTGATTAAATAGTAGGGTGGATTGTGTCCTCTAGACATGTATAGCTCCAAGTTAAGGAAAATTGTGAAGGCATGAATCCATCTCTCCTACCCACCTCCCATCTAAAGGTTAAATAGCCAGCTAGATTGGACTCTCTAAGCTAGAGGCTAATTTAGGTTTTTATTACTTCAACCGTTATTATAGAGGATACTCCATATTTGAAATAGATGCCCCATTTATATAGGATCTTGCTTGCTGCATTGCCTTCTGTGGCCAAGCAGTGAAGTGCACTTGATTAAACAGTGGTTTCCCCTAAAAAAAAAGAGAGATGCAGGTTCAATCCCTGCTGGTGAATACTTTATTTTTTACTATGATCTCTCAAATGCACAAATTGATAGACATAATACACAATGTTTAAAATAGTAAAAAAGGAAAATGTGAAAATTGTGAAGACATGAATCCATCTCACCTACCTACCTTAAACCTAGAGGTTAAATAGTAGGGTATATTAGGCCTTCTAGCTGTGGATAGTTCCAATTTCATAATTATGCCTCTAGTCTTTCAAATGGAGTGTCTATTTCAAATATGGAGTGTTCAGTATAATAATATTTGAAGTTAATAAAAATCACTTACCTGGCTTGACAAGTCACAGCACCCTGATACCAATGAAGGGAGTGGCATGCTTGCTTGCAAAACCTGGGGCTTAATGGGTAGGTCACTCCATGGACTGATGAGTCATCAGAGACATTGTCAGCAACAAGGTAATCGACAATAAAGTCATAGAAATACTCAAACTCATATTCTTATCTAGAAATACAGAAAGGGTAGAAATAAGGGACTGCTTTAGAAAATTGATAAGTAAATCTGATTCCTCCATCTATTTTCATTGGGTGCAACATTGTTGTGCCTTGTGCCAGACAAGTGTATATTTACAAACATATTATGCAGTTATTGTAATTATTTACATCATTCAGACTGTTGTCCTCATCTTTACTGCCATATTCACGTTTCCACCATAATACGCTCAAACTGTATTCAGGTGATATATACTGGAATTTTGAACCAAACCCATTATTTAGTCCACAGGGGTAGATTGTTCTAGTTCTGCATGCCACACCTTTTTTGAATATCTCAGTATCAGTTAATTTCCTTTAGCAACTCAATTCTCCAAGTTTTTGTTCACCTCTGCTGTGGCTAGGTATTGAACTCACAACTCTTTGGGTCAAGTTACTTTTTGGATTACTCAACTAACACTTTTATCCACTGAGCCATATGTCCTTGAGGAAATGTTGTGAATATGTCAATGAAGATGAGGCCAACAGTCTGAATGATGTAAATAGTGTAAATAGTTACAATACCTTATCTCCGAAATATAGACAGATCCTGAAGAAGCCTGGATTGTACAATGACTGAAACATTGTGAATATGGCAATAAAGGTGAGGACAACAATCTGAATGATGCAAATAGTGTAAATAGTTACAATACCTCATCTCAGAAATATAGACAGATATATCATGCAGTTTTATGGCAATATCTATCATGCATATAAATTATTTTCTTCATATTTCTCACAACTTTCTTGGAGTATTATTATTGTCAAGATAACTTTTTAAAAATTATTTAGTATGCTGCTATGCAAGTATTGACCATCCCTGACTGAAGACAAATCACTTTGATAAAATTATTTCTTAAATAGTGAAGCATTGCTCTATTCTGCTAATCCAATTTCCAATACGACACACAAAAGATTTCACTGCTAATTTCAACACAAATAAAATCAATAAAGTGACCTCAGCCAACGTCACCTTACACTCTTGTAGTCTCTTCAGACAAATAATTATTCCTCTAGTCTTGCAAATGGAAGAAAACTATGTTTCTGTAATTGCTGCTTGATTTCTATCAATTCTCCAACCTCTTCAGTGTCAGTTTAAACTGGTGTCAGTTTAAACTGAAAGAAAAGTTAACATTTTCTTGATTCCAGATGAGAACTTGGAAATGTTCCAACATATTTTATTGAAACTATTTACACTATTTATATTGTTCGAACTGCTGTCCTCATCTTTATTCTCATATTCATGATGTTTGGGCCATTGTATGCTCTGTCCTTCTTCAGGAATAGATTGGAATTTCAAATTTTTTCAAGAAAAAGGGTTGACATGTAATATCAATGAACCTAATTTTCCATACTTTGCTCTGTTATACTTTCTAGAAAAATGAATGGAGAGTTGTCTAAGGGAAAATAACTGAAACTAAGATATCCAGAAAAGGCAAGAGGGTTTGAAGAATTTGACACTCACAGGGCATATTGTAGGCAACAGGAACAGAGGGAAACAGTGAGTAGCTTTCTTAAAAAGCTTGTGCAAATGGATGGCAGAACAGAGATTGGGAGTGATGTTAAAAAGACAAACTTTATGCTCACACCCTGATTAGGGAAAGCACATAGAAGAAGAATTATTTATTATTTTTGCTTTAAAAATTCTATTTTTAAAGGTGAGAAAACACCAATAAATTGTATCCAACGAAATTTGGGAGTTTTTATCCTTCTCCATAAAGCATATATCTTGCATAAATTAACTGTTGTCTTGACAGGATTTATTTTATCCTAGTTCAGATGAAACAAAACAATCGACCAATCTATTCCTCAAGCATCATCAGGAGTACTTTGTGATAAAAAAAAAACATTACTCAAGAAAAAGTCAAACTGGTAACAAAAATTATTCATTAATGTATCTACAATTTGGTTTATATCTCAGCATACTTTCCTTTCTAATTCAATGCTTTTCTATTAGTCATAGAGATCAAATATACAGCAAAAATTTCAAATAAAAATTCAGCTAGACTATGGACTTATTGATCTACTTTTGGAAATGACTACACAGTTATAAATATATTTTATTATCATAGCTCTCTGCAAATAAGAAAATTAGTCTGATTGATTTTACATCTCAATCCTTTTTCTAGAAAGTGTGATAGATCAGGGCCTGAAAAGTTAGGTTGATTGATTTTATATACCATCTCTTTTTCTGAAGAGTATGACAGAGAAAAGTCTGGAAAATTAGGTTGATTGATTTTACATGTCAGCCCTTATTCTGGAAAGTATGACAGAGAAAGTCTGGGAAATTTGGCAGATTGATTTTTCATGTAAACTCTTATTCTGAAAAGTATGACAGAACAGAGTCTGGAAAATTAGGCTGATGGATTTTACAATATGTCATCCTTTTTTCTAGAAAGTATGATAGAGCAGAGTCTGGAAAATTAGGTTGATTGATTTTGCAACATATCAATCCTTTTTCTGGAAAGTATGATACAGCAATCTAGAAAATTAGGCAGATTGATGTTACAACCTGTCAAGCCTTTTTCTAGAAAAATATGACAGCAGGATCTGGAATTAAATTTTTCCAAGCCAATTATTAATGTATTGTAAGAAATTAATTATATGTGATGATTCATTAACTTTTATTGCAATGATAACTTAAATTCTGCCTTTAAATTATCCCCTTTGGATCTAACCAGTTAAATTGCATCCATTTTCTTAGATATTACATCATTTGAATATATGGCTTTTATATTTAAATGCTTTACAGCTTTTGTTTAAGAATGAAAACAAGCAAAATATGACTTGGTATATTCAAATATTAATTCACTTATTTGTATTCAACTGAAACAGATCCACTGTATTTTCAAAATGATAAGTGCATCATATAGATAATTATACAATAGCTTTATACTGAAGAGTGTGATAGTAGATTCTAGTAATATCTCAAAGAGAGAGTAGATAATAGAAATTTACATACTGGTTAATGATAATGGTTATATTAGCCATTTCCCTACAATGAAACATTTGGTATTCATTGACCAAGCAACCAGTATTACTGTTGGTTGAAAGTTGTAAAATCTTTCTCTCAAAACAATTTTTCAAGAAAATAGGTTTTTCAAATTCAGTTGCTGTTATTGTTCTTCCTAGTATCGATGGGTTTTTTTACCTAACCATTTATTTGATGTAGTGTGGAATGTCAGCATCTTGATTTCTGTTATTATTTTCTTTTCAAGTTACATTTGTTATCCAGTTTGGCTGTTGCAGCTGTTGGTAATCTACTAATGATGTGCTTTCGATTTGAAGAACGATGGTTTTTGCCAAAACCCAAAGGCTTCACACTCTCAAAGCCATTTCCAACCATTGATCTGAGAAAGTGGTTGCATGCAGCTAACAGTTTAGATATCTCTGAACAGGTTAGGTGTCATGCATGGCATGCATATGAAAGTCTTGATCTGATAAGGATTTTATACAGGATGTCCATAAAGTCTCTTAACAATTTAAAAAAATTTATTACAAAAGCAGATGAAAGGATGTTATACAGGGTGTCTATAAAGTCTCTTTACAATTTAAAAAAGTTTATTAAAAAAGTGAAATGAACAGACAAATATGTGAAAATTATTACAAAATGAAGAATAGATATTGAAGTATTTTAACTAATTTAATACATTTCTACATGAACACAATTAGTTACATTTCTTCGCTGTAGCATGGCCTCATCAATGGTGGCAATGACAGCAGTGATCTTTTTACTTTAGGTTAGTGATGTCCTGCATCTTTGTTCATTACTTGATATCTTTAACATAATCCCATAGAAAGAAGTTCAAGGGAGTGATATCTGGTGAAAAAAAGTGGCCATTTCTTTGAATCCAGCAGTCTGGAAATGTTAGGGATTCTTTTAACATTGTCTCTTTCATCAAGAGAATATCTGAAATGCCAAAATACAATGTGATTAAAAATTTTGATAACTACAGGGCACATAGAACAAATCCATTTAAGATATCTTATCAGTTGCCTTTGTGATATATTTTTTTATTTTGTAAAGAGACTTTATGGACACTCTGTATATATTAAGAACAAGACAGGCTTCTATTAAATACTCAAATACCTGTGTTCATGCCTTCCTAGATAATAGCCAGTTGCATAATAGTGAATGCCTTCTGTATACATAGAAGTCAATAAAGATTTATTTTGCAACTATGTTCAATCAAATTTTATATATACATTAATTAGTACCAATGGGATACTGAAAAGTTCTCAGTTCAACCAAGAAAGGATTTTAAAAATATTCTGATGTTTGATCATTTGATCAGATTTAGGGAAAGTCTGTCGAGGTGAGAACTTTCCAATGCCACATCATAATGCTCTGTTCAGCAAAACATTATTAATCATTAATTATTTCAGTATATAGTGTGTACCCAAAAAATTGACATAATTTTCTAGCCTATTAACATAGCCAATCCTCACTCAAATGATCTCTAATTTTAACAAAATGTGTAAAAACTAAGTTGACTTTGGGGATTATCTAAATGAAAATATACCACTAGGATGGATCAGGCACGCCAGTGATAATGGTGTGGATTCCACCTTTTTGCGTGTGTGTGCGCACGCGCGGATTTCACCCCTTCCTCTCACATTCAGCTAGACATAGAAGTAAACAGCCTCTTTTTGGCTGACGTGAGGAAGGTTGCTTACTAGCTACCCCTGATACTGTCTAGGACGGATTTTGAATTTTTCCAGCGCGTTTCCTGTCGTCACAGATGAACAGCGTTTCCAAGTTAGTTGCAGCCCAATTTTCAAGCTAGCAGGTCCACTCATTTATTCCGTGCCCCTAACACATACGCGGGCCGAAATATCTTATTCTTAACTAACCAAAACTTCAACATGTCGATATCACATTTTTCCAAGATTCATCCTCGTCTTGATGCAAACAGCATGTTGATCTTTCCTCCATTTTCAGCTAGAAAATGTAGAGTTCTACGACACCGTCGTCAATATATTTTTCCAAGACCAACTTCTCGTCTTGATGCGAACAGCTTTCGAACTTTCCTTTATTCACTACCAGAGTTCTACAACACGGTCGCCCTCACACCTATCCAAGACTAATTTCCTCATCTTGATGCGAACAACTCTGAATTTTCCTTCACTGAAGAAGATTGATAAACTGTTCATACACCTTTGAAACTCTAAACATTATGAACCAGTACCTTAAAAATAATAACATTACACACACATTATTAAACCTCACTGTGAGTATTTTTTCCTTGTTGTGTATGCTTACACCTTTTGTACAAGAAGATTACATTCCAGAACTTTCATCCTGAAGAAACTTTTCCCGCCTTAGCCATTTTGGTTTTCTGTTTTGGCGCCGAACACTGACATTCCTTCAGTGACCTCTTGTCACGACCTTTTCATTATTTGCAAAGATCCAGTAACTTTACTGATGGTCTCCACTGTTGAGACAATTTACTTGTTTAAAAATAAGAAAAGTCTATATTTGTTCTTTTACCAGACTCATTTTGTCATTTAATCCTGGCTATCTATACTTGTATTATTTTTATGCACTTGTTGAATGACCCTTTTTCCTCACTAAGATCACATTTAATATTTTTACTTGTGGATTCGGTAGTCATAAGTAGTGTCTGGCACAAGGCCACTTTTTAATAAACCAGCACTGCACGCTACCAGGTCTGCAACAATGGCAATGTGCTGTTGAAATGGCCACCACATTTACCTGACTTGACACCTTCGGATTTTTTTTTTATGGGACTATGTGAAAAACAGGTCTATATCCCTCTTCTTCCTACAAGCCTGGAGTAACTTAAGCAGAGAATCACTGAGGTTCTAGAGAATGTTACACAAGACATGCTACAGCATGTTTGGCAGGAGTTGGATTATCAACTTGACTTGTATCATGTTACAGGTTGTGCACATATTGAACATTTGTGAAATTGATTATAAAATGTAAATCCCTTTCGATATATTGTTCAACATGAAGCCCATTTAATTTTGCTTGCCTGGGACATGTAGTTACTCAAATATTCACATTTTAAATGATGTGAATTTTTGGGGGACACCATGTACATTAGACAAGCACTGGCCTAGTGGGGGTGGGGAATGAATGATTTTTAACTCTATGGATGACCACTTGCCATTATAGGAGGTGCTGGAAATCTGTTGGCTTAATCCCCTTCCCCAAATTTGGCCAAACATCAGATATTGTCCAAAGGGTCGGTTGGTCAAACAGAGAATTTTTCAGCACCTTAAAATTTACAAAATATGTTAAATGATTAAAAACACAGCATTGATTTTGTTGGATAAATAATTATTTACCCTGAGATAAAGCTGGTATTTTCCTGAGTAATAAGTTGACCAACAAAAAAAAAAGAATGGCTCTAAAAAATACATTAAACTCCAAGCATTTTAATAATAAAGATTACTATTATGATGTATCAGCTGCAGAATGTTAAGCAAAGCATGCTACAGCATGTTTGGCAGGAACTAGATTATTGACTTGATGTGTGTCATGTCACAGTTTTTGTGCATATTGAACATTTGTCAAATTGATTATAAAATCTACACCCCTTTCAATATCTTGTTCAAATTTTGATAAATAAATATTTTGTTGTTCAAAATGAAGCCTATTTAATTTTGTTTGCCTTGCATATGTAGTTATTCAGATATTCACATTTTAAATGATGTCATTTTGTAAGAAAACTAAGAAAAGAAACTAAGCAAAGTATGAAAAGAACAGCAAATGCTGGACAATTTCTGTACAGATAAAGAAGTGACAGGAATATGATTCTACACAGTTTGGCTGATACAGAAAACTTCTTATTTCATTGCTTTGAACTTTAATGTTAGTTCATATCCATTCATGCTGAACTAACATATATCATTCCACTCCCTGATCCAGGGACTGAATTCACAATGTCTACATGTTTAACCAACTCCTATACTGACTCTGCCATCATCTCAAATGATATCCATGATGTGTTTTTGAAGCCTTTAATTCCCGGAGTAGATGGTTTAAAAGTCTCTTAAAGTCTCTTCTTTATTTGTATGAAAATTGTCCAGCATTTGCTGTACTCTTCGTACGTGACTTAGTTTCTTGAAAGCTTCTTTAAATATTCAGATGCACCTTTAGATCTCTGTATTACACTTTCCATTGTTTATTACCACTCTACCCAGATAGTTGGAATTGGGTAGCTCCTTAATTCTGGTGCCAATCAAAAACTGAATAGCAATAGATTCTCATGTCATTAGGAAAGAATGCAATCTATTTGAGGGCCTATCCCTTTAAGGATTTTACTGCACAACAGCACCTCTTACTGATGCAATAGCATGCAGAAGGTGGGGCAGAAGATGTGATGGCCCTGGGTATCCATATCAGCAGGGCATCCAATGAAAGAGTGAAATAAAAATTAAGTTTATATTTAATTTGAATAAAGTGTTTATTTCATGTTTCATCTGCTTAAAATGTCTTCCTTTCTCACATTTCAGGGTACTAGGCCCTATAGACCCCGACCCCTGTTACTTTAGTTTTAGGGGCATACAATGAAAGAGTTGGCATCACCAACCATTGCCAAACCTCTGCACATCACTGTACTGATGTGAAACCCCCACCAACTAGCTCAGCTGGTTTAATTCCTGTTAACTAGTTATTCTAGGGATTATTTCTCTAGCCAACTTTCATAATTTCTTTTGAGCCACACTCAGTGGTATTTCTTTTCAGTTGCTGTTTGGATTTCCTTTAGGGTTGCACTTAATATTCTCTGCTTGATTCTATTGATTACTAGCCACTTCCACAGGCATGTGCCGATGTATCCCCTGCAACCAACCTCAACATTTGGTTACCATGGCAGCTTCATACTACTTTTGATAATTTTGTATTTCATCTATTAAAATAAGATCTGTAATAATCACAATGGGAATAATAGTTTGAATAAATCAAAATATATTGGTCAGTTAAAAATTTTTTAATTCTTATCATTTATAGATGAAAAATCAAGCAAGTACAAAATTTATATAAAGTGAGTGGCCAAGATTAAATGTAAAATAAATGGTAGAACTGCCCATCAAACGGAATTGACAAATTTGCAATAAGCAGTAACAAGGAAAAGAAAAGAACAAGGCAAAAAATAATATAAAGCAAGCAAACAATATTTATAAGGCAATAGTAATAAGGCAAAGCAACAGTAATATGGTAAAAGTTAATAAACTAAGAATTGTGGTTGACACAATCACAAGTTTGGATGTAGCTTCTGATTTCAAGACAAGACAGACCAGGACTGAGTCTGATGTAACTGAGAACCAGCCTATTTTATTGCTAGGAGGAAATCCCAGCATGCATTCGTGTGCTTCTGCCTATGAATTGAGGAGAGGAACGTATTTTGTAGTCATTTCCCTATTGGATTGGAACCAACAATTTAAATATCTGGCAAGTGTTTTAATAGATAAAGTAAAATGTGCATTGGTATAGCAAAACCTAAGCAAAGTATTAAAACACAGAAAAATTTAATTATAATTGGAGTGCTATGCAATAAGAGAATATTCCCAGTTTGCATTTCTCCCATTTTGGGTATTATTATATCCATATAACAGCACAGAATGGAATAGCTGAAAGAAAAAGAATGACAAACATGCTTTGTTCTCAGAGAGAGTTTATAATGATAAGTCATACATAAAATTTTATACAAATACTTTCATGTGTCCCACACAGAGAAACTATAACACATATATACAACAACAAACAATGTGAAATGGTTGTTAATTGCCTTTTGTATCCCTACTATTAGAAACAAAGAAAGGAATGCTGAAATGTTACGTAATATCACTCCCCTTCACAGATGAAGAAGAGATTTGAGACAACACAGATGTGGTTCTATAGTAGGATACTGAGACTACCAGGGAATGAACATGTTAGTAATGAGGAAGTTTAGTTTCAAGAAAAATGGGAACTTCTTGGGTGATCATTACAACTGGCTGCAGAAAAAAGTGGCATGATTGAGACGTGACCCAACTGTCAAAAAATCACAAAAACTATCAAAACATTTGGAGGAATCAATATGGTTTATTTGTTTGCTTCAATAGGTGCTATGAGTCTTTGCAAAATGGGGAAGGGATGAGTGTTAAATAGGTTATTTTACTCATAGTGTGGACTAATGTGGACTCCTTGCTGGCAAAAGAGTTCCTCACTTACGGAGCTTGAATACCTCCCTTCTACCAGCTTAATTAAAAAAATCATAAATCAAAGTTCCCAGCCCAAACTCATCCAAGACCTGAATATTTTGTTTGAGACACATGAGAGTGTTGTCCTCAAGTGCTTTCAGTTGTTAAGCCTAAATAAATGGGTCAGTCTTCCACTTCTGTTTAATGAGTATAATCATATATTGCTATATACCAATCACTATATACCAATCACTGTACATGCAATAATTTCAAAATGGAAATTATGATATGCTAAAAATACAATAAATCTTTTGCATGTTTAAATAATATTTTGTAAAATATTACTTCTTTATTGCACCTGCTATTCTAAATAGCTATCCCTTTATTACCGAACTACAACATTCCATATCATAATGTCACTGAAGCACCAAAAAAACATAATTTTTTTATTCTGACATTCACATATTCAAAACTTATGTGGCATGTCTTTGGTGGTGGCATTCAAAGGGTTTGTATGATTCTTTATTTAAAATGGCACAAGTTCACGGAACCAGTTATTAAATTCTCTTGGCCTTTACATCCACTGACAAAAAAATTAGCACTATGCAAAAAGATAGTTCTTAATTTAACAGAATTGGTATTTAAAAGAAAAGGGAACCTGTACCTAAAAAAATGTGAATCCCTTACATTAGTGACAAGATGACTAGTCCTTATAATCTTTTAAAGATCCCAAAACTACTAAAAATACTTTCATTGTAAACAAACGAATATATGCTAAGAATAGTCATTTTCATGATTCAGTTTTTCATATGATATTCATTAAGTTTTTCCATAATCCTATAAATTAAATCATTATTTTAATATTTTAAATTGTTATGGTTACGGAATGATTTTTTTGAATACGGATTTAATTCTAATATATTTATCTGTAAAAAATAATGTATAGTCTATTAGTTATTAGAAGCAGAAAAGTACTTTAAATTAGTAGGAATAGATTTTAAATATTAAAAATATGATTTATTCATATTCAGATGATCCCTTTAAGAAATCTTTGTGTACAAGATTATAAATTAAATGACCAAATAGAAATGCTGAAAAATTTTTATTATTGAAAAACGCAGACGACATACCACAAAAAACGGATGTCATTGTTTATGAGCAGGCACCCCTAAATCACCTTAACTTAACCTGATTTTAAAAGTAGCTTATATTTGATGCATAAGTTGTCTAGGGAAAATAAAACCTAAACACCTTTTATCAAAATGATTCAATTTTTTCCGTAACCATAACAATTTAAAATATTAAGATTGTCTGTGCTTATAAATGAAGTAATTTTCTTAATAGGTTATTCCAAAAATCACTTGAGTATGGAACAGAGCTATGGATTTTAAATTTAATTTTATAATTAAATTTAGAATTTTAGTTTGTTTTGAAACATGGTAATTCCAGTGAAGTGATGGAACTATATTTTTCATGCATATCATACATCTTATTCATCAATACTATTTTAATCCTCATAATCTTCCGTTCATACCAGATTCACTATTATTCATATCATACACCTTATTCATCAATACCATTTTAACAGCAATCCACTACCTTGATTGTCTCTGGAGCCTTGTAATACATGAATTCTAGTATTTAAAAACATCTAAATACTTCGGAGCACCCTCATTTCTTTCATGTCTTAAAGGTTATTAGAAAGGAACTTTTAAACAGATTTCTTTCCAAGAACTGCCACTTTCTAAAACTGACTCCCATGGGTGTGCTTCTCTGAACACTACATTCTTAACTTCTACAAGTCAAGCGTAAGTTGTTTCCTATCCTCATAATCTTATTTGTTGTCATTATAATCTTCCTTTGTTACTACCTCTGCTTTCATTCATATCACACACCCCATTTAGTAACTGTCTACTTTGAGTGGCTCTAGAGCCTTGTATGAATGAATCTTATAAAGAAAATCAGTAAATCATATCAGTAAATCCTTCATAACACAATTCATTTATTTGTAAAGTATTTTTAGAATTTCAATGATTGATTTTTAGCTACTGGCTAAATTCTGCAATTTCCTGTTTTATTGCATATGAAAAGTCAGTGATCTCTTGTTCTTTGTTTTCATTGAACATAGTTTGAGAAAGACAGAAAACAAAGACTGGCTTCTCTTTGTTATTGTTTCCTTTGTTTGTTTATTGTGCCTAGCTCTATTCACAGTTTGGCTGCATGTTGTGCTTGTGATATACTCATTGTTTGAGATGTGTGCTTACCTGTAAACGCTCCTCTGCACTTTCAAAAGTAAATAAATAAAAAGCTACAAGAATCAAGATAGAAAATGCATGACTTACTAACAAATCTTGGCAATGCTGGCATGAAAAACTGCATGTGTTACCATGCTGTATTAAGCTGCACAGAAACTACAAACAGTATGCAAATCTCAAGGAGAATATTTTCTTCGTTCAAATCAGCATGCACCAAATAACACACTGTGGACTTTTACAACAGTTTCCACACTTATGCTAACAATTTACAAACAGCTTGTTTAACTATAGTTCATGTCACTAATAGGAGGTGGAAAGTAGCCTGAATGAAAAAAAAAAGACAACAATTCTTTTTTTATATGTCATGTTTACCTAGAATATGAGCAATCATGGCTCTTCACAAAAAATTTCAACTATCTCTCCCTAATTCTAAGCATAAATGTCCTTAAAATGTCCTTGTTGCTCACATGCTCATTACACAGTATTCTCATCATCCTTCTGTAGAGTGCCCTGAGTATGACGATAAACTACATCCTGCAACAAGGCTTCTGATCAGAAGGTTTTGAGAACCACCTCTTAATTGCTGTTCCTCGGTCCATCCTAACTCGAGTTGGTAGCACCATTTAAGTTTATGGGTTAACACCTGTGGCAGCTGGGGGTTAACTATTTGCCCATAGCTGAGACCCTAACAGTTGCTACCACTCCTGGTCAAGGTGGACCTGGAAATAAAAGCTATTAAGAAGTGTCTTCTCTATTTTTAGAATCATTAACATATTCATGGATCACTCTTTCCAGGCTATAATACCAATTCTAGTTAATGTAAAGCAAAAAGAAAATCTTTGCATATTTCAGCAAACTATAGCTAAAAAAGTAAAAAACTGAAAAGTGACTATGATGTAAATATATAATGCAACCCTCAACCAAGTTTTCCACTGACCAGTTAGTGATTACCTCATGTTGCATTTTGATTCTCAATCTTGTCGGTGTGCGCAGAAAGCTAGGAAAGGGCCTGCTATTTGCTCACAAGGTAACAAGTTAAAGACAAATACTACATTGAGGATCAAGAATATGAACCCTATTTCACATATTATAAAATAGATGTTTTATCCAGAGGTTTACTTGGGTGGTAAGTAGGCAATACTGGACAACCTCTATGCAGATATATTCTCCCTAACAATTCCTCACCCTGATGTGGTGATTGGCAATATGAATGGATGGCATTGAAATCACACAACTGATAAGTCTGCTCCCTACCAAGATCACATCAACTGCTTCCCTTTCTAAGCATGACTGTTAATATACACCCTATTTCCGGTTTTATTGTCCCTTGATCTCAAAAACACCCTCATTCATTCCTTTACTTCCTGTTTGTTTTCAGTCAACATGGATACCTCTGAGAAAAATAGATTTAAAACAGAAACACTTGGGATAGAGACAAAACCCCATGTTTTTCTAGATCAGTCTGTTAGTTATGTTCCATACATGATACATGCTTAGGTGATCATGTATCTTTTGATACATGACTGACAGGGCAGATTTCTTCACACAGTAGGTTGCCATTTCTTTCTGCAGTAAACCAGTTGCCATTCAAGGCTATAGAACCTAGTCCGTCCTGCTATTTACTCATAGCTAGTGGGAGAAGAAGAGGATTCATACCCTTCCCAAGCATATTAGCCCATAAGTGAATGTAATGGATTCAAATGGAATTCAAACTTGTCTCTCCAATTTCTCTATCCTAGCGGCTATCCATTACTCCACTGCACCTCTCTGAATTTTCTACACAATGACAATCAAGGTGAGAACATCAGTTCAGAGAAATCAGTGTATAATAATAATTCCTCATTCCTAAAATTTAAGCACTCTAGACTAACCATTCTATTTCACACTAAAGGAACTCTTTATATAACTTTCATATCTTAAAGAACAGCTGCATAAAACTATTTTATACACAGCTAACAATGCCTCGAGCTTTTCTCAAATATTTTTTGGAGGAACACATGAAATAACAAAGAAACAGTTGCCTACAAAAATATACAGTTAATGACAAAAAAAATGTATACATATTCTAATCAAAAAATAATTGTTTGTAATAGATTTTTTCTCTATATTTATTCGTTTAGTGAACCCTTAACGTCTCAAACCTGGTATAGAAAAGATGCTCCACATAGTTGTTACTCTATATCCCCATGGAATTATAGTATTTTTTTTGCATATCATGTAACATAGAGAACACACCAACTTGTTCCGGTATATGCATATTTGTGTCTAATATTATGTTGTTGTCACCATTTGTTGCATATCATATCATGTCAGGGTCACCACTTTTAGTTGTACTGCTACTGGTTGGATAAAAAAACAGTGGCAAACAAAATTTACACATGAAAATTGTAACAAAACTCAGTTGGGTTATGAATATATTTTATTCATAAATGTCAAACAGAAGAAAGAAAATTTAAAACTAACTCAGTGCTTTAATGGTTCCCTTTTATATCGTTTGTGTTGTAATCAGTGTTTCCGGTTGAATGCAGTGATGTCCTTTTAGAGGGTCCTGTTTTTATAATGAGACTTTTTGATCTACTCTACAGGTACCACCAAAATGGATGCTTTTTTTCTAAAATGAAAACAAAAATGTCAGTGATCAAATTATTCATGTAAATTGATATTAAACTGGACCCTGACTTTTTTGGCGCATTAATTGGTTTAAATTCAGATTTTGACTTGGCAATTCTGCCATATTTGAAATTAAAATACAAAAAAAAAATCAGATTTTTTAAATTTTAAGTGGGATTTTCAATTTGCTATGTAAATTGTTCCCCCATTATGAAAAAATAGGGAAAAAACTCATACTACATGATAAAATTATTCTTGAATTATTTTGTAAGCATTATTTTAACACAACACAGGTGAAAGGTAAGCATGTATATGTTGTACTTTTCATTTTAATTTAGAATAATTTGAAATTTTTAAAGTTTCCTGTGCTGTGTTAAATAATGCTTTATGAAATTTCAAATTTAAAACAACCACAAAATATGAATTTAAAGCATAGTTCTTAGTTATATTTTCCTTTTATTATAATTATTAATTATTTAGGTGCTGTAAAATATAATCAACAAAATGCAATCAGATTACGAATATATGGTATTCATAATCATAAGAAGAAAGATAAATACAACATTTTTAGTGCTTTGATAGTTCTCTTTTATAATGTTCATATTGTAACCAATGCTTTCGGTTGGATGCAGTGATATCCTTTTAGAGGTCCTGTTTTTATAATGAGACCTTCTCATCTACTCTACAGAAATGATGGGATGTCATTGTTAGTAAAGGAAATAGAATAAATTTCAGTAAGGTGATATTTTCATGTCTTTTATAAATGGCTAATAAATGATTGGCAAGAAATGAAATAGACTTGCAGACAGGCAGGCAAAATTAGCTGAGAAGAAAGAATATTTTACAATATAGCTATCAGGAATTGTCCGTGTCTGTATGTGTGTGTGATACTTGTGCCTGTGTTGCATCAATATGTGTGTGATACATGTGTTTCTGTTGTGTGTCTGCATGTGTGCATGATACACGTGTGTGTGTGAAAGAATTCAGTCACCTGGGAAAAGATACCTCATGCCAGGGAAAAAATCCTGTTCTGGTGTTGCTACTACTGCATGCTGAAAGGAAAGAAGAAAGAAGAGGAAGAAACAGGAAGTGTCCCATTTTTATAGCAGATTTAGACCACTGACTTTTTTTTTTAATGACACCCTGCTTCAACATCATTCTTAAATCTAAATTCTTTTTCTTTATGTGCCCTGTCCCCCTCAGGCAATCATGGCTTTCCACAACTTCCTGTCCATTGTAACTCTTAATAAACTTGGTCTTTCTGTTATCTGTACTAAATTCTGTTCTACCATACATTTACTTAAGCTCACTTATAAAAACAAAAAAACAAAACTGTTTTTCCTTTGTCCATCTTGCCTTCAGTCTATCCTATGAGTATCAGATTTTCCAAGCCCTCTTTCCTCATTAAATGCCCCAGAAACCTCAGCTGTTTCTTACTTATATTAAGCATTAGTTTCCTTTTTTGTTTCCATTTTTAAACATTTTAATTGATCACATGTTCTGTTGACAGAATCCTACAGTAAAACCACATTTCTATTACTTCAATTCTCTTCTTCATCTTTGAGGAGATTGTCCAGCACTTACTGACATACAGGAGAACAGATATAACATAGCAGTTTAGTACTCTTTTCCTTGCTTCTAGTAAAATTTTTTTATTTCTTAGTACTCTTCTTAACTTTTGGAATGCTTCCTTGGCTATCCCAATACACCTTCAGATTTCTGAACTTTAAGTTAACCCAAATTAATGAATTAATTTCCTTTTAATCTTAGTGTACAAGAATGGATATTTTCTTTTTTTATAAAAACATTTGTATCTTTTATTTACTAATATTTACCTCTGAACGTCACAGCTTTAATTCAGCCCCCATGATAATTCCAACCTTAAAATGTATTAATCTTTTTTACAAAACTGGCTGAAAAAAATAATTATTCTTTTTCTTTTTTTGTTAAATAAAATTGCAAAAAAATAAGGAAACATTTTCCAAATATTTGCCTGTGGACAAGAGTTGTATTAAACATTATTTTACAAATCACTTCTCGCAAAAAGGATACACACAGGAGCACAAATCCAACAAGTACAACAATAAATATACTTAAATAAAAACTAAATCATTTTCAGATATCTAAAAATGGCCTGCAATACATACAAACACACTAATATACATAACAAAAATATGTCATCTTGTTGAATCAGGCTGATTGAAACAAATATAAACCAATCAAATTCAAGTATGATGTCACAACAAGAAAATTATCTACAACATTTCTTTTCCTTCCACCTTACAATTTGAATAAAATGGCTTAGAAAGCAAAATAAAACAAAAACGAAATTAGATTAAATGTTCTTAAGTAAGATGGAAAAAAATAGTCTGTGCCACACAAACCACAAAAAAAAAATGAACTGAAAATATTCAGTACTCTCACGTATATACGAGAAAAAATGAATGAAAAAGACAAAGAACTGGGGAAAAAATTACATAAAAAATAATGAAAGAAAAATGGAGAGAAGATAAAATAAAGAACAAATATAAAGGGAAGAAAATAATGGCAGATTGTATAACATTTGCTGAAGTTCTACACACTAAAGAGATACAAAATGAACAAGTATGTTTTTTTTTTATATCTAGGATCAATAGCAGTCTTTAATGGCTGATAGTGGATTTCTATTGGCTCAACAAAATGTCAAAACAAGGCCCCATATGCTATACCAAAATGTGAAGTTTTCTGCATACCATAAATTATATAACAAATGGAATTTTTTTCAAAGCAACCTGTCAGTTTCCATTAAGTCTGGCTTTTAAAATGAAAATACCAACCTAACATATATTTCTTGCATTTACTTACCTGGCTTGGAATTGTTCTTTTATTTTTATGAAGAAATTTCCTTTTAAAATTCTATATTTATGATAGCTATAAAAATACTCAAATTTTATACATTTTTTTCACTTTATTTCAATTTAGTACTTTTGCATAATGAAGTAAATGCATATTAATAAAAAAAAAAATTGATTTAATTGTGTTTTACAAGTTTACATTTAAAGGTTTTCTTTACATTTGAATAAATAAGAGTATGCAGACTCTCAGCAATTTTTCATCTATATATGCATTATGGAATACAACAGACAAAGAATATTGGGTTCATTTTTATATAATTTTTCTTGTTTTTATACACAGAAAAAAATTCTTCATTCAAGACAATGCATAAATTCTTCAAATTTCTTATTACCAGTATTGTATTAGACCTTTCAACCATTCTCTGGTCATCCTTGGGAACAAGATATATAGATGTTAGTTATCAGAACATGAGATGATGAATTCAAACTGACATTTTATTGATGTTTCTGTCAGAGAATACTATGGCTTAAGAATTTTACCTCTGATGGCATCATTGGTTACAGGGTTAAAGATGTCAAGACTGTAACTAATGGTTTTCACTGATTTCTTCAATGATTTCTTCTGATGTAAAATTCTTAACCCATAGCAGAACATCAATATAACATCAGTTTGAGTTCATCCTCTCATTCTCTCCTGTGGTACTGAGGGATTGTGGGTAATGGTAGTTTCATTTAATCATTTGGTAATGCCACTAGAATGCAGAGGGTTACAGGAAGTGGAATTAAAAGTGAATGAGAAGACTGTAAATGAGCAGGATTGAGGAAAGGGCAAAAGAGGATAAAATGGAATAGGGCTTAAGAAGACAGAAGATGGCAATTGGTATTGCATTAATATTTTTGTAGATTGTATTTAACAGGGAAGCAAGAAACCAAGAGCTCCACAGGTGGGAAGTGTGAGAAAAAAACTGTTAGAGCAAAAGTGGCAGTTGCATCTAGATATTTCAGCTGTAAAACAGTGGAACTTAGTTGCCAATCTAGTAGCATGCTTAAATTCAGGTAGTGGGGGAACCAGGGCAAAAAGCTCATCAGAATAGTTACCATGAAAACATTTGCAGAAAAGACAGAGGGAAGCCATGTCACATCAGTAAGAAAGTGACTGAAGTCAAGATTCCAAGTCAGGATCGGTCACATTACCAACTCTTCTTTGGATTTTGTCAAGAATCTCAAAATGTTCTACAGGAACACCAGACAAGATGTTCAGCAGGAACACTACAACTGTATCCAATACATGGGCGATTGGTAGATTTATAAATGTGTAAGATGAATTCTGATTAGAAAAATGTTTTGGTATCACACAGTGAACCAACTTGCAGTAGATGAAACAACTGACTTGATATAGTCGCTCCACTTCATGTCAGTGGAAAAAAAAATGTAAGGTTAAGAAAATGGTGGTGGGTATAAGAGAAGAATCAAGGGGGAGGGGGTCTTTCTTTTTTTTTTTTTTTTTTGATTATTATGAGATTCATGTAGATTTGTTATCAATGGAAAACAGAAATGTGCAGAAGACAGTCAAACAGACAAAAGATAAGACAAGAATTCATTGGATTCCCTTGAACTATAATTATGCTTTAAAGATTTTACATCAAGATTCATGTTATGGGCTAAAGATAATGACATGGTACCAATGATTTTCTTTAATCTTTCCAAAGTTATCTGATGTTAAATCCTTAAACCATAATGTTCTTTCACAGAAATAGCAACCCAATATCAGTTTGAATTCATCATCTCTTCTTCTTTTGGCATATAACACCTGTTTTGTTTCTGAGGATGACCAAAGAATGTTCAAAATTGCTAGAATGAACAATATGGAAAATTTCTGCAAAGTCTTGAGACAACCATTCAATCACTTGAAAAAAAACAAAAAAAAAAACAAGAGAAATTATATAAAAAATGAAAAAGAAGATAGAATTCCCAGTTGTCAACAAAAGAGACAACCAAAAGTTTTAGATACATAGTGGGGATATCAAAATGAAGCAAGTACAAAAATGTAACTCTCTGGATAATTTCTTCTATTTTTTCTATTTACTGTGTTCCTTCAGGGCATTGGCTCTCATGGCTTTTCAGAATTTCCTGTCATTTGTAGCTTAATAAATTTAATCTTTGTTATCTCTCCTAAACCCTGTTCTGCCATCAATTTACACCTTTATTTTAACTTTTAATTGAATACATAAAGAATCCATACATTCAGTTAAAAGTAAAAATAAGATCTTCCTTGATAATGGCTCATCAGAAAATGCTTGGACATACAGAATATTTGGCCATTTTCTACATTAATGTATGTTCAGAAAAAAAAATTATAAGAACACAAGAAAAAATTAAATAAAAAACTTAACCACAATACCTTGTCAGTAGTTCCTGATTACTTATATATATATATATATATATATATATATATATATATATATATATATATATATATATATATATATATATATATATATATATATATATATATATATATATGCATATATATAAGTATAGGACTTGTGTATATGGAATAAATTCCAATAACCAAAGAATAATATTTTTAAGAGTGTGCTCAATTGAGAGTAGGGCAAATATAATTTATTCAAAAATTATAACATAAATATGTTATAAAATCACTACAAAAATAGCCATTCTGTTTCAACACACCTCGTGTCTTATCAAGTGATGATGTTGAATGCAGAACAAAGAGCTTTAAAAGTTTCAAATCAATTAAACACCCCTCAATAGGGAAAACGCTGCTACACAAGCTGCAATGACCAATGAAAAGATAAGTATATGAAAATTCCAAAAACTTTGCATTAATACTTATAACCAAGGTCTGTGTCAAGTTTTTTATGAAAAAAATTATAATAAATAATTATTGCTCCACTATCAGTATCAAGCTTTCTTTTGAATTAATGCTGTGAACATTAGAATATATATATTATTTTCGTTCTTCTAATATATATATATATATATATATATATATATATATATATATATATATATATATATATATATATATATATATATATATATATATATATATATATATATATATATATATATATATATATATTAGAAAATATATAGAAAATAGGAAGGAACTGGTTAGGTAAATAATCCAAAGTCCCTTAGTATTTTAGTTATTATTTTTAAAAAATAGTGCTCGATACAAAAGTAGAGCATAAATATAATTATTTATTTAAAAATATGATTCCAAATCGCGACATGGGACTTCTTATGTCGCGATTTGGAATCATATTTTTAAATAAATAATTTTTTATATATATATATATATATATATATATATATATATATATATATATAAGTCTTCTAATGTACACATGGCTGAGTGGTTAAATCATTAGTGCTCTGATCATGAGACCCCGGTATAAACCTCACCATTTTCAATTCATCAAGGTAACTTCTTGATAATATCAATCTAGAGAAATATACTTATCAAGTTGGGAAGTGCGTGAAACTGTAACTAAAATTTTCTCAGTATAGTTAACATACAAACCACAAGTAGGTCTTAAAACACACAAATGTGTCTGAGCAAGTAACTGCAACAGGGATTAAGAAACCACCTTAGCAGACAGGTATAGTCAGAAATGCTACAGATAGAGCATGTAAACAATGAGGAAGCTTTAAGAGAAATGGGAACCAAAAGAACACTTTTAGTTACAATTAGAAAAAGATAATTGAAATATTTGGTACTCATAATGAGGAAAGGGGACTTTGAGAATTTGACACTAACAGTGTATCTTGAGGCAAGCAGGATACTTAAACTAAGTGAAAATCAGACAAGCAATAACAGAGCTGTACTAAAAAGAACAAGGTGAGATACCCATAGACATGGACAGCAGTCTGTCCAATTAGATTAAATAAAAGTGTTTTGATAACAACAAAAGTGAGAAGAACAGTCCAAATTAAATAATGTAGATTCTAGAAATGTTCAATATAATTTGGATATTTAGTTTCCTTCTATTTCCCAAAATTAGTATGCACCACGCTTGGTTAGTCATGTAATCATTAAAAGTCAGTTAGTAAAGATGAATCTGATGGCTTTGGGTCTAAATACAATGAAGATGCTTTTCCTGCATTCCATGGAAAAAATACACACTATTGCAATATAATGTGCTAGACTTAAAAGTAAAGACCGACTTTTGTAACATCCACTAGCTTTCCTTTTCAAGATTGGAGAGAAGGTATACAACACTCTGCCTACCAGTCTAGATCTAGTGATCTTTTGGGAACTTCAAGGAATTTTGAACAGAACCCTTTATTTAATTTATGGTGTAGATTGTTCTTGTTCTGCTGTCTGTGATTAGGGATAACTTGCCTTGTTTTTTTAGTACTATTCACCTATTGCTAGTCATGTTTCTGCTGTGAGTTTGTACTACCTGGCCAGGGATTGAACTCACAATTACAATGCCACCAAATTCATGAAACAACACTTTAATCCTCTACGCCAGCATTTCTTAATATTTTTACCCTTGTGTCCCGCCTTGAAATAGTTTTAATGTCTGAAGACTTTATTATAATAACCAAAAAATTTCAAACAATATGCCTACTTCCATAGTAAAATTATGAATATAAAATAAAATAATAATTACTTAAAACCCCATTAATCCATTTATCAGTTTCTTATGGAGCCTTTAGTGACCTCTTACAGAACCAGGGAACACTGGTAGACAAACACTGCTCTAGACTGTTGTTCTATGGGACAATCCTTTTGGACCCTTAAATCTAATGTCTTTATTGCCTCCTCTGCTTCTTCTGTTGCAACTTTGCTATTGACCTTGTTTCTCTCTGCTGCCCTTTGTCTTTCTTACTGTTGTTGCTAAAGCCTTACTGTCCAGCTTGACTCTCTCTGCTGCCATTTAACTTTCTTTCTTTATAGATCCCATATGTTAATTATATTTATGTCAGGCCAACTGAGAAGGCCATCATAAACTAGCATATGCACGGATACATTCAGATGTCTTATTGTCTGGAAGAAAAACAGAGCAGCTGAAATGCTGTGATACTAATAACAAAGATGTAGATATTAGTCCAACTAGAAATAATGTAAATAACCATTAAGTGTATTCTGTGTTTTTGCATAAAGTATATTTACCAACTATATTTGAAATACTTTTCTTATTTTTATTAAACACGAAAAACTTCAGTTCATCTTTTGATATTAAGTTTTGGAGTTTGTAGTTTTTAACTGGCCAAAAGCTGTTTGTTAAATTTATTTAATATGTTTGTTCTTTATTTCCAAGAATTTTAAAAACTGCATCTAAAACTGAGATCTTTGTCTAGATGTTTCCTTAACATGTTGGCTCCCAAGCCTCATTTCCCTTGTTGTTCCAGGATCCCAAGACTATATATTAATTAATTTTGGTTCAAGAAACTTTGTTTTAACATTGTTTTATATGTGAGGCAAGGATATCATTGGTAATATTTATTACCCACAACCCACCAGTGTATTGTTCAGTACCTGAGTCCATTTTACAACTCTTCCACACAACCCACGCAAATGCATGGTACAGCTCTGTGTATATAAAAAAAAAAAAAAAATGACCCCAAAAAACAACAGTAGAAATTCCAAAAGTAAAACGAAATAAATAAAATAAAAGTGATTATGGTGTACCATGATCTCATAAGCAATCAATCATTGTATTCCACTCCCAATAATCCTCATAGAAAAGATATTGTAAAACAACCCAGCAGAGGGTCATGTGGGCTTTGCAGACATGCCACCACAACTCTCTGGTGGGTTGTGTAGGAGCCAATGGGTCAAAGCTACTTAAGTCTCATTTGCTGAAAATGACAATTGCTTTAAAAGGTTAATGTATCTCATATTTTGGGCTTATAATCATAACGTTTTTTTTATGTGTGGCATGATGTTAAATTCCAGACTGTAAGATGGGTATAGATCTTTTTAGATTCTGTTTCTATCAAAAATATAATTGGTGTTTTATCCATCATTTGTGATGGCTTCTCTTCCTCACAAGGGTATGGCCTGTTAATTTGGCAATCATTCATGTTCCTTAGGAACTGACAGAAAGTTTAATATTTAATCCAGGTGGTGTATGGCACAGTGTTGATAGCAGACGTGGAAAGGAAACTACAAAAAGTTCCTACAGAAGGTAATGATGGAAAGTAAAAAAAAGGACTAAGTATAAACTACAAGAAGACAGAATACATAGATGAGCCCAAAATGCAAATTACAATCTGGGATACTAAAATCAAATAAGTACAAAAAATTAAATATCTGGGAAGTGTTCTAACAGAGGACAGAAAGTGCGATACTAAGATCCAAAGATGTATTAGGATGGCCAAAGATGCATTTCAAAAACTAAGTAGAGTATCAAGAGACAGAAAGATTTTGTTAGAAACAAAGAAAAGTCTACTGAACAGTTATGTAATATCTGTCCTCCTGTATGAGAGCAAATGTGGTTCTACAGAAAGATGCTAAGGAAAATGTAGACCAAACATGTGAGCAATGACGAAATGGAAAGTGTTCAGACATAGTTCCACCAGTACTAACCACCCTCATTCCCTTCATATTCTATTGGTGAGATGTAAGTTCCACTCAAGCAGATTCTTCCCACAGACCACTGTTTTCTGAAAACAACTCCCAAGAGGATGCTTCCCTAATCACTACAATCTTAACCTGTTCATGTCTAGGATCAACCGTTATCTTCTCCACATACCCCATAAACTGTGCCTCTTAATCTGTGACACTCTACTGTGAGTGGCTCCTGAGCTTTGTACAAGGTGAACATCATTGTAAAAAAACTAAAAAAAAAACTAATATTCCCATCTTAGTTGTGGTCATCACCAGCTTTATGTCTATGTGTTGCACCCACCAGCTTTATAACTAAAACATAGTAACAACCAAGACAAAACTAGTCTGAGTTAGTAAGTAGATATTCGTCAGTTTCAGGAGACTATAGAATCTTCTAAGTTGGCTAGTTAATCACTGTTGCAGATTTATAAGTCTACCATTCATCCATCTGGTCTGTGCTCAGGCATATTTTTATTTTTTCAACACCCATAGAGCCCACGTGTGGTTCATACAGCAAGTTGTGACACTGAAATCCAAAGACACATTAAGATAGCGAAAGATACAGGTCCTCCTATTTGGCAGTGAATGCTGGACAATCACCTCACAGATGAAGAAAAGACTTGAAGCAACAGAAATATACTGAGAATACATGGACCTAACATGTGAGCAATGACAAAGATTTACAGAAAAATTTAAAGAAAAAGGACAATTCTATTTAACATCAGAAAGATAAATTTAAAATTTCTTGAACACATAATGAGGAAAAAGAACTTGGAAAACAAGGTTTTTCAAGAAAATGTAAATAAAAAGAACACCTATACTTAACATCAGGAAGACATTGTTGAAATTTCTAGGGTATATAATAAGGAAAGAGTGTTTGGAGAATCTGATACTCACAGGATAGATTAAAGACAGGAGGGGCAAAAAATATAATGCATAACCTACTTAGTGAGTTTGAGTATATGGATGGTGGAACAAAGTTTAAGAGAGATAATAAAAAGGCAAAATATATTAAGAGCTACAAAGGACAGGGAATTGTGGAGAGCCATGATCGCCACTATCCTGAATGGACATGGCACATAGAAAAAGATGTTGAGAAGAGATTAGTTATATTTTTACGGTGTTATCTGGTATGATCAGTAGTTGAGCAAGGACATTATAAAACATGCAGTCACAATAACTTGTAACTTCATGCTAAAACAACCATTGATGGCTTCTGGACTTCAATTTCTTTATCCAGTTTCACTTACAAGACTTGGATCAAACAGTGCTGGATTCTGAGATAATCTCTTTATAATAACCCTCCTGCTGTTTAATCCCCAAATTTAGATTGTTTTTATTCCACTATTCATACTAGAGTAAACTCTATCATTACTTTTATCTTTCCTAAAGTATCTGGATTTTTCTGCAGCATTGTTTAAGGACATAACTCATGACCATTGGGTAACAACATACACTCAGCTCACATTTATATCTACTATTGACCATTTTGAAATTTGGTTGCCTTAAACTTGATATCTGTTCTTTTGAATTAAAGTCTCCCAGATGGTATTTAGTTATATACTAATTGTACTAAGGGATTACTCTAATGGGCATGTGTGCTAATTTTTTTAATTATTTTTTCCACTGTTGTTCATGGAAAATTAATTGTTTAGCTATTATTCTAACTTCATTCAAATGATTTTTCCCAAGAACAGCCACTTTGTGAAACAGACTCTCACAATGGTTATTTCCAGAATACTACAATTATTGTAACCTCTTCAAGTCAAGGGTTAATTATTTGTTTTATTTTACACTAGAATTTCCCTAATACAAGACTTGAGAATCCCTCAAGGTAGAAGCTTACTTTTAAAATGGTAATGAGAAAATTAAGTGTGTGATATGAATGAAAGATGAGGTGGTAGAAAGCGAGGATAAGGAGGATAGATAATAAGTGAAATTTTCAGATACTGAATTGAAATTATTGAAATCATATACTGCATGTGGTTCAGTGTTGGAAAAATATTAAAAACAAAAACAACTGATATAATATGAACAGCAGAATGAAAACAATCCATACTGCAGATTGAATAAAGGTTTTGAGTGAGGCTTGAAGAAATCCAGAGGGTACAATTGCTTTTCTTTTTAATCATTTCATCCCAAAGAAGGTGATAAAGCCACTGAGATGCAAAGGGTTATTGAGAGCATAAGAAACTGATAAAGGATAATAATAAAAAAAAGGTTTGAAAAGACATGAGATGATTAACACTGCACTTAATTATTTGAAGATCATAGTTGACAAGCAATTATTAGTATAGATCTTATAGTAACCACTAGTAATTACAACAGTAAAATGATGGAATCAACCTCTTAATTTAGTACTGCACTTAAATTTGTGAAGTCAAGGTACTAAATAGGAAAGCTCATCATGATAGTTACCACAAAAATATTTATAAAAAAGGCACAGGGAAGATACTTAACTGAAGCCAGGGTTCAAGGTTGGGACCAATAACATTGCAGATTCTTCTTTGGATTTTGTCAAGAATCTGATTATTTCATTTTAACTGAAATATTTTAACTATTATCACCAAGAAGAGAACATTAGTCCAAAAATAAACACTTAATTCTTAGTTCAGAAATAAACACTTATTTGTTAGCACAGAAATAAATGCTTTAATAATATTTCCCCAATTTAATTATATGTTCATTTATTTTGTCTATAATAAATAACAGATATACAGTGGAGAAAATAAGTATTTCATCCCCTGCTGATCTTCTGAGTTTGCCACCTTACAAAAATGGAAACTGTCTATAATTTTCAGGCTAGGTCTCTCTGGAAAGTGAGAGATAGAATATTGAAAAAATTCTAGAAATTCACATTATATTAATTTTTGAACATTTATTTCTTTTTTATTGAAAAAATAAATATTTCACCCTCTACCAACCAGGAGTGATTCAGGCCCCACAGACTGGTTATGTGACCAGGAGGCATATAGACTAGTCCTATTACTCAATTATTACTCCTAATTAAGTACTCATTACTTGTATAAAAGACACTAGTTCACAGAATCATTCAATAAATCAGAATCTAATCTCTCCACAATGGGTAAGATGAAAGAATTGTCTAAGAACATCCAGGAAAAAATTGTATACATGCACAAGACTAGAATCAGCTACAAGATGTTTGGCAAGTAACCAGGTGAGAAGGAGTCAACTGTTGGTACGATAATAAGAAAATGGAAGAAATACCAATTGACTAGCAAAATCAGCAAGGGATGAAATACTTATTTTCCCCACTGTATCATGTGTTTTCAAATTCTTTGATTCCATCTTCATGTTGTTACTGCAACAATTTACCCAATCTATTCCACTGTCTTCTTCAGGTTTAAAATCTATAAGCAAAATTATTAGTCTGTTTTTTTTTCAAATAGCAAAAGAAAAAAAAGATGTTCCAATTAACTTTTGATACTATCTTTCCACTGCCTTCAAATGAAATATTGGCATGCTTTTTGACACCAGTTGCTGCAAAATTTTTAAGAACACCTCTGGTTTATTGCCTCATATCAGAAGGGAAAAATAACAATGGTGAACTGATCCATCAGGTTAATTAAAACAAGAGAAAACATGCTGACAAAGAGGTGAAGAATAATTGGATAAAACCTCTAAATGTCATCTCGATGGTATGGATTTCCATGGATGATAGTATCAGTGGGAGTGTGGGACAACATGCATCACACATCTTTGCTATCAATGCCTAGTTCTAGCTAGGAAACATTTTTCTTTCTTTTATGACATTTGCCGGTCATTTGCCTCCACATCTTCCTGTTCCTTGTAGCTCTTAATAAGTTTTGTCTTTTTGATATTTCTCCCAAACCCTGTTCTGCCATTCATTTACTCAAATTCATCAACTATGTTGCATGCTGCTTTTCTCTGTCCTTCATTCCCTCAATCTGTCCAATAAGTATCAGCTTTTCCAAGCCCTCCTTCCCCATTAAGTGCTCCAGAAATTTCAACTGCTTCTTCCTAATGCTAAGTATAAGTTTCCTTTTTGTTTCTATTCTCTCCAAAACATTGTTGTTGCTCACAAGTTTGGACTATGGTATCCTCAGCATCTTTCTGTAGAACCACATTTCTGTTGCTTAAAGTTACTTCTTCATTTTTGAGGCACTTTTTCCAGCAATCACTGCCATACAGAAAGACAGATATCATGCAACAGTTCAGTACTCCAACAAAATCTTTCTATTTTTTAATATTCTTAGATTTTTGAATGCATCTTTTGGCCGTCCCAATACATCTTCAGATCTTAGTGTTGCACTTTCCATCCTCTGATAGAAAACTTCCCAGATATTTAAATTTTGCTGCCATTAGAGATTCTTGATTATTCTAATGTATTTCCTGAAAATGTCAAGGTTGCTGAGCAGTTTTAACAAATCTTTGTGGTGCACTTTATCAAACACCTTTGCATAATCTATAAAACACAGGTACACATCCTTCTGCATTTGTATTGTTAATTCTGATAACATTTTGATAATAAATATTACATTCATTGTTCCAGTCTTTGATGAACCCATACTGTTCTTGTCCTATCTCTGGCCTGATTCTGCTGTGTGCTCTATTCATTAGAATTTGGATGATGAATTTTCTTATGTGGCTCAGTAGGCTGATTGTCTGGTGAAGTTCACATTCGTTTGTGTCTGGTTTCTTAGGCAGTGCTATGTAAATAGATCTGGTATGTCATCACTGATATAGATTCCATTTATTATTTCTGTAGTTTTGTCTATGCCAAAAATGTCTAAGACTGCCAGCATCTCTATTATTATTCCATCTGGCTCTACTGCTTTGTCCCTGCTCAATTTGGCCAGTGCAGCTTTCACTTCAGTTTTTTAATATTCCAAGTTCATTGGTATTTCTGTGTATTGCTGGTTGTTCACTTTCATTGTGAAAGAGTTGTCTTATATATTGTCATATGTTGTCATCACTGAGGCTTTTTTTTCTTTTTCTAATATCAGCATTCCATCATTGGATTTTATGCTGCCTATTGATGAGCATGTCTTTTGTCCTGTTAGTTCTCTTATGTTTTTATGCATATCTCATTTATTTGTGATACTCGTTCTTTCTATTAACTGCACATCTTTTATTGAGCCATTTTTCTTTAACCTGCCTGCATTTTTTGTTCTTTATTTCTTTGTGTAGTTTTCTGTATTCTATCCCATATCTTGGCATTGTTTTCTGTCTGCTTTGAATCATGTTGAGAAACTCATTTGTTCTTTTGGGATGATGTCATTCATTTGCTGATGCCACTAAATCTACTCTTAGTGTGTCCCATTTCAAGTTTCCACTTCCATTGTGTCCCTCATATCTTCTTTTCACACTGCCCATATATTTTTCCTTCATGTTTGGGTTGATCAGGAGTCTGAAGCCTTATGATGAAAAAGACATTTATGTTGTGCAACAATATTTTTCAACATAATCTCCTTCATTGTCAATGCATTTAATTCATTGGTGAATATTAAGTGCATAAATTGAACATTATAAAATGAAATCTACAGATCATCATTCAGATGATAATTATGTATAAGGTTACAGACTTATTGATCTTTCTTTTTATTTAAATATTTAAGAAAGTTGACTTTTAATCTTAATTGGTAGATATTGCTAATTGCTTACAGCTTTCTAAGATCAATGGTGAAAAAAGGCTTTGTGCAAGTGAAGCCTGAGGGTCTTGGCAAAAGTCATACTTCTTTGAACATGGTGGACTGGCAATACAAATTCACAAGTAAAGAACTTTACCAAATAACTCATCACTTGAGGACCATCAACAGCCGCAACAACTTAAATGGATAACACATGTAACTTGAAGAGAAATTAATGACATAATCAAGATGTTGACATTCCACACTACTTCAAACAAAAGGTTAGAAAGGAAACCCCCTTCAATACTGAAAAATGTGATAACAGCTACTGAACTTGAGAAACTAATTTTCCTGAAAAATTGTTTGAAGAGAATTTTTTTTAGAAATTTCAACCAAAAACAATACTGGCTGCTCAGTCAATGAATGCCAAATATTTTTTTATAGGGAAATGGCAAGTATTATCATTACTATTTGCTCCTTCACCTTGTTAATAGAGATAGTTCTGTCATTACTAATAGAATTAGTTGAACTCTTATATAATATCAGTAACAGTCCTTCTATATGGCCATGAATGATGGACAATTTTCCACAGATGAAGAAGAGATTTGGGGTAATAGAAAAATGATTCTACCGAAGGACGCTGAGAATATGATGGACAGAAGATATGAGTAACATGAAAGTTTTAGGGAAAATCAAAACAAAAAGAACACTTATACTTATAATCAAAAAGAGTCAAATGAAATTTTTAGGGCAGATAATGAGGAATACTGGCTGTTCGGTCAATGAATGCCAAATGTTTCCTTATAAGGAAATAGCTAGTATTATCATTACCACTGAAAAATAAGTATAGAAATTTATCTATTTTACTCTAGTAACAGAAGATGGAAAATGTGACACTGAAATTTAAAGGTGTATTGAAATAGTAAAAGATGACTTTAAGAAACTAAAGCTAGAATGTTTTCATTAGTGTTGTGGCCTTGTTAGGGCCAGAATTAAAGACACAAGAGAAGAATTGAGTTAAATAAATATATTAACAGCAAACAGTAATACAAACATATACAAACGAGAGTGTTACAGAAAGAATGTTCAGTCCGACTATCAGAGCTGACTGCTGGAAACTTCAACCTCTAAAAGGCAGTACCTGCTCCTATTTATAGCTGGGAGAGTCCATGCATGCATGGGTAAATTACCATAACAATTGGAATCAAAGAAAAGTCTGCTAAATTATTATGTCATAGCTATCTTCCTAGATGGTAGTGAATGCTGGGTAATTTCCTTATGGAAAAGACTGAAAGTGACAGAGACATAGTTTTAAAGATGTATGTTGAGAATACTATGGATTGGACATGTGGGCAATGTGGAAGTTTTAAAGATAAAGGTAACTAAAAAGAGGTTTTTATTTAAAATCCAGTTAAAATTCCTGGGTTCCATAATGAGAAAAGTGGGCTTGAAGAATTTAACACACACTGGAAGGAGAGTAAGAGAGAAACAAAGAGTAAACTAACAAGTTTGTGCAAATGGATGGCACAGTACAGAGAAAGAGTGGTGATAAAGAGTTAAATATTGTTTTGAGCAACAAGAGATAGAAAATTGTGGGGAGTTATGATCGCCTGTGTCCGGAATGATGATGGCACATAAAAGAAAATATGATTGATATTCTTATTAAATAATTAATCTTGTTTCAGTTTTACAAAGAAATGATACCAAGGAGAATGAATGATTATATATTCAAAACAAGATACAAAATCAAATAGTTTAAACATTAAACTATTAAAAAGAAATGTTAGAGGATTTCTCTTAAGCCTTTTGGTGAGTCCCTTGTGGGATGAAAGTATTTGACTGATGACAGGTGGAAATCAAATGACATATAACAACACCGTGGCAGCAAAGTCAAAGACAAGGACTCAGACCAAGTGGGGTGAACCCCAAAGATCCCAATTGAGGAGCAAGCGAATGGCAATTGCAACAGATCTCAGTGGTTGAACCAATGGATGAAGCAGGCTGTGCATGATGGATATGCTACAGAAAACACTACTCAAAATTATAACAGAGTCAATGGCAGTCTGTTGCAGTTTCCTAACTGGATTCTGCATGTCTCATTCCATATATGCCACAGAGGAAGTTTCATGAAATCAAGAATGTGGGTCACTTCATGGCAAGTTGATGTCGACTTTAAACAAATTCATGCCATTGGAACTTTCTTTTGCTGTGATTTTCTTTCATTTCCAACCAATACTTGCAAAGCCAAACAAACCTGCACATCATCATAAAGAAAGTGATCAGAAATGAAGAAATTAAATTCATGTATACAAGATAAACCTGCCACCACCACCGATGATAGCAACATCAGGACTTGTTTGTTTGATGTGGTTTACCAATGTGTGTTGAGAATATCATGGACAGAGCATATGACAAATCAGAAAGTTTTAAGAAGTATATAAATTATTGGTAACAATCAGATATTTGAAATTTTTGAGACAAAAAATAATGAAGAAAGAAAGTTTGGAGAATTTAACACTCATCAGGTGTATCAAATCAAATGAAACAGAGTAAGCAGTGATTAACCTCCTTGGCATCTTTCAGTAAATAAATGCAAGAACATTGATTGATTTGTTTTTTATGGCTTATAAACCCTTTATGGGTTATTTAAAACTGAAACATATTCCAATTGTCAACGGTTGCTTACAGTACCTAGTGTTTCTCAAGCTTCCCTCCTAGTACTGACTATGCTTGATAAAGCATGTGCAAATATAAGAAGTGTGGCCACTGAGTGGTGACAGTCGGTTTTATGCTTGAATGCAATCTTCAGGCCAATATATATATATATATATATATATATATATATATAATCATTTATTTAAAAATATGATTCCAACGCTACATAAGAGTTCTCATGTTTCAAAACAAGATTCAATTTAATTCAAATAATTATATTGTAGTTTTCAGCTCTTGTTTCAAAACATGACAACTGTTATGTAGCATTGGAATCATATTTTTAAATAGATAATTATATTTAGGCTCTACTTTTGTATCGAGCACTGATTTTTTTAAAAATAATAACAAAAATACTAAAGAACTTTGGATTATTTACCTAATGAGTTCTTTCCTATTTTCCATATATTTTTACACACACACACACACACACACATATATATATATATACATATATATATATATATATAGTTAAACCTAGAGAGCCAGACAAACCTACCAAGGTTTCACCTAAGCAGATTGTCTGGCTCTCTAGGCTTAACTAGGTCTGCTCTACTTACTGTATCAAGCACTTTATTTAGTTATTTTGCCTACTCGTATCGGGGTTTTTCTTTGGTCTTGCATGCTAGATGATTATTTTCGGCTAACATACATGTTCTTGGTTCTTTGTTTTTTATACCTTTTTTTCCCTTTGGTATTGGCTTGATTATTTGCAAATCAAAACACTGAAGGTTTTCCGAACGAGTATAATTTCTTATACCTATAAGATTATTACTACTAATATATATATATATATATATATATATATATATATATATATATATATATATATATATATATATATATATATATAAGTGAACACTGAAGTCAATATTGAGTGACGACAGTCTGTTTCATACTTGAATGCAAATTTCAGACCACAAAACAGACTTTCGGCACATGTTGTTGGCCTCGTTGTCCACACTTCTTATATTTACTTATGTTTTATCCCTGATATTGAGCACTTTTACCTATAAATGTAACATACCATAAAACTGTATTTTTATCACACACACACACACACATATATATATTGAAAAACCTGGATATATTATTTACATTATTTAAATTTAAACCAATGTCCTCATCTTTGTTGCTATTATACCCTCTATTATATAGTTTCAACTATTATACCTCCCAGACTTCTTCAGGTGTCTTGATGTATCAGCAGCTAAGACTGAATTTTAATATTCAAAGTTTCCATTTTCTTTCCAGCTCATTGCCAAATATTGTCATTATTATTATTATTATTGGCTCCATTAATTTCTTGGCACATTGCTATTGAATATCACAGCCTCAGTCTAAGAGAGAAAATATTGTTATCCCTTGAGTCAAAGAGAAGACCACTGCTGAGAAACTATTTGTTGTATTTCTGATGTTGATGGAAAGAAAATGACATTCTTGTGATCAGCATTGTGTTTCTCTATTACAATGTCTGACAAAGAAGACATTGTTAAACAATGTCATTGGTGTCTGGACTCCATTTTTGGCACTTGCTTTGAAAGTGGCACTGATTAAATTGGATGAAGAAGAACAAGTAGAATGTTTGTCATCATTCGTACGGCCACTAACCCAAGACAGTGGCAATTGTCCAAATGAAGTGTCCCTGCCCACATCATGTCACTGTGTATTCGCAATCAACAAAGATGAGTGGTTGCCAAATAAATATGGATGCTTCAATGAGCAGGTACCACAAGTAATGGTGATGATGGTGGCAGTATTGCTGATGATGCAGCCATGAGAGAGATGATGTTTATGGTGTTGCTGAAGTTAAATATATTAAGAATGGCAAGAGAAGTGATTGTGATGATAATGTCAATAATTTAGTGACAGCAGTGATGCTGGACAATCTCCTCACAGAGCAAAAGAAATTTGGTTCTCCTCATGTGGTTCTACAGAAGGATGCTGAGAATACCATAGACTGAACATGTGAGCAGCAATAAAGTTTTTGAGAAAATGGAAGCAAAAAGGACACTTATAATTAACATCAGGAAGAGATAGGTGAAATTTCTAGGATACATAATAAGGAAAGCAGGCTTGGAAAATTTAATACTCACAGGACAGATTGAAGAAAAGAGGGCTCGGAAAATTTGATACTCACAAAACAGATTGAAGGCAAGACTGGCAGAAGAAAACAACACATAATCAACCTAGCAAACTTGAGTTAAATGGATGGTGGAACAAGGTTTAGGGGAGATAAGAAAAAGACACAATTTATTAAGAGCTTCAAAAAATAGGAAATTATTGAAAACCATAATTGCCAACATTCTGAATGGACAGGGTGCAAAAAAAAAAGAATAGGAGAGTAAGTGCAAAATCAGAATTATAGTGCTCATGACTGTATGATGACAGATATCCTTTTAGTACTTTTTGTTTAAAACTTCCTTATTGTTCACATTTTTTGTCCATGGTATTCTTAACATTTTTAGCCCTTCACAATGTTTTACTGTTTACCATCACTTCTTGTCCCATCTCTGTCATCCACTTATACAAACTCATTTGATAAACTCATTTGTTCTGCTGTCTCTCATTCTACAGAAAGGTACATGCTACATAAAGCTCCATGATGGCTGCAAATAGATTTTGAGTAATGACATCACTTGATCCATCCTCAGTTATGGGCAGCACATATATGACTTTTTTCTGTGAGGGGATTTTCCACCTTCACTACTTAGACTAAGTTATTGACATTATCATCACAATCACTTCTCCTGCCCTTATTAATAGATTTATCTTCAGCAACACTGTAATCATCTATCTCATGGCTGCATCATAACCAATACTATCACCATTATCAACATTACTTGTAGGCCCTGCTAGGGTCTTATAATTTCTTTCACAGATGTGGCAATGTTGGGCATCTTTTGCGGAAGTTTTTTCATAAATGCCCAATAAGATTTATCAAATGACTTCTCTGTGTGGTGGCTTTGATGATTTTGGATGCCTGCCCTACTTAGGCAGATGTAATGACATTCATTACACTTAAAATGCCATATAATGGTTTCACTCTGTGTGTGGTGTCTTTGATGATTTTGGATGTGATGTAATGACATTCATTACACTTCAGACCAAATTTTTATCAACATTTTCAGGGAAATTAAAATCAAGATCTTTACACATATCTATCTGGATTTTAGTAACATGATTGGGTTCAAAATCTCTCTTCCCACTGTGCACTGCTTTCCTCCAGGGAAAATGATCTAGAACTGTTTTCCCTGTCATTTTGCATGATGTTGGCCTTTTTCTATGTTTTCTTCATGTAATTTTTATATCTCAATTCTAGCTTGTACACTAGTCTTTACTGTGTTGATAGCATGCACCCAGCTCCCAGATTCCCACAAGGATTGGCGACATATATGGCTGTAACACTTTACATATATATGATGCAGACATTATAATAATATATAAAAAATGCATATAACAGTATATAGACATATATAATGTTATATAACAAACACAACATATTGAGACATACAAATGTTGAAAATATTTGCTGTAGTTTCTTCCAGTGATGCATGGGCTTTTTCTGAATGTACTTTTTTTTTTTTTTTTTTATATATATATATATATATATATATATATATATATATATATATATATATATATGTAATTCTGTTTTGGAGGTGAAAAGATATCCTCAGCCCCACAAGAAATATATAAATTACAAACAAGTCATTTAAAAGATACAGCACAATAGGCATAAACAAAATCGATAAAATGCTTTAATGTACATTTCAGAGAAAAAATTGCATATTTTAAAAAAAAAACATATGTGTATACAGAGATAAAAATTTTATGTTATCTGTTGACAGCCACATGACCTGTCAGAGAATTGTTTTGCAGACTTCTGCTCCTTTTGGTGTCCAAAAATGAAGAGAGAGAGAGAGAGAGAGAGAGAGAGAGAGAGAGAGAGAGAGAGATTTATACAGAGATAAAAATTTTATGCTATCTGTTGACAGCCACATGACCTGTCAGAGAGTTGTTTTAGAGATTTCTGCTCCTGTCAGTGTCCAAAAATGAAGAGAGAGAGAGAGAGAGAGAGAGAGAGAGAGAGAGAGAGAGAAAGAGAGATTTATACAGAGATAAAAATTTTATGCTATCTGTTCATAGCCACATGACCTGTCAGAGAGTTGTTTTATGGATTTCTGCTCTTGTTGGTGTCCAAAAATGAAGAGAGAGAGAGAGATAGAAAAAGAGAGAGATTTATACAAAGATAAAAATTTTATGTTATCTGTTCATAGCCACATGACCTGTCAGAGAGTTGTTTTACAGATTTCTGCTCCTGTTGGTGTCCAAAAATGAAGAAAGAGAGAGAGAGAGAGAGATTTATACAGAGATAAAAATTTTATGTTATCTGTTCATAGCCACATGACCTGTCAGAGAGTTGTTCTGGTGCATCACTGGAGGATTCTATACTTATTTAAGGAATTTTTTGATAATCTAACTTTTTCTTTCTTTATCTAACAAATTTGTTATTCCTGGATTATCCTTCTTATCTATATTTTAAATAATTTTTATTATTTAATTTTAATTTTTCTCTTTTATTATTAATTATTTATTATTTTAATTTCATACTCCTATATAGTCTAGTACCAAGGTTTAGAGGTTATTTAGTAATTTATTTGTTGCTATCACTGCACATTAAACTGTATTAAACCCTATGGGAGATAAGAAATTCTTGACACATATTGCTCAACATATTCACATATACCAGCCACAAACATAGTCAACATACACAATTCATTATATACAACAAAACATACATATAAAACATTAATCAATTAAATCAACTTTCTGTTATCAACTACAGAACTACAAGGACAGAAATGTCTGCCATTCACAATTACTCAACAAAGAAATCATTAAAGTAGTATGTATATCTATCAAGGTTATATTTATAGCACAAAAATGTTCTAAGCTAAACTATAGAAAACGAAAGCAAAATACACAACAGTTTTAAAGTTTATGAAAATATTTATTTCATAAAATAGGATTAAAATAATAAAGTCCAGCTGTGAAAAAAGGATCCACATTTCATTAGCAACAGAGTCTGAATCCAAAAGTCTGTTGCTGAACAAAAAATGTACTACTTGCTGATTGGCTGGCTGGATAAGTGTTTTTCTCATTATGACAGTATACATAGGTGAAAGAAAAGAGAAGATAGAGTTTGCTTTTGAGAACATGGGGTTTTAATGGTGCCCATCAACTGCTGCTACTATGCATATTCTCTACAGCTAATCCCACTATTATTGTGACATAAACTTACTATAGAAGGAGTTGACAAACGCCCCAGGCATGAAGCCATATCCAGCCAGCAAAGGATTTTTGTCTGGCTTTCCAACATATCCATAGTAAGGAATTTTCATTTTTTGTTGATTGTGTTAGTTATTATCCTGGTATTCCTGCAGTAAAATAAGGAAACTTGTTTAAATAATATAACATTAATTATGTTGTTTTTATTTTAAACCACCAAACCAAGGCAGCCTTCTCGATGGAGTAGTCTGAGGTCAAAACAATTTATTATAATACATTTGATATCATAGCTCTCCTCTGATACACTGCATAGTTTTCTGGCCCGCTCTTTCCGAAAGGTTGCTGAACCCTGCAATATAGCATAAATGTTAAATTTTTTTTTTTTTAACATAAGAAATAATAAAACAACTACTTGCTTGGTTTGAGTAGTGGTCAATAGAGATAAATTATTCCAGGTGTGGTGATATTGAAAGTACTGGGGGTAAGGAAAGGGAAACTGGATTTTGCCTGAATAAATCAAGTCTAAACTGTGTGACTCTTGAACAACCAATCTGAAAACAGATTTTTATTTTTGAAAGGAAAAAGAAGTGCAACTGAATCTAATTGAGAGTATTTCTTTTAATTTTTAGTTCTTGTTATATTTGAACAGTCACTGTTTTATGCAATTTACTTATTCTCTAACCCATGGTGAAGAGCATGCTTCTGTACAATAATACAATTCTGAACTGTATTTCTCTGTTCTATTTTCCAAGCTATATGAATTACTATCTATTTCAAATGATGCCATATGATATGAGTAAATGTAAATATCCTGGATGAGGCTAGAGCAAAAGGTATTTACTAAGCTCTGAGTCAGAGTCACCATTTTATTACTTTCTGTCATAGAAGCGACCAGTTTTAATCAGTACATCCAGCAAAATAATTAAATAATTAAGAAACTCATGTATGAGGAATGACGACGGAAAATCAATCTCAATATGAATAGTTTGTGAAATAAGAATGCTTTGGACTACACTACAGGCACATGCTCAAGTATTCAATCAACTTTGATTTCTATCGTCTCTATTGCATTGTCTGGCTGAATTAATTCAGTACACATGCACACATGGAGGCAAAAAAAATACTTTTTGTTTATAAGATTTTCTTTTTTTTTTTTCTAATTATAAAATTGAATAATCTTTTTATTTTTCTCTCATTTTTCAATTTTGAATAGAGACATTTCTGTTAGCCGAAAGCAAGTCAGAATGGAAAGCCAACATAATTAAAGTTTAGCTGCTGAATTTGCTTTATTAATGTAAATTATTTATTTTTAAAATAACCATATTTGAGATGATAGATAGATAGATAAATAGATAGATAAATAGGTAGATATGAACAGATTGAAATAGATAGATAAACACTGAGATAGATCCAAAAAATAAACCATATTTAAAGGGATGGATAGATAGATAGATAGATAGATACATACATAGATACATAGATACATAGATACATAGATAGAAAAGGACTAAAACAATAGATAAAGACTAAATAAAAGATACAAAAAATAAACAATATTTGAAATATATATAGTAAGTATAAAAATGCAGTGATAGATAGATTTTTTTTTTAAGCATTACGCCCCAAGCATGGCGTGAAGCCACTAGGATGCAAGGGGTTGAAAAAGATTTGGAGCAAGAGCAGATAAGAGTGATAGAAGAAAGGATGAAGAGAGGGATAGTGGATAGATCAAGGTAACTGGAGATGTTGATTGACATTACATTTAAATAGTTGGAGATTATAGCTCTCAGGGAAACAGTAATAGGGAAGGGTGTTCCACAGGTGAGAGGTGCGAGACATGAAGCTATTGGAGTAGAAGAAACGGCTACATTTCAAAGTTTCTACAGTGTAAGGGTGGGAGCAGGATGCCAGCCTCGTAGGGCGCTTGAATTCATGGAGTCTGGGAACCAGTGAAAGCAGCTCATCGGAGCAATTACCATGAAAGTATTTGTAGAAAAGACAGAGAAAGGCGACGGCGCGTCTGTGAGAGAGTGACTGTAGACGAGATGCCAGATCAGGGTCACTTATATTACATATCCGTCTCTGGATCTTGTCAAGAACTCTGAGGTAAACAGAAGGTGCCCCAGACCATATATGGCAGCAATACTCCATGCAAGGGTGAATGGTTGATTTGTATATTTGAAGTATCGATTCCAGGGAGAAAAATTTCCTGGCGCGGCACAGAGAGCCAACTTTTCCTATAGATAGATAGATAGATAGATAGATAGATAGATAGATATTATAATTAAATCTCTTGTATAGTTTATTATTTTGACATTTGTAAATTTTAATGTATTCACTTTTCATAACTTGGTAATAGTGTCTCTCCACAGATTCTTTTTCTTTATTGTATGAAATAGTGTGGTTTCCCATTGCCTTCTCTATGGTTTTATCTTCAGAGTTTTACTTCTCCAAGACTGGCCACCTTCCCTGTTTCTCCTGCTATCTAATCCCATAGAAAAGATGATCACTGTTATATTACTCATACACACCCTCCTTTTATGAATATAAACAAGAATAATATCATGGCCAGTCAGATCTGACTACAGACACAGTGAAGTCTTAAGCTTTGAGAAAACTTCTGTAAAAGACATTTTTTAATGATAAAATTAATATACAGGTTGCGATAGATAAATTGTCATCTAAATTATACAAAAATGAAAATAACACTAGCATTTCATTTTAACAGATATATTTACCAAAATTACACAAAAATATCTTGAAATATGAAATAGTATATTTTTTCAATTAAATTGCCATTGGCTTCATCTACGGCATCCAGAAAATTTCAGAAACTCTTCTGCAGAGTTTCCTTGTTTAAGTTGATGAATGTTGCCATAATACTTGCCTTCAGTACATGTTTGGTGTTACAAAGAGTTTTATTAGTCTTTCGCTCACATATTATAATCAAGAGGATTGCAGTCTGGGGAGTTAGCTGGCTAGATGTAAGGGCTGATATGATCGCAGAAATTGTCTAACAGTTCTCCTATTTGTGTGGCATGGTTCAGAGTCCAGTTGCCAGACATGGGGTTTTCCAGCAGCCACCCTCTTGATCTAGGGCAGCACAACCTTTCAAGGTTCATGATGTGGGCCTCCTTTTTGGGTCTGAAGCCCTCACTAACAAATTTGGAAGTCCTTTTCTTATCAGAACGATCAGAGTCAGTTTTCCGAGCTGCCGTACCATCATAATCACTATTAGACTCAGCCAACTCTTCCTGAATCCTCTGCACTGTCCTCAGATTGATGTCTAAACACTTTAAAATGTTCGTATTTGAATTTCAAGTGCGAATGCCAAATAATACATCATGCTGTTTTCAAACTTCTGGAGATGTGAATTGATCATGGTGCACTTTTTCTCATAGACGGTGCCCAACTAAAAGTATAATCGATGACAAAATTACAGAAAAATATCCTGAAATATGAAATAGTATATTTTTTCAATTAAATCGCCATTGGCTTCATCTATGGCCTACAGACAACTTCAGAATCTCTTCTACAGAGTCTCCTCTTTTAAGTTGATGAATAAATAAAATTTATTGACTGTAAGTACAAACTTTTGTTTGAGCAAGCATGTATATTCAAATTTGTCAGAAAAGCATTTTGAGCAATAACTTTATTTATTCACAGATGTTCTCATATATTTGATGATGATTTTATACTTTTCTTATTTTCTTATTTATTTTTTGATTTCTATTATTATTATTTATATATTATATATATATATATATATATATATATATATATATATAGAGAGAGAGAGAGAGAGAGATGTGATGGATAAATTGTCATCTGAATTATGCACAAATGAAATATCACATCTCATTTTAACAAATATATTTACCAAAATTACACAAAAATAACTTGAAATACTAAAGAGTAAATTTATTCCATAAAATAGCCATTGGCTTCAACCATGGCTTCCACATGACTTTGGAGTCTCCTGAAACTCTTCTCGATGGTCTTCTTGTTTGAGTTGGTGAATGCTGTTATAATCCTTGCCTTCGGTTCATCTTCAGTATTACAAGGAGTTTTGCTGGTCTCTCTCTCAACTGTGCTCCACACATAATAATCAAGGGGGTTGTTGTCTGGGGAGTTAGGTGGCCAGATGTAAGGGGTGATGTGGTTGCAGAAGTTGACTAACAGTTATGGCTGGGTTTTCCTGCTTGTGTGGCATGGTGCAGAGTCCTGTTGCCAGACATAGGGTCTTCCAGCAGCCACCCGCTTGACCTAGGACAGCACTCCTCAAAGCACTTGATGAAGGTCTCCGTGTTGAGTCTGATGCCCTGTAGGAAGATGAATGTAGGCATAATGTCACCATCACTAGTGATCACTCCAAACACCATTATGCTGACTGGATTTATCCCCCAACTCTTTCTGAATCCTCTGCAACGTCCTCAGATTGACACCCAAACACTCTGTAATGTTCGTATTGGAGCTTCTGGCATGAATGCCAAGCAGTACAGTATGCTCTTTCCAAATTTCTGGTGGAGTGAATTGTGTCATGGTGTTCCTTTTCTCACAGACAGTGCCAAACTGACCCTACAATACTGTGCAGTCAACAAAGTCAAAAACAAACAATGCACATGTATGAAATTAAAAATATAAAATGACGACAATTTACTCATAGCACCCTGTAGAATAAGGCTGTGTACAAATAAACATTATTCAGGACAAACATGAAAAGATTTTAGAACTTTAAAAATAGGCCTTGTATTTCTTAGCAATCAAAATGCAACAGTTTTTTACTGAAAGCCTTGTGTAAAAAGTTTTTTGCTGTTATTTTTATAATTTATAATATATATATATATATATATATATATATATATATATATATATATATATAGATATATGTGTGTGTGTGTGTGTGTGTGTGTGTGTGTGTATTTAGGTAACATATCTTCATTCATACATATTTTATTGAATAATATCAACAAATTATATCTATTTTTACAATAATACATTTTAGTTCTCTAATCGGTTTCTTGATGTTAAGATAAAATTTGTCAAGGAAGGTGCTGTAGTTTTTTCCTACCCAAGTACTTTTCACCTCCTTCAAAATCATCATCAGGGGTGAATTACAAAGACAAACTTACTGTAATTGTAATTGTTGTGATGGTGATTTAAAAAAATACACGTGTGAACACACTCTGTTATAATTATTTTAAAATTTTAAATTTATCCATCATAGCTGTGGAATTTTTTGTGAAACACATATCCCAATGTAATGGGGGCTAACTAGAAATTGATAGAGAAGCAAAATGGCATTAAATGTTTGTTAAATCAACTTCAACATGTTGTTGCTACACTCGTAAAAAATCTTGTTATGTGTTGGTTGCTTGTTTGCTTTTGATATTGAGGGCCTCAAGAATTTGAAGTCTTTATTTATTATTTTCATGTTGGTGTTATTTATTTTTCATTTTTGGTGTTGTCAACAAGTATTTTCCTGTATTGTGAAGGTGGGCAGGAATGTGTTTTTAAATATTGTGCAACATGTTATAAAATCACTACAAAAATAGCCATTTTAGAATAAAGGTTTTAAAAGGTTCAAATTAATTTGAACCTTTTAAAACTTTTATTCTACAATCTACATTCAACATCACCACTTGATAAGACACCAGAGGTGTTGAAACAAAATGGCTATTTTTGTAGTGATTTTATAACATGTTTATATTATAATTTTTAAATAAATAAATATATATATATATATATATATATATATATATATATATATATATAGACCAGAACCTTTCTTTAAAACATGTTTGTTGAATATAACAGGAAAAATTGAGTTTTTTAAAGTATTCTTAGATATTTTTGTTTGTTTGGGGTAAGGGAGTGTAAAAATTGTCTGTAGTATCTATTAACCCAAGTGCTTTTTGGGCACGTCTTTAGCCATTTTCAGTATATATACATACATACATACATATATATATATATATATATATATATATATATATATATATATATATATATATATATATATATATATATATCAATTTCAGTATCCCTAATATGGAAAGTGAAATGTTCACTAGTAGTCTATAAGTTATTTTATACAAGTGTAGATCTCTGAAAAAAATAAAAGAGAATAAATTGTCAGCAATTATTTTCTTAAACTAAGCCATCAAGTGAATGAATTCCAACAGCAGCAACAACCGAAATGGATAGCACATGTGACAAGAAGAGAAAATAATCAAAATGTTGATTTTCCACACTACATTAAACAAAATGTTTGGAAGGAAACTCTTATTAGTAGCGAGAAAGAGCAATAACAGTGAAGAGTGTTTTCCTGAAAAAACTGTTTTAAGAGAATGATGTTATAAATTTCAACTGCTAAGTGTTCAGTCCATCAGATGGTTCCTGTATGGAAACAGTTAATCTCATCATTACCATTACTTGATGCATAGAAATTCAGCATCTGAATTATTTTTAAGCAAAATATTATTGGAGTTATTATTTAAAGACATGGAAGAGTTTTAAGCAAGCTGTCAATGCTTTAAAATCACATCTGAAATTTGGATCTCCAATGCAAAGATTATAATTTGGTAAAACCATTCTGCCAGCTGTATCACTCTCCAAGATCAATGGTTAAAAGGCTTTGAGCAAGTGAAGCCTGAGGTTCTTGGCAAAGATCATCCTTCTTTGGACCCTGTGGACAGGTGCTATGCAACCACAAAGAACTGTACCAAATAACAGAAACAACAACACTTGAAGATTACCAACAGTAGCAACAACTAAAATAGATAGCACATGTTATTTGAAGAGAGAATAATGACATAATCAAGTTGTTGACATTATAAGGGAAAACAGCCATCAATACTACAAAAAGAAATAAAAGTTACTGAACTAAAAAAAAGTTGTTGACATTATAAGGGAAAACAGCCATCAATACTACAAAAAGAAATAAAAGTTACTGAACTAAAAAAAAAACTGTTTTCCTGAAGAATTGTTTCAAGATAAAGATTTTATAAATTTCAACTGAAAGCAGTGCTGGCTGTTTGGTCAATGAATGCCAAATGTTTCCTTATAGGGAAACAGCTAATACTACAATTACCATTATTTCAGAAAAGATTAATACCAGATGTTCTTAACCAACTTTATTTATCAGGGAAACAGATCAACCATCACCTTAGAGTGCAAGGGAGAAATACAGCATGTGAGAAATTGATGTTGATTGTAACTGCTTTAATGTCAGTCTTGGAGTAAATGACAGTTAGGCAAGTATCCAATTTATCACTATTATTAAGCCATTCTCTTACAAGTCTCAAGATTAAATCAAGCATAATTGTTGACTCATTTCCAGAGCCTTTTATGTTCTCTACAAGGTTTTCACTAAGTGAAAATTCTTGCCAGCAATTTTAGAAAGCCAGATTAAACTTGCCAAAACCATTCCTTTCAAACTTGTTAGCAGTTTCTAATCCACCAAATCATTAAAATTCCTCTCTCCTCATCTGCCATTTTCACCCTGTGTGTTGGCATTGCATAGAGAATGCAATTGGTTGAACAACGATGCATATGTGTGCAAGAGTGTGTGTGTGGGGATCTTTTTCTGTCATATAATAAAAGAATAAATGAATGAGAGTGAACAAGATTTTTACTAATAAGATTACTGGGAAAATATCTAAAAATGACAGAACATTAGAATTGTATTTTAATTTTTTACCATTTCTAATTATTGTGGTCCAAATTGCTACTAAATAAATAAAAATTGAAATTTTTGTTCAACTTGAAACAATAAAATGCTAAAGATTGAAAAATAAAATGCTAAAGATTGAAAAAATGTGTATTTATACAAAGTAAATTGCAAAAAAATAGTATTACACTGGATGGTTTCGGCATCAGACACTTGTAGAAAAGAATTCAGCGAGATTATGTATATGTGACTCAATAGGTTAAGAGGTAGGCTAGTAGTGGCAGTCATTGCATATAAAGAGGATTTGACACTGTTTGACCATAGAATGACTGTTATAGCTAGATAGTGTGTCAGATGAATGCAACTGGTAAAAAATGATGCACATGTGCGCAAGAAGTGGTGTCTTTCACTGTCATATAATAAAAGAATAATTGGATGTGTATGTAGTTTTTGTGAAGAAAAAAATTTTAAATTTATATCAATTAAGATTTAGTAAAATGAAGAAATTAGATAGATTAAAATTATAGCAGACATATTATTAAAATATATTGTATTAATTAATCAGTTTCAGACAAAATAAAAATCTTTTTTATTGAAAATTATTAAGATATGATATCCCTACTGAATTGATGCTAGTTTAAAATAAAATTATTGAGATATGATTTCACTACTGAGACGATGGCAGCTTAAGATAAAATTATTAAGATATATCCCTACTGAGTTAATGGCATGCTAAAATAAAATTATTAAGACATGATATACCTACTGAGTTGATGGCAGCTTAAATTAAAATTATTAAGATGTGATATCCCTACTGAGTCAATGGCAGCTTAAAATAAAATTATGTCATGATATCTCTATTAAGCTGATGGCATGTTAAAATAAAATTATTAAGATATGATATCCCTACTGAGTTGATTGCAGTTTAAAATAAAATTTAATTCATTCATCTTTTATGGAGAAAGCTAAAGTTTCTACAGAAGTTACAACATATATCAAATGATTTATATGCAAAGTTTCAGCATTTAAACATGTATAGCTATTAAAATTATTAGAAATTTTATACCTTTCAAGTAACACATTTTTTAGTAGAGCATTTTTCTTTTAAATATTTGTACATATTCTTGTATTTAACCCTGCATCCACAAAAGCCATGTATAAATAAAATGACAACATATCAAGTAACCAGCCTGGGTAATTTTCCAAGTAAAAGCCTCTAGTAAAAAGTAGTTAGACAAGTCATTGAGAAATCTTCCCATGTCTAGTTTATTTCTTATCGGATGAAAACAGCCTTCATAGAGAGAAACTGGACTGAAAAAAAAGAAAAATAATTTTTGCAAAGCACCTCAACAATTTCTGGAATTTAGAAATTTTCATTTACATTTTATCTACTTTCTTATCTTCTTTTCTGTTTTCTTTTTCTTTGTGGACATGTTGAATATTTTTACATGATCAAATTTTCAACCCCCCCCCTTAAACTTCCACGAGTATAAACAAGATTTTTACTAATAATCTCAGTGGGAAAATTTCTAAAATGACAGGATACTAGTGTTTTTTGTGTACATTTTTAACCATTTCTAATTATTGTGTTTTATATTGTTACTAAATAAATAAAAATTGAAATTTGGCTTTAACTTCATGAAAAAAGAAAATGCTAAAGATGGAAAAAACATGTATATTTATACAAATTAAATTGTCAAAATATAGCATTACTCTGGATGGTTCCACCCTCACACATTTGTAGAAAAAAATTCAGCTAGATTATGTATAAGTGATGCAATAGGTAAAGAGGTACTGTAGCTGTAGATTTAATAACATTTGACTACAGAATGATTGTTAGAGCTAGAACGATATGCCACTATCTCCGGCATGTCAACAGCTCCAGATCTTTCTCAAGCAAAAGTAGCAAGGATATACCAATATTATATAAATTCTGGACAAACATTATTGGTTTATAAAAGCTGTGGGCACTCAGATGTGATACAAGAATGGAACCACTGGTGAGTGGTAAGGATGGTAACTGTATAATAAATGGAAACATGATATCAAATCAGATCTTACAATCCTCATAATTCAATGCCAGTGCTACTGAGCCCATTAATCACTGAACCATGCAATGTAAACTGCATTCCTTAGAGTTTCACATTTCTTGACTAACAAGAATGCTATTATCATCACTATAGCATTGGTTACTACACTTCACCTGGAGCAGAGAATATTATCTTTTGAAGACTAGTGCCATTTCACCTGGTCAGAGAAGTCAGATCTCCAGCCCTTTAGGCATATAATTGTGTACATGCATGAAAGAAACGGCATGGGGCTATGAACCAAGCCTGTCAACAAGGTGTTGTGCAAGTTGGTGATGGCTCAGTAATGGTGTGAGGTGGGTTCTGTTTGAGTCATAGTAACCGCTAATTAAATTGGAATCAGTCTAAATAGGTACACCATACACAGATTTTGTTACAGAACACTTGGATTCCTTTATACTTGACATGATTCCAAATTGTGGAAATGTCTTCCTGCAAGATAATACATCTCTTATTGTATTATGTAATCAATTAAGTCCAACAATTATTTAATATATTTTCTGTTTATATGTTATTTTTACAGACACAATTTATTTAAGTGAATGCTCTGTTTTTAATTAAATAGTATTAATTACATTTACTGGCCTGAATATGCAAGAAATTTTGTAGAAAATATATCTTCTCTGACAGGAATCAAACCTTTATGAAAACCAACATTTGACCTGATGTGCCTTACTATTCAGCTACAGAGAAACATCTGGTTAGCAAAGTCTGTATTACTGTTTATAAACACACAATCTTCAACAATTTTTCTTGATCGACCATTTCTGCTCACAAAACATATTTTAATTCAAGCAATGACAACATATTAGCAATACAGGTTTGATTCTTGTTGGAGAACACATATTTTCTATGAAATTTCTTGAAATTTCAGGCCAGTAATTGTAATTAATAATATTTAATTAAAGGCAGTAAAAATAAAGTGTATCTATAAAAATTATCTATAAATAGAAAATCTCTCATTGTGTGTGTGATATGAAACACCCTCAGCTTCCTGTCACTGTTGCTGGAACACTCAGCTCAATTCCAAGTATTCCATTACTCCCACAACATTCTAAATCTAAATTCCATTAATCATGTATGAGATAGATTGCAGATCTCAATGAAATTCCTACAACTACACGTAACTGGCAATTGAAATTCCATTTATAATCTTAAATCAAGTGTCAACTATTATCAATCAAACATATCCTCATAATATGTACATCTTTCTCCATCCACATATTCCCTTACAACAATTACATTCAGTAACCCTCTATCTTGGGTGGCTCTTGTAGTGGGTGAAAAATAATAAAAAAAATAATTCCACTGCTCACAACTTTTTGGATTTAAACCCCATTAATCATGTATGGAATATATTTCAAACTTCACTACAGCTACACCTAATAAAAATAATTGAAAGTTATTCCAATGAGCCCATAACTTTTAAGATTTAAACCCCATTAATCATAATTAAAGCATGCTGCAGACCCCACAGTTATTTTTGTTTCAGCAAATGGATTCTTTCAATTTAACCTTGAACAGTTTGTTTGAGTTTAATAATTCTATACATTGTTTCGGAGACATTTTTATCTGGTTATTCAAAACCAATAGTATTTCTTTCCTGTTCATAGTTTTATTATGACCAATTACATTATACTTCATAACCTACAAATATTTTCATGACTTTCATTTATAACAGGAAGTAATGTCAAAACCTGTACTGTTGTAACATGTCTACGCCATAAAACCAGCAGTGACTAGCCACTCCTCGGACATGGGGAAAAGATGAGTGGGTAGTATCTGGACCAGCAACCACCAGTGATCATTAGCCACCATCAGTGACCAGCGATCATCAGGGACCAACTGACTCCTGCTGACCACGTCATCTACCGATCCACTCAGCAATTCAGGTTTCATGCCCATCATCTCGCAGATCACTGTGGTTTCAACCACCTGCCCTCAGTTAAGAATACCTGCTACAACCAGCTCATCACACTGTCAGTCTATTGACCTTTACTGTCTGTTTACCGTCCTTCAACACCTCCCAAGTGGTTTTGTCTTCATCTTCTGTTTACCAACAACTGTCTGCCCTGGTCTACAACTGCCAACCCAATACACCAATTGTCAATCAACCTTCAGCACCACTCAAGTTACTCAGGTCATCATAAATGGTCAAAATAGCTGAGACCAATAGTCAATTACCAGCATAACTACCCAGGGCATTTGAAACATCCAGATTCTTTGATTGTATTTTCTTTTTTTCTGCCAATAATAAATTTGGGCATATTTTATCTAAACTTCTTGTTCTCATTATCCTTGCTTTGTCGTGTGTCACTTCTTCAATTTTAATATTTGCAGGGTTTGTCTAATATCAACATTCGTACACCACAACACTACTCCTAACAAAGACATTTGAGTGGTAAATTACCTGCATACAGACAGAAAATGAATTCACTGAATACATAAAAACAGAAAGAAGCATGAAGACAAGGATGTGTCTTCTCATCAGACTTATTTTGCCTTTATAGTAAAGCAATCCTAAGAGAATTAGAAATCCACTTACCTTCAAAAAGGCTGAGAGCATTCTCCTGCTAATGCTACTGGCTCCATGATGCAAAGAAAAACCAGGATAAACTCATTCCATCATTTCTAACAAAAAATGGTTGATGGAATAGTCCAGATGTGCTTTCTTACGGGGTTGATGGAATAGCCCAGATGTGCTTCCTACGGGGTTGATGGAATAGCCCAGATGTGCTCCCTATAGGGTTGATGGAATAGCCCAGATGTGCTCCCTAAAGGGTTGATGGAATAACCCAGATGTGCTACCTATGGGGTTGTTGGAATAGCCCAGATGTGCTCCCTAAAGGGTTGATGGAATAGCCCAGATGTGCTCCCTACGGTGTTGATGCAATAGCCCAGATGTGCTCCCTATGGGGTTGATGGAATAACCCAGATGTGCTACCTATGGGGTTGATAGTCCAGATGTGCTGGCTACAGTTTAGTGTACCTGCTTTCAAATGCATATAAAGACAGTGGCAATGAATAAAAGGGGCAGAGGAAGCCAACAAGGTGGGAGAGTGGATTTGTGGCTCTGTGAATTTGTCACAGTTTCCAACACCTAACAGGATTCATTATTGGTGTCCATAATCTTAATTACATTAGATATGCAGATAACACACTGTTGATAGTGGGCACAAAAAGGAAACTACAGAAACATCAACAGAAGCTAGCAAAGGAAAGCAAGAAAAAAGAACTAAGCATCAGTTGTAATAAAATGTATTGTGGTCAGTAAAAGAAATGGCAAATTACAAATTTGAGATATCAAAATTAAAGTACAAAAATTTAAATATCTAGGAAGTGTTTTAACACAAGATGGAAAATGTGAACCTGAAATCCAAAGGCACATTCGAATAGTGAAAGGTGCCTTTCAAAAGCTAAGCTATTAAAAGACAGAAAAATTTCATTAAAAACAAAATGTTTAATTGTTTTGTAATATTGGTCCTCCTGTATGGCAGTGAAGGCTAGATAATCTTCTGACAGATGAAGAATGAAAAAGAGACTTAAAGCAACAGAAATGTGGTTCTACAGAAGGATGCTGATACTGCCATGGACTGAACATGAGAGCAAAAATAAAATTTTAGAGAAAATGGAAACAAAAAGCACATCAGAAAAAGAGTATTGCAATTTCTAGGGATATAATGAAAAAAGAGTGCTTGGAGAATTCAACACTCACAGGATATGTTGAAGGCAAGAGAGACAGAGGAAAACAGTTAATGACTCCTTTCTATATAGTATTATGAATATTATAAAATCAGTAAAATTTAAATAGCTCAGTATCATCCAAATCTAAAAAAATGTTTGTTAAAACAAATATTCAACATTTAACCATTATTATGAATACTAATTTGAAAATATAAAATGAAAAGCAACACACAGGTTTGGTTTAAGCAAGAGGTAAAAAGCAAGATTGAGGTCCATCATGTATGATTATTTTAATTACTTCGTAACTTTTATAAAAAAATTTTCTATATATTACATTGCAGATGCAGTGTCTTGCATTTTCATTTTTGAGCAAACTGATCTGTCACATTGATTTTTAATTCTTAGGCAAACCATGCTTGTGTCTAGCTTCTGACTCTTGTGTAAACTGGATCGCCATCTTGCTTTTTGATTCTAGTGTATACTGGACCTAAACCTTGTCTTTTCTGGGGGATTCACTCACATCATAGCAGCAGAAAATAGATTTGTGTTCACAGAGATAAAAGCATACTTGACAGGAAATAAGATGTACACAAATAACAAGAAAAGCATGGTAAATCATATGTTAATTTCATACAATTTATTAATATTTTTTGTGTATTTTTTAGGTTACAGTTGTTTTATGGCACATGTGATGAAAGGGAGAATTTACTCTGTAGTATTACAAGTCATATCACATGGAGAAGTCAAACACATGTTGTCCGCACTAAGGTATTTCCAGCAAGAACAGTTTTTGTTGCATGCTGGGAGTATTTTTATTATTTTTAATTTTTATTTAATTTATTTTATACAACATTTTTATGTTATTGTTTTAGTTTATATGTAATCTTATTTATTATTATTATTTTATATTTTATTTTTATTTATATATAATAATAATATCCCTACACTTTGACTCCTGTGCAAAACAGACCTGTTGCTTGCTTTTTTATTCTAGTGCATACTAGTTCTATGCCTTGCTTTTTGAGTCACTCCCACATTTTCTATAAACAACTGGAAGAAAAAGCTTAACCAGCATTGTTGTAAGACAGATTCAGGATATAAAAAGGCCTTAAAAGTAACAAAAAAATTTCAGCCTGTGGTTAAGATGATGAGGATTAAAGATGAGGATTAAAGATGAGGATTAAAGTGTTGTAAATTTCTCTTTTTGAGTAAGTTCATGTTTACTTATCATCTCTTAGTTGTGTCTCTGTCTTTGGACAGCAATCACTCAGGGGCTTCTCTGTCTTTGGACAGCAATCACTCAGGGGCTTCTATGTCTTTGGACAGCAATCACTCAGGGGCTTCTCTGTCTTTGGACAGCATGCACTCAGGGCTTCTCTGTCTTTGGACAGGGGCTTCTCTGTCTTTGGACAGCAATCACTCAGGGGCTTCTCTGTCTTTGGACAGCATGCACTCAGGGGCTTCTCTGTCTTTGGACAGGGGCTTCTCTGTCTTTGGACAGCAATCACTCAGGGGCTTCTCTGTCTTTGGACAGCAATCACTCAGGGGCTTCTCTGTCTTTGGACAGCATGCACTCAGGGGCTTCTCTGTCTTTGGACAGCAATCACTCAGGGGCTTCTCTGTCTTTGGACAGCAATGCACTCAGGGGCTTCTCTGTCTTTGGACAGCATGCACTCAGGGGCTTCTCTGTCTTTCTCAGGGGCTTCTCTGTCTTTGGACAGCATGCACTCAGGGGCTTCTCTGTCTTTGGACAGCAATCACTCAGGGGCTTCTCTGTCTTTGGACAGCAATCACTCAGGGCTTCTCTGTCTTTGGACAGCATGCACTCAGGGGCTTCTCTGTCTTTGGACAGCAATCACTCAGGGGCTTCTCTGTCTTTGGACAGCACTCAGGGGCTTCTCTGTCTTTTCTCAGGGGCTTCTCTGTCTTTGGACAGCAATCACTCAGGGGCTTCTCTGTCTTTGGACAGCAATCACTCAGGGGCTTCTCTGTCTTTGGACAGCATGCACTCAGGGGCTTCTCTGTCTTTGGACAGCATGCACTCAGGGGCTTCTCTGTCTTTGGACAGCATGCACTCAGGGGCTTCTCTGTCTTTGGACAGCAATCACTCAGGGGCTTCTCTGTCTTTGGGACAGGGGCTTCTCTGTCACAGCAATCAGGGGCTTCTCTGTCTTTGGACAGCATGCACTCAGGGGCTTCTCTGTCTTTGGACAGCAATCACTCAGGGGCTTCTCTGTCTTTGGACAGCAATCACTCAGGGGCTTCTCTGTCTTTGGACAGCATGCACTCAGGGGCTTCTCTGTCTTTGGACAGCAATCACTCAGGGGGGCTTCTCTGTCTTTGGACAGCAATCACTCAGGGGCTTCTCTGTCTTTGGACAGCAATCACTCAGGGGCTTCTCTGTCTTTGGACAGCAATCACTCAGGGCTTCTCTGTCTTTGGACAGCATGCACTCAGGGGCTTCTCTGTCTTTGGACAGCATGCACTCAGGGGCTTCTCTGTCTTTGGACAGCAATGCACTCAGGGGCTTCTCTGTCTTTGGACAGCAGGGGCTTCTCTGTCTTTGGACAGCAACTCAGGGGCTTCTCTGTCTTTGGACAGCAAGGGCTTCTCTGTCTTGGACAGCATGCACTCAGGGGCTTCTCTGTCTTTGGACAGCATGCATCAGGGGCTTCTCTGTCTTTGGACAGGGGCTTCTCTGTCTTTGGACAGCAATCACTCAGGGGCTTCTCTGTCTTTGGACAGCAATCACTCAGGGCTTCTCTGTCTTTTCTCTGTCTTTGGACAGCAATCACTCAGGGGCTTCTCTGTCTTTGGACAGCAATCACTCAGGGCTTCTCTGTCTTTGGACAGCAATCACTCAGGGGCTTCTCTGTCTTTGGACAGCAATCACTCAGGGCTTCTGTCTTTGGACAGCATGCACAGGGGCTTCTCTGTCTGTCTTTGGACAGCAATCACTCAGGGGCTTCTCTGTCTTTGGACAGCAATCACTCAGGGGCTTCTCTGTCTTTGGACAGCATGCACTCAGGGGCTTCTCTGTCTTTGGACAGCATGCACTCAGGGGCTTCTCTGTCTTTGGACAGCAATCACTCAGGGGCTTCTCTGTCTTTGGACAGTAATCACTCAGGGGCTTCTCTGTCTTTGGACAGCATGCACTCAGGGGCTTCTCTGTCTTTGGACAGGACAGGGGCTTCTCTGTCTTTGGACAGCAATCACTCAGGGCTTCTCTGTCTTTGGACAGCAATCACAATCAGGGGCTTCTATGTCTTTGGACAGCTCAGGGGCTTCTCTGTCTTTGGACAGCATGCACAATCAGGGGCTTCTCTGTCTTTGGACAGCAATCACTCAGGGGCTTCTCTGTCTTTGGACAGCAATCACTCAGGGGCTTCTCTGTCTTTGGACAGCATGCACTCAGGGGCTTCTCTGTCTTTGGACAGCATGCACTCAGGGGCTTCTCTGTCTTTGGACAGCAATCACTCTTTGGGGCTTCTCTGTCTTTGGACAGCATGCACTCAGGGGGCTTCTCTGTCTTTGGACAGCATGCACTCAGGGGCTTCTCTGTCTTTGGACAGCAACTCAGGGGCTTCTCTGTCTTTGGACAGCACTCAGGGGCTTCTCTGTCTTTGGACAGGGGCTTCTCTGTCTTTGGACAGCATGCACTCAGGGGCTTCTCTGTCTTTGGACAGCAATCACTCAGGGGGCTTCTCTGTCTTTGGACAATCACTCAGGGCTTCTCTGTCTTTGGACAGCAATCACTCAGGGCTTCTCTGTCTTTGGACAGCAATCACTCAGGGGCTTCTCTGTCTTTGGACAGCAATTGGGGCTTCTATGTCTTTGGACAGCAATCACTCAGGGGCTTCTCTGTCTTTGGACAGCATGCACTCAGGGGCTTCTCTGTCTTTGGACAGCAATCACTCAGGGGCTTCTCTGTCTTTGGACAGCATGCACTCAGGGGGCTTCTCTGTCTTTGGACAGCATGCACTCAGGGGCTTCTCTGTCTTTGGACAGCATGCACTCAGGGGGCTTCTCTGTCTTTGGACAGCATGCACTCAGGGCTTCTCTGTCTTTGGACAGCAATCACTCAGGGGCTTCTCTGTCTTTGGACAGCAATCACTCAGGGGCTTCTCTGTCTTTGGACAGCAATCACTCAGAGGCTTCTTTGTCTTTGGACAGCATGCACTCAGGGGCTTCTCTGTCTTTGGACAGCATGCACTCAGGGGCTTCTCTGTCTTTGGACAGCAATCACTCAGGGGCTTCTCTGTCTTTGGACAGCAATCACTCAGGGGCTTCTCTGTCTTTGGACAGCAATCACTCAGGGGCTTCTCTGTCTTTGGACAGCATGCACTCAGGGGCTTCTCTGTCTTTGGACAGCATGCACTCAGGGGCTTCTCTGTCTTTGGACAGCATGCACTCAGGGGCTTCTCTGTCTTTGGACAGCAATCACTCAGGGGCTTCTCTGTCTTTGGACAGCATGCACTCAGGGGCTTCTCTGTCTTTGGACAGCATGCACTCAGGGGCTTCTCTGTCTTTGGACAGCATGCACTCAGGGGCTTCTCTGGACAGCATGCACTCAGGGGCTTCTCTGTCTTTGGACAGCATGCACTCAGGGGCTTCTCTGTCTTTGGACAGCATGCACTCACGGGCTTCTCTGTCTTTGGACAGCAATCACTCAGGGGCTTCTCTGTCTTTGGACAGCAATCACTCAGGGGCTTCTCTGTCTTTGGACAGCATGCACTCAGGGGCTTCTCTGTCTTTGGACAGCAATCACTCAGGGGCTTCTCTGTCTTTGGACAGCAATCACTCAGGGGCTTCTCTGTCTTTGGACAGCATGCACTCAGGGGCTTCTCTGTCTTTGGACAGCATGCACTCAGGGGCTTCTCTGTCTTTGGACAGCAATCACTCAGGGGCTTCTCTGTCTTTGGACAGCAATCACTCAGGGGCTTCTCTGTCTTTGGACAGCAATCACTCAGGGGCTTCTCTGTCTTTGGACAGCATGCACTCAGGGCTTCTCTGTCTTTGGACAGCATGCACTCAGGGGCTTCTCTGTCTTTGGACAGCAATCACTCAGGGGCTTCTCTGTCTTTGGACAGCATGCACTCAGGGGCTTCTCTGTCTTTGGACAGCAATCACTCAGGGGGCTTCTCTGTCTTTGGACAGCATGCACTCAGGGCTTCTCTGTCTTTGGACAGCATGCACTCAGGGGCTTCTCTGTCTTTGGACAGCAATCACTCAGGGCTTCTCTGTCTTTGGACAGCAATCACTCAGGGGCTTCTCTGTCTTTGGACAGCAATCACTCAGGGGCTTCTCTGTCTTTGGACAGCATGCACTCAGGGCTTCTCTGTCTTTGGACAGCAATCACTCAGGGGCTTCTCTGTCTTTGGACAGCAATCACTCAGGGGCTTCTCTGTCTTTGGACAGCATGCACTCAGGGGCTTCTCTGTCTTTGGACAGCATGCACTCAGAGGCTTCTCTGTCTTTGGACAGCAATCACTCAGGGGCTTCTCTGTCTTTGGACAGCAATCACTCAGGGCTTCTATGTCTTTGGACAGCAATCACTCAGGTGCTTCTATGTCTTTGGACAGCATGCACTCAGGGGGGCTTCTCTGTCTTTGGACAGCAATCACTCAGGGGGCTTCTCTGTCTTTGGACAGCAATCACTCAGGGGCTTCTCTGTCTTTGGACAGCATGCACTCAGGGGCTTCTCTGTCTTTGGACAGCATGCAGGCTTCTCTGTCTTTGGGGCTTCTCTGTCTTTGGACAGCAATCACTCAGGGCTTCTCTGTCTTTGGACAGCATGCACTCAGGGGCTTCTCTGTCTTTGGACAGCATGCACTCAGGGCTTCTCTGTCTTTGGACAGCATGCACTCAGGGGCTTCTCTGTCTTTGGACAGCATGCACTCAGGGGCTTCTCTGTCTTTGGACAGCAATCACTCAGGGCTTCTCTGTCTTTGGACAGCAATCACTCAGGGGCTTCTCTGTCTTTGGACAGCAATCACTCAGGGGCTTCTCTGTCTTTGGACAGCAATCACTCAGGGGCTTCTCTGTCTTTGGGCAATCACTCAGGGGCTTCTATGTCTTTGGACAGCAATCACTCAGGGGCTTCTATGTCTTTGGACAGCAATCACTCAGGGGCTTCTATGTCTTTGGACAGCATGCACTCAGGGGCTTCTCTGTCTTTGGACAGCATGCACTCAGGGGCTTCTCTGTCTTTGGACAGCATGCACTCAGGGGCTTCTCTGTCTTTGGACAGCAATCACTCAGGGGCTTCTCTGTCTTTGGACAGCATGCACTCAGGGGCTTCTCTGTCTTTGGACAGCATGCACTCAGGGCTTCTCTGTCTTTTGGACAGCATGCACTCAGGGGCTTCTCTGTCTTTGGACAGCATGCACTCAGGGGCTTCTCTGTCTTTGGACAGCATGCACTCAGGGGCTTCTCTGTCTTTGGACAGCAATCACTCAGGGGCTTCTCTGTCTTTGGACAGCAATCACTCAGGGCTTCTCTGTCTTTGGACAGCAATCACTCAGGGGCTTCTCTGTCTTTGGACAGCAATCACTCAGGGGCTTCTATGTCTTTGGACAGCAATCACTCAGGGGCTTCTATGTCTTTGGACAGCATGCACTCAGGGGCTTCTCTGTCTTTGGACAGCAATCACTCAGGGGCTTCTCTGTCTTTGGACAGCATGCACTCAGGGGCTTCTCTGTCTTTGGACAGCATGCACTCAGGGGCTTCTCTGTCTTTGGACAGCATGCACTCAGGGGCTTCTCTGACTTTGGAAAGCATGCACTCAGGGGCTTCTCTGTCTTTGGACAGCAATCACTCAGGGGCTTCTCTGTCTTTGGACAGCAATCACTCAGGGGCTTCTCTGTCTTTGGACAGCAATCACTCAGGGGCTTCTCTGTCTTTGGACAGCAATCACTCAGAGGCTTCTTTGTCTTTGGACAGCATGCACTCAGGGGCTTCTCTGTCTTTGGACAGCATGCACTCAGGGGCTTCTCTGTCTTTGGACAGAGGGGCATCTGGGAAAATAATACTGAAGAGATGCCCAGCCCTGGGGAACAACTGTCCAAGGCCGCACCCACCCATTGTACCAGAGGGAGGGATCAGTGCTCACACCGAGGTCAGCACAACCAACGGTTGTGGGGGCTGAGGGGAAATTTTTTTCCTGTCCCGGGTATACACGCTCAGGTCCCCACCTAAAAATAGACCTTGTGTCACATCTTAGTCGGGGACAGAGTAAATACCATGAGGATCAAAGTGTTGTATCTGTTCTAGCAGCAGCTTGACAGCCAGTCCCAGGCTATCAGCAGTATTTCCAGCATGCCATTGTCTGTTGCTCCATTAGGCCCCCAACTGATTCCAGCAGCAATGATATAGAATAAACTGTCCTTTTCAGGACAATGCTCTCCAGCAACTACCAAACCTGTCCTTCTCAGAACAACACTATTCTCATCCTCTACATGAGCTTGCAGAGTTATTTTTTACCTAATCCATGGAAAAATTATTTTTGTTTATGCATTTTCTTTTACAAAAATAAACTTGACAATATTGTTTTTACTCAAGTCTTTGTTTTGTTTGCTGTTGTCCTCTGTCATTTGATATCTGCGGGCAAATATACCACCTGTGACACCAGACTTCTGTCTTGATTTTTGAATCTTCCGCATACTTGACATTCATTTTAGCTCTTGTACAAAACAGGCCTATGTCTAGATTTTAAACTGAAACTATGTCTTGCTTTATGCTTCTTGTGTAAACCAAACCTGTACCTATTTTTGTCTTTGAGGCAAACTTTCAATTAATTCATTGTTATTTTTATCCTATAAAACATATCTGACATTAAATAAACCAATATGGTTTGATATATTGTTACATTAACCAATTTAACTGAATTTATTTATGATTTGTTTCATTAAGTCCACCATTTCACCATTAATATGAAGAAATCGTTTTACTGTCATTATAACAAGTTTTAAACTTTTAGATAGTTACTTAAATTAATTTGAATATAATTAAAAATGAAAAATATAATGTAATTCCTATGATGCAATTGTCACATTTAATGGAAATTAATCAAATATTTCCATTGATAATAAACTGCAGATCCATAATTCAATCTTTCTCTTTTCTTTCATTATTATAAAGCTGACTTTGTAATGGATCAAAGGATTATTTCACTTTGGTAATTCAAATAGAAAATAATTCCTTTATAACAACATATGAATGGAACAGAAGAGAAAATCAAGAAAATAATTTTACTATTTTAAAAAATGAAAAGATGTCTTTAAATCAAGCCTGGAATTTTTCAATATTATTGAACAATATATTTGATGAGATATCACTGATCCGATAAAAGTAAAATGAAAAATATAGATTAATAAAAGATATTGATTAAAACCAAAGGAATTGAGTGTAACATTATGAAATATTGAGATTACATAAAAATTTCAGCATCAGCCAATAATATTGCTTTGATTCAATGATAATATTGATTCAAAAGAAGTAGATACAAAGTTTGTTCTGTTAATTAAAGGGAAAAATAATCATAATAATAGGATTTTATTCATACATTCAAATTATCGCTTTCTTCGAAAATGTTTTTCATGCATTCAAAGTTTTTGAATTTGTCAGAATGACCATGTAATTATCTTACAGCTCTTTAATGCTTATTTGTACATATATTCTTTAAGTGTACATATATACTTGATAGTCACTCTATATATATATATGTGTTTGTGTATATATATAGATATATAATGAATTAATTGATTTATTTCTAATTTGATATATATATATATATATATATATATATATATATATATATATATATATATGTTTGACAGGCCACTTAATAAAATTTGAGGAATAAAATGCTAACAAAATGATAACAATATTGGCAATAAGATTGATGATATTTATTATATATTAGCATTTTGACTAAGTCAAATTTTTAAATATATATATATATATATATATATACACACACACAAGCAATATACAGTATTTACATTAGTCGGACTATTGTCCTCATCTTTGTCGCCATATTTGTCACAGCGTTTCAGCCGTTTATGCGCTCCGGCCTTCTTCAGGTGGTTGGAATTTGAACTGAACCCTTTATTTCGATCGCTGGGGTAGACTGTTCTAATTCCACGTGCCATGTTTGATGGATGTCAGTTATCAGTTATCTCCTGCTAATTTTCCCTCTGAAAGTTCTCCACTGCCTTAACCAGGAATTGAACTCACCTTCTTTGGGTCTGTCACTGGATCTAACCAACGCCTTTATCCACTGTGCCATGTGTCCTGACATGGGAAAATTAGCAGGAGATAACTGATAACTGACATCCATCAAACATGGCACGTGGAATTAGAACAGTCTACCCCAGCGATCGAAATAAAGGGTTCAGTTCGAAATTCCAACCACCTGAAGAAGGCCGGAGCGCATAACGGCCAAACGTTGTGACAAATATATGACAAAGATGAGGACAATAGTCCGACTAATGTAAATACTGTACATAATACCTCATCTCAGAAATATAGACAAACACAAGCAATATATATATATATATATATATATATATATATATGTGTGTGTGTGTGTGTGCGTGTGTGTCATCCACAGACAGACTGTTTCACTGTATCGCAGTTCATCACTGTGGCTAGACATCTGACTGCCTCAAGCCAGGATTGAAACCGAACCGATTTTGCATCAATCAAAAATTTTTCACCTGAGCAATCAGAGAGGAAGGTGAATTTTTACATATTTATTTTAGAATAAACATGGCAGTGACTGAGTGTGCTCAATTCATAGAAGGGCTTTTGCATCAGTAATAGCAGTCACTCTTTACAAATTTGTGCTTTTCCCTCTAAATTGCTCAACCGAATTTTATTTGTTTGGGGGCGTATATGTGTGTCCCCCACAGACAAACTGTTTTGCTGTATCACAGCTCATCAGTGTGGCTATACATCTGATTGAAACCCAACTGATTTGGCATCAGGTGGAAAATTTTCCCTAATCTATCAGCTCTCAGCAGAGATGAAGGTGAATTTTTACATATTTATTTTAGAATAAACACACCAGTGACTCAGAGTGCTCAATTCAGAGAAGAGCTTTTTTGATAAATGTTAGAATAAATGTATATCCATATATATATATATATATATATATATATATATATATATATATATATATATATATATATGAATATATAAGAAGAAAGGGATGGATTCTTATTATATGGATTCTAACATATTTTTTTACTTAAATGTTATTTTTAGTGGATACTTATATTTGAATAGATACTCCATTGATTTATTAAACAGTATATTTATTTTCATCTACCAGCCTGAATATATATATATATATATATATATATATATATATATATATAGACACATATTGGCAGCATGTTTTTGGTGAGACATGTTTCATTGAATAATTTAGACAAGTTTTGTCTACATATTTTCAAATGGATTCTTTCATGTTTATGGACAAGCTTTTTGATGTCATTATTAAAGGAATAGAAAAAATCACCATGTTGCGACATATTATTTTATTCCAAGGCCTTTCGACATAGCACAATGTCATCCATCAGAGAGTTGTTTATTTCAAGACAAATGTTGTATTGTTCATCATTTTCAAAGACAAAATTGCTGTGTTCATCTGAAAGTTAACTTTTTTTTACTTGTGAAGTGAAGATCCTAGCAAAAATTACTTATATACTACACTAAATCTAGTATCTCTCATTCAATCATTCATAATGACTCTTCTCTACCTATTAACATTGTTTATAAATGTAAATGTCATCTAGGAGATTGTATCTCCAATGGTAAAAATAATATTTATGTTGGACACACTATGACAATGTTGTCTCGGTGGCTGAGTTTTCATTTGAATGATATGTCCAACATTTACAACAGCATCCATGTCCACATTTAAAATTCAGATAAATTCTTATTGAAAATACATTTATACTTTTTCATGAAAATAATAAACATAAACGAAAAATTCTTGAAGCTATCTATGCTAAGAAATTGAGACCAAACCTTCATAAAATTAATTATGAATACTACACAAATGTTTTAAAATGTGTACAATAGATAGCTTAAAATATCAAAGTTTCCACTAATAGTTTTAATACTTATTTCTTAAGACATCTCAACAAGCTATACTCAGTTACCTCCCCTGAAGTGGTGTCAAGTGACCACTCAGCGTTCTTCGCTCCATAAGTAAAAAATTTAGGTTTCAAATGAACATGGCAATTTTGTCATTGAAACTGATGAACACTACAGTATTTGTCTTGAAATAAACAACACCCTGATTTTCTCTCTTACTTTAATAATAATGACATCAAAAAGCTTGTCCATAAACATGAAAGGATCCAACTGAAAATAAGTAGAAAAAACTTGTCTAAATTATTCAATGAAACATGTCTCAATATATATATATATATATATATATATATATATATATATATATGTATGTATTAAAGAAAAACAGATCACTTTAAGGTACCATTATGATAATTTATTTTCCAGAGCCCTCTTAAAGGACACCGGATCATCAGATAGCACTTCCAAACTTTGTTTCATTTCATTTTTGGAAGTGCTATCTGATGATCCGGCATCCTTTAAAGGACTCTGGTGAAATAAATTATCATAATGGTACCTTAACGTGGTCTGTTTTTCTTTAAATATTAGCGCTGGATTTACATTGACTCTCAGGATTTCATCCTCCTTGGGATTACCCATACAGATTACCAAGTTCTTCATAACTTAATATATATATATATATATATATATATATATATATATATATATATAGATAGATAGATAGATAGATAGATAGATAGATAGACATTGGGGGCTGCAAAAAAGTAGAGCTACAGTAAGTATTATACTAGTATTACCAATTTTATGATAGTGGTTCTAGGATTCATTTAATTCATTAAAATCATTTTTTTTAATATTTTTATTTTCATGTTTTTCATTATAATACCTTTTATTATAATCCATTTATTATAATGAAATATTTTAATAACTAATAACTAATAATAATAATAATAATAATAAATGTTTTGCATGTAAAGAGGAGTGCATGAGTGACTTGGGCAAACAGTTTGAGCATTTGAAGGATTGATGTGTCTTTTATTGATATGTTTATTATTGAAATGTTATTAATATATTTGTATAATAAATACAATACATTTTGTGCACACGTTTTGTTTTTTCATTAATTTATACCTATTTTTACATTATCTAAATGTGTTTAATTAAATAGAATTTACTAGATTTGTCTATTTACCTTTTATTGGAATTTCCCAATTTTTAAATCAGGAGTTGAGTATTGTTCTTGAAATTGTGGATAATCTGTATGAAGTTCATATTTTGCTAAAAGTATGAGGTTCATATTTTGCTGAATGTATGAAGTTCATATTTTGTTTATATTTCCTTATTGCTTTGTTCAAGTACTTTCAACCATTTCAGTCATTATCAAGAACCAATGTTGTGTCTATGTGGTTGTTAGAATTCTTTTATCTGTATTTATTCCTATTATTACCAGAGTGTAAGTTCTATTCTAATAGTTTCTTTACTAGCACTTCTTCCTGTGGAACTCTGTTCCAGTTTCTTGCTTTCCTGTTAACTACAATCTTCAGAGATTTCAATGCATCATCCCTCAACATCTTCTGCTTTTCTCAATTCTGTTCTTTTATTGTCCTTTCAGCCTCAGTAATCCCTTGTATCTTAGTAGCCTTATCACCTAGCTTGGGGTGAAATGATTAAAACAAAAAAAAAACATTTGGAACATGGAGGAAATGTGGATGATTCAAGTCCATGGATATAGCATGGTGATTCTTTAGTAACCCTCATTTCAATTTCAAACATTTTCTTGAATTTCATTGGTTGTTAAATATGAAATAAGTTTCAAGAAATTTCCATAACAAAACAATCAAATTTTGTATAAATGTAGGCCCAGCCGACATAAAAAATCTTTCTCAAATTCATCCCTAAGTTAAATGTTTCAAGACATCCTATTGACTAAAAAATAAAACATTCGTCCACGCATTTCTCAGAAAAATTTGCAACAGCTACCAAGCCCTGTTGAACCGATTTGGTTGTTAAAAAAACTATAAATAGAAACAGCAAACAAAATTTTGTTGCAATTGAGATTCACAAACTTGAAAGATACAGACAGGAATTATGTGTCAGATAGCCGCCAAAGAAACAAACTTCCTTTATGAGAGATTAGAAAATTTTACACAACAAACTTTTTCACTCAATATCTTTCATAGAAAAATCTTTTGACTAAGTTAAATTCAAGCTTTTTTTAATCAAAAGCAGACAACTTTCTAGACATTGAAGATTTCTGAAACAGCAAAGAAATTTTTCTCTTAAATATATTTTTGCACACATCATTGCAAACAAAGAAATTGTAAATTGTGTATATAAAATTTAATTTGTTGTTTCAAACATGTATTTTTTGTCGTGATTGAATATCGTTACCATTTGGCCATTTCTTATAATTTATGTTTGTGAATATTGCATATTTTATTTGCAGCACAATTTCAAATATTCCCACAGTCTTCCAAGATCCATTACATTTCCTAGCTGTAAAGATCTAAACTATTAGAATTTAAGAATAAATGCTCATCTGAAAATTTTAAATAATGATAAAGTAGCTATAAGTTTGTGACATTGCATCTGTGAGAAAGAGGCTGCAGAGTGGAAAGAAAATAATTTCATCTCCCACAAGACTGCATGAACAATTTTGAACTCTGGGAGGTTTGAAAGGCTCCAACCGAGATATGTTAGAAATTCTCCATTTTTGTCTAATCTGACTTTTGCAAAGATAAAGCTAGGTAGAAAGGGTGATAGAATAATGAGCCAATCATTCTTCCAGCATTTTTAGCAATGAACTTCTAATTAGTTTTTTTCTGCCTAAATTATCCCCACTAGCTGTCTTTTGACAGCCAAGAAAGGATTTGTACAGACATATAATTCTACAGACATATATTTTTTTTCTGTAAATTCCTTTTGTTTGATTCTTTTCTCAACTGAAAAAAAAACTATTGTAAAGAAAGTGAATAGTAAATTATTCAAGAAAAAAAGCAAATGAAAAAAACACCCAAGAAGAATGCAGAGAAACAGAGATGTAATGTTAATTAAATAGAAAGAAATTATAGAATGGAAGACATAGACAATATATAAAGTGGACAAATTCATGCAAAAAAAGCTATAAATAGAAAAACTAATACCAGTAAAATATTCAAAATTTCCTCTGCAAGAAAAAAACCAACACAATTGTCATATACAATGACCATATGAAAAAATAGATAAAACGTAAAATTTTGATTGAATGCAGTAACTGTACTCAATAAATATAAATAAAAACATTTTTAATTAGTGAAAAAACAAAAAGTACAAATAAAAGAATGAGCAACAATGATAAAAATTGTAAAAACACAGAAAATGCAGAACATCTGAAAATAAATCTAGAAAATTGAAGAATTGTGAGGAAACAAAAAAACAAAAAATACATAGAAATGAGGAAATTTATTTTTTTTAAAAACCTTACAAATCTAAAACAAAGAAAATAGTTTCAGAAAAATCAAAAGGAAAATGAAATACAAAATATACTGAAAAGAAATGCTAAAACTATGAAAAAAGAAAAACCAAATTACAAATGAAAAGAAAAAACTACTTGAAAAACAAAACATATTCTTAAAGAAAACCATAACATATTTGACAAATGATAAGAAAGAAAATGCTTACAATAGATATGCACAAAACAAGAAAACATTTGTGAAAATTTAAAAAGAGAATCTACAAGAAAAGCAAGCAAGAAAAATAAATTCAACAAAAATTTTACATATGATGGGAAGTGATGTAGGTAATATGATAAAACATTATTGAGCAATTGAAAAATGAAATTTAAAATAATTAGAAATGAAGAAAAAAAACTCTTCTCTGTGCCATGTCATTTCAGGACGTTGGCAATCATGTCTCTCCACAATTCTCTATCCTTTATAGCTCTTAGTTTGTTTCAGCTATCTCTCCTAAATCCTGTTCTGCCATGTATTACACAAGCCTCTTAGGTGATGCACTAGTGTTCTCTGTCTCTCTTGCCTTCAATCTGTCCTGTGAGTGTCAAATTTTCCAAGCCCCCTTTTCTCATTATGATGTTAGATATAGGTGTCTTTTTTGTTTCCATTTTTTCTGACAGTTCAGTACTCTTTGTTTTTAGTGAAATTTTGCTATTTCTTAAAATTTTCCTAAGCATCTTTTACTATCCCAATTTTATATTTGAATTTCGGTGTCACATGTTCCATCCTCTGGTAAAATATTCTAGATATTTAAATTTTTTGAAACATGTCTTGGTTATTCTTCTATGTACCATGTCCCTTGAGGAGATCGGTGATAACAGCTTCCTCTCCTTTGTAATGCTTACTAAGGTCTGTCATTTTGTCAGCTCTCCTAATCCCTGTTCAGCCAACCATTTTCATGAGTTTGTTAGGTAGGTTAGGCACTTTTGCCTTTTATCTGTCTTGCCTTCAATCTGTCCTGTGAGCGTCAAATTTTCCACGACTCCTTTCCTCATTATATGCCCTAGAATTTTTAAGTCTATTTCTGATGTTAAGTATAAATAAAAAAAATATGTATTGTGAGTGTCAAATTCTCTAAACCCTCTTTCCTCATTTCAATTTCTTTCCAAATTTCTGTTTGTCTCTTTCTGATTCTAAGTATAAGTGTCCATTTTGTTTCCATTATTCCTAAATCTTCCTTGTTACTCACATATCTAGGTCATGGGATTCTTTAAAGAACAACATTGCTGTTGCCTCAAGTCACTTCTTCATCTGTGAGGAGGTTGTCCAGCATTCACTACTATATAAGAGGACTGATATTGCATAACAGTTCAGTAGTCTTTTCTTTGTTTCTAATGAATTTTCCCATTTCTTAATAACTTATGTAGAGTTATTAAAAACATTTTTGAGCCTGACATCGTTGAGTTTATTTGTTTTGTTTTTGTTATATGATGCATTATCCATAAATAAACAGGTATTTTTGTTCAAACAATATCCAGTTAATATTCGAAGAAATCATTTCTGCTGAATGGATATGTATTATACTGAATAGGTAAGGACATGTCATCTATGTTGGAAACATGTCTCAGCTATTCTTCTGTGCACCCTAACCCTTCAGGAAGTGAGTGATCATGGCTCCCCACAACTTCCTGTCCTTTTTAGCTCTTAGTAAGGTCTGTCATATTGTTATCTATCTTAATCCCTGTTCTACCAAACATTTATATAAGTTCGTTAGGTAAATTACGTATTGCTTTCCTCTGTCTCTCTTGCATTCAATATGTCCTGTGAGTATCAAATTCTCCAAGTTGGCTTTCCTCATTATGTACCCGAAACATTTTAGTTGTTTCTTTCTGATTCTAAGTATAAGTGTCCATTTTATTTCCATTATCCCTAAAACTTCCATATTACAGGTATGTTCAGGATATGGGATTCTCTATAGCCCCATGTCTCCTTTTCATCTGTAAGAAGATTGCCTAGGAGGATTGATATTACATAATAGTTAAGTCCTCTTTTCTTTGTTTCTAATGAAATCAACATAACTGATATGACAGTGCAACAATACACCAAAAAACAAAAATTCAAAACAAAACAGACATAAAAATGGACAAGAAATGAACAAAATATGTGTGAAATTATAAATAAAATATTAAATTCAAGAGAAACAAAAATTAGCTATAATTAAAAACAATACAAATAAGAAAAATTCTAGCATCGATAAATAAGCATAACAAAATTAAAGGAAAGGGAAAGAATTGATTCATTCACACCTCTCCTTTTTCCTCATTAATTTTACTAATTCAATATTTTTGTTATTAATTAACTGACTTTTAATGAATATTTGTTGGGATGAATTCATAGCTATTCCAATCTGAGGTCTGTTGGAGTGAAATCCAATTAAGAGAAAATGAAAGTAGAACTGTTAAGGCAACAACATGACAACGGGAATGACAAAATGGCCATTCTTGGCCTCTGAGACTTTGAGAAGATAGAATATGGTAAGTAGAGATATGTCATCAAAGACTGAACGTACACTGTGAATAAGAAATCGAAGACAAAATTTAACAGGATTTTGCTTTTTTTGAAGGGATACTTTTCTAGTTTCAAAAGATCAAATATAAATTCAAAACAAAATGGCAAGAATATGACAAGTAAAGATATTGCATCAAAGAAAGACCTTAGACCAGTGGTTCCCAAACTGTTCTCCTCTGGGTCACATTTTCTGACTGAAAATTTGCTCACACCTCATGAGAGGAAAGTCCAGGTAAAAAGTGCAAGCAGCTCTATGAAAAAGAAGACTCAGAGAGAGGGTTAAAGGGAGATAACCGAGGATTCAAAGTCAGAACATTATCACTGATAACTCTCTCCTCCAATATGCGGACCTTTGTTGCTATATTCTTAATACTTGATATAATGCAAAAATATCACAATGATAAAATCAGTCAATAATTATTTATAAGTATTTATACTGAAACTCATGCATGCAGTTACAAGTAATATATAATAATATTTTAAATTTTCAAATCATATTTATTTTTGCCATATGAATTTTTGTAAAACTGTTTCTAAATCTTATATTCTATTCCAATGATTCTGCCTCATCTGCTACCATCTTCTGCCATACATATGAGGCATGCTGCACCATTTAGAAACCACTGCCTTAGACAAATATTTTTCAACCTTTTTTTTAACTCATGTCACACTTGAACCTTTAGTTAAGCTTCCATGACACACTTTAATTATGATGATAAAAAAGAGTATACTATTAAGGATTTATTATAATTTGTAATAAAAGGATAATAATTAAAGTTAAAAAAAATTATATATTTTTCTTTTTATTATAATTTAATATCTAATGAGTTATATGAGCTTGACGTTTTCTTAGAAAAGCTGCTTTGCAAGATCAAATTTTTGACAGGTAAGGATACTTGGAATAATTGTTCTTTATTTGGTTGCTGATGTACTGGATGAAGTATTCATCTCACTAGCATCAACTTCTAATTTTTGTTTCTGAAATTAAAAACTTGTCCATTTTAATTGAATGCTATGTAATAAAATAAAAATGATCAGTACAAATTACACATCCTCACTACTTTGGGTACAAATTTCAACTGTCTCTTCCTGATGTTATGAATAAGTTTCTTTTTTGTTTCCATTTACTCAAAAATTTTGTCATTGCTCCCATGTTTGGTCAATGGTATTCTCATCATCCTTCTGTAGTCTTACATTTCTGTTTCTTCAAATCTTTTCTTCATCTGTGAGGAGATTGTCTAGCATTCACTGCCATATAAGAGAACTGATATTATGCAACAGTTCAGTACTCTTTTTTTTATTTTTAATGAAATTTTTCAGTTTTTTGATACTTTACTTAGCTTTTTGGGGGCCTCTTTTACAGGCATAAATAGTTGTGTCAAATCAACTATCAGAGGGTTTACATTATCTTACATCCTATATGCTCTTTTGTATGAGCATGTGGTCAAGTGATTAGAACTAGATTAAGCATTCTAGATTTTGAATATAAAAAAATTTATTAAATTTTATAAAATTATAATACTGGGATGTACAGTTTGATTTGTAAATTCATTGTAAATTGATCCTCCTATGGAAGTCAAAACAAAAGACTACAGGATTTGTTAAAATGGGAAAAATACAAAAATTTTTAAATTTGTAATCTAGACTTCTTTTTTTTATATAACACTATCAACTGAGAAATATAGATTATAATTTTTTTAAAATTTATTAATCTTTTACATTTTAAAAAATCATGTTATATAAGCATATTTTGTTTTGGCTTCCATAGGGTTGGATAATTTATACAATGAATTTACATAACAAATTAGAATCCTGTATTAACCAAATCTATAGTAATATGAAAAAGAAATTGTGAAAAAAAAAATGATTAATATGGGCATGTGACCAAGTGGTTAGAAAATTCATTTTCCAACCATGTGATCTGGGTTCAATTCTCACCATGGTCAAGTTGTCAGGAAGGTGACTTCTTGATGTGATCAGTCTGGAGAAGGTGATCCCAACATGTGGTACCTTTGCAAAGTGCCTGAAAGACCATACCACTGATTGACCCTTGTGAGTGAAATTGGGTAGACAGGACTATTTGAGAGCTGTCGATGATTGTGCTAGCACAAAATCACAAGTCATCATGACCGAGGGTTTGAGCATGCTAACTTCGTCCAGGCTGTTGTTCACACCAGATAATACACACTCTCCCAGAAACTGTAACTAAGGTCTATTCCGCATAATTGCAGAATAAACCACAGGTGATCTCTTGGAATTGAACAAACATAAATGTATCTGAGCATGCATCTGCGACAGGGTTTGGTTAGCCACCCTAGTTAACAGGTATCCTTGGATATTCATGGCCAGCCATAAGATATATGCTTTAATAGTAATAAGAGAGTGAGTAAAAGTTTTGATGTAAATGTTTAAAAAATCCTACCCATGATTATGTAAACAGGCATCAGTTTAATAATAAGTAGAATAAAGAGATTTTTAGGTATTGCTGCTACATATTGTCCAGTACCCCGGCTATTTACCTTGAGCTCCTTGATAAGATCCAAAGAAGAATCAGCAATATTTTTGGTCCTGATCTGGCATTTCGGCTTCAGTCACTTTTCCACTGCCATAAGGTTTCCCTCTCTGTGTCTTTTCTATAAATATTTTCAAGGTAATTGTTCAAATGAGATTTTTTGCTATGGAACCTAGAGTTTTTGAATTTAAGTGTACTACTAGACTGTTGTCAAGATCTCATCAATTTACAGTTGATTTGACGAGATGTAGTCATAAGTTCTATACTAACAGTTTCTTTTCTCACTTGTGGAATTCCCTTCCGACTCCATGCTATCCAGCCAACTTAAATGTGCAAACATTTAAATGCAATATCAATTGCTATCTACTGTCTTCCTAATAAATCTTTTTTCTTTCTGCTCATTATTAAGGTTTCAGGTCCTAATTCTTCTATACCCTGTAACCCCATGAATTTTAGTGGTTTTACTGCCTCGCATGGGGTGATACCAATTAAAATAAAATGTACAGAGATTGCTGATACAGTAACACTCTATTGGGATGGCAAGTTTGAATTTATTCTCCACCAACCATTCCAAAGAAGAATCACTAATATTATTTGTCCTGATCTGGCAGTTTGGCTTTCCCACCGCTATAAGGCTGCCTCTCTGTGCCTTTTCTATAAGTACTTTCGTGGTAAGTGTTCAGATGTGCTCTTCACTATGTTACCTAGATATTTTGAATTTAAGTGCAGTACTAGACTGGCATTGAGATCGTTGAGCTGGCTAGATGTAACTGTAAATTCTATGCTAACAGTTTCTTCTCTCACACTTCTCACTTGTGGAACTCCCTTCTGGCTCCATGCTTTCCAGCCAATATTAATCGGCAAAAATTTAATTGCAATGTCAATCACTATCCACTGTCCTCCAGATTACTCTTTTCTCTTTTCCTCATTATTAATGTTTCTGTTCCTAATTCTTCCACACTCTATAACCCCTTGTGTTTTAGTGGCTTTACTGCCTTGCTTGGGATGATACTGATTAATATATATATATATATATATATATATATATATATATTATACAAAAAATTTAAATACAATGTCAATCACTTTCTACTGTCCTCTTGATTACTCTTTTCTCTCTCTCTACTCATTAATGTTTCTGTTTCTAATTCTTCCACACTCTGTAGTTCCTTGTGTCTTAGTGGCTTTACTACCCTGCATGGAGTGATACCGATTAAAAAGAAAACTATTGGTACTGAGTTGGTGATGATTGTTAAACTGGATCCTGGCTCAATTAAAAGTGAATACTAATTTTTTAGGCTAATTAATATAGCACTTTTTTCTAGCAATATCTTTGTCACTATTAATTCTACAGCATTCCTAAGGTATTAATTTTTACCTATACATAGAAATCTTACTTATAAAAAAAGATAACTAATTGACAAAGAGACTAAAGTTCTTTTTTCAAATATAACATTAATAATTGTTATAACTTTTAGCCATGACTAGAAAAATTCTTTGTCTCCAGGTAGCAGAATCTATTGTTTTTATACTGTTAGAATTTGTAAGAAACTCTAAAGAAAATATATTTGCGTGAGACAATTTTTTTTACAAATTTTAAATCATTCTAAGAAATCAATATTTTTTATTAGCAGATAAGATAGATGAATTTGATGAGCATTTGGAGTTCATGATTATAATTCAGAAATATATATTTCCTACTAATGTTCACTCTATAAAAGGTCACTTGAGGTACAGAGTGAGGGAAGAAGTTTTTAACATGAGTGGTAAGAAGCGCAGTTTATGAGGATATGATGGAAGATAACAGTTAACCCTATAATTAAACAGGATAAGATTGTTGTAATCAGGGAAGCATCCTCTTGGAAGTCAGTTCCACAAAAAAAAACAGTTCATAGGAAGAAGCTAATCAAGTAGAACTTACTTCTCACTAATGGGATACAAAAAAAATGAGAGTGGTTCATCTCTGTGTATGTCGTGTGGTGAGTCTTAGCTGTGATGCTTAAAGTTGGTGGAACTAAGGAATAGCTCATCTTAACATTTTCCATAGGAATAGCAATAGAGTAGTGAGAGGCTTGTGACATTTTGTCTGTGGGGAAAGGGGTTGTAGGATAGAAAATAATGTATCCCCCACAAGGTTGTGTAAAAATTTAAAAAAATGTATCAATGAACATAAAAGTGACCTCATAGCAATTTATCAAATGCATTAGTTATACATAGAAATAAATTCAACCACAACTTTGAACTAGTGAATGCCACACTTATTAAAAAAGAAACTTACTTAGAAGGAAAATTCTCAAAAGTGCTACTATTGAATCTTATCAAAATATAAATCTGCACCCCGGATTCTCCCCAGTATTTCCTTTCCTAAAAGATTTACTACCATCCCAAGCCAAGACACATGACCACAAAAAATTAAATGAAAATAGGTAAATTCATAACCACATGGTATTCAAAACATATAATGTATAAATCAATCCCAATCCAAAATAATTTAAATACTAATTTACACACACACACACATATATATATATATATATATATATATACACACATATAAAAACCTCCAACTCACTTTCATTTATTAGGTATTGAACTGTATCACTTCATGTACATGAACTTGCCTGACTTTTCCACTAACCTGATGAATATTCATGACCACCCCAATACCAAAACTTCTGAAAAACCAATAACATTTTTGCTCTTGTGTATAAATGCTTGTTACAAAATAAAATGTTTATATTTGCCTTGATAAAGTCTGTTTTGTCTTTATTCATATTGTTCTTTTACAAATATACTGTATTTAAAATTTTTACACACACACACAACCACACATACACACACATACATATATATATATATATATATATATATATATATGCATGTGTGTGTATGTGTACACGCACATACATACATACATACATACATATATATATATATATATATATATATAATAAACGTGAAAATCTCCGTGTGTCACACTTTTCAATTAAAAGGATACAAATCTTTAACTTTTAAAAATCTCATCTTCTTCTATATAAATAAATGTGAATGTCAGTGTGTCACACTTTTTCAACTTCACTCCTAGAGGCTGTAGCCCAACATAGCATATCATTTTGGAATCAGGCCGAGCAAATGAAAAACATTCCAGGCTGGATCCAGACCCGCAATCCTGAAATTTTGGATTTCCAAGTTTTCATTACTGCAATTGTTTTCAGCAAATTTTTATGTGATTTTTTGGAATAAATTTTTTGTCAAATAACAATTTTTATAACTTGGAAATAAATTTGGGAATAATTGAAATTAATTGCGAAATCCTGCAAAAGTCACCCATGAAATAAAAGTAATTGTTTGTATGGAAAGTATCAAATTTTCTTTAAATTAAAATGGTGTCAGAAGAATTATTGTTGGACTTTTCAAAGGTAAGCTTAGATATTAATGCAATACTTAAATACTTAAATGCAGAAATCTATTTTGAGTTCTTCTGTAGTTTATTGTTGCCTATTGCATACAGCAGCAGTATGCATCGTAAAAAGAAACCTCCACAACAGAAGAGCAGATTGCAATCAAAATACCTTAGGCTGCAGCAAAGAAAAGAAAGTCTCATGCAAATGAAAACTCAGATCAAATGGCAACCAGGAGAGCTTCCATTACTGGGAATATGCAAAGACTTAAGGACTGTCAAACTCCTGAACAAGCTGAAGGCTTAATCAAGAGCCCTCTGTAGGTGCTAGTGTAAATGCCACCCAATAGAGCTGCTTTCAAGCTAGTATCTATCTATCTATATATATATGTGCAGAAAGAAAGATATAGAAAGAGAAGGTTCTACCATTTTTTTAATTTTTTATTTTGCAGCAAAGAAAAAAATTTTTTAACAGCTGAACATTCTGACTGGATGCAACATAACTTGAATAAATTAAATGTCAATGAGATGATTTTTTTCCAAAATCAAATAGAGGACACAGTTATGGAATCTTCAACAAAAAATGAATTTAGTTCTTTGTTCTTCCTCTTCTGGCTTTTATGACAACTTGAATTCTTTGAAGCACAAAGTCCACTAAAAAAATACAGTATTCTCCATCAAGCTGACAGACCAGCTTGCAAGAGTAGAGCCATTTTTTAAATTTTCACCATAAATTTTCAATTATATTGATGTACAGACTGTTTTATGGTCATGTCATTGAATTGATAAACCTTTGCTGACAAACATTCTTTGTATTTTGGCAAGATGCATTAGCATTCTGAAAATGACTTCCTTAACACCAAATTTTTTTCTATCAATAGAATGAGAAAAATGTCTATAATTTTGATGTACATCTGTGCATTTCTTGTTGTGGTAATGACTGCCAATTAACAAACTGGTTAATGAAGGTCATGTTGAATGACCACACTTCTAGATCATTTCAAATTAATGCAGAGGTCCTTGGGACTACATAGTTTCTTATCTTCATCAATACCCTTCCTAATGTCATCAGTTCACAACTAGATATATATACTGATGACATAATGATGTTTACTGCTGTCCAATATATCTTACAAAGTAAAACTTGCAGATTCTCACAAAAATGACCTCCATTTTATTGTTAACTGGAGCAAGAAATAACTTGTAAATGTTAATGCCTCCAAAATGACTGATATCTTTTAATCCTCATAGAGAAAGCATTTTTGCCTTCCATCAGTATGGCTGATGCTAACCTCCAAAAGAGGCCAGCATCAGTGCTTTTTTAGCATCAAGTTTTCTACTGACATGAGGCGAAGCGATTATACTGAATCAATTATTAGGGCTGCTGCTAAGAACGTTGGTTCATTGAGCTGTGTCAGACAGATTTTCTCATCAGAATCTATCTGGCACTTTTATAAATCTACCATTCATCCATGCACTAAATATTGTGTGCTGAACAACAGTAAATCCTCAATCCTTCCTCTATTCAATCAATTTGAAGTCTTAACATCCACAGCTGATAAGGCTGCATGCTTTGTTCAGAAATTCTCATTCAAACTCAACACTTGACTCATCAGGAGTATCCACACCTGATTTTTCCCTAGAACTGAAGCCTTACTGAGTGAGATGTGCATAACCCCATTGATGATATTGGATATCATCTCTAAATTAGACTCTCATAAAGCAAGTGGTGGTGATGGGATACCAGCTGTAGTCCTAAAGAAATGTCCTCCCGAACTGTCCCCAGTTCTCTTCAAGCTATACAACTATTGCCTTACTGATTCTTGCTTTCCAGCTTGTTGGAAGTCCTCCACTGTCGTCCCAGTTTTTAAAAGCTCTGGAGACCCTTCTGACCCATCTAATTACCATCTTATCAATCTCCTAGCACTCTTTGGCAAAGTTATCAAGGCTTTAATCAATGCTGAAGTGGTTAAGCATCTTACCTCCCATGATCTACTCTCAAACAATATAGTTTTCACTTTGCCTGTTCTACAACTGATATGGCTTACAGCCATAACTAAATATTGTTCTTGATAATAACAGTGAAGCTTGAGACGTGGCTCTAGATATCTCAAAAGTGTTTGATAGGGTTATGCATGCCAGCTTTCTACATAAGCTTCTGGGATACGGTATTACAAGACAATTATTTGATTTAATCCAATCTTTCGTATTAAACTGTGAAATGAAGGTTGTCCTGAATGGGTTCTCTTTCAGTTCCTTTCATACAAATGCTGGTGTTCCCCAAGGATCTATCCTGAGTCCTACGAAGTTTCTGATCTTCAATGATTGTCCTGATATCATCAGTTCTCAAGTAGGCATCTACGCAGCTGTCTCAATAGTAAATCTGGCATTGCTGACAAAGTTAAACTGGCTTTTGGTCTCAAAAAGGACCTTCAATCTGTGGTTGACTGGGGCAAGAAATGGCATGTAAATTTTAATGCCTCCAAAACAAAACTGCTGTCATTTAACCACCACAGAGAAAACTCTCTGCCTCCTATCAGTATGGTTGATGCTCATCTTCATGAGAGAGTCTCACTGCACCTTCTTGGTCACTACATTGAATCAATAGCTGCATTTACTGCAAGGACAGTTGATTCTCTGTGTCATGTCAAAAGGGTTTCATTGTTGGAGTCCATCCTTCACATCTACAAATCTGCCATTCACCCATCCATTGAATATTGTTGCCATATATGCTTTGCTGTCCCTGCTGTTCATCTTGAGGTTCTTAACAAAATCCAAAGACAGGTATGCAATGAGATCGATCTTGACTTGGCATCGTGACTTCAGTCACTTTCTCACAGACCTACTGTGGTTTCCCTCTGTCTTTTCTACAAATATTTTCAGGGCAACTGCTCTGATATTTTCACTGGCACCCTGGCTGAATGAATTTAAGCATGCTACTAGGTTGGCATCCCCTTCCTACCCTTTTACTGTCGAAACAGTTAAAGGTAAATGCCTCTTTTAATCCAACAGCTTCATCTCTCGCATTTCCCGGCGGTGGAACTCCCTTCCTCTTACTTGCTTCAATGATAACTATAATCTTCAAAAATTTAAATGTAATGTCAGTTGACATCTTCTGATATCTCGATCCCTATTTTTCTAGTTATCTTTTTTCCCAATCCCCCCCATACTAAATCTTTTCTCTTACTTTCACTCTCTGTAACCTCTTGCATACGATTGACACTCCTACCTTGCTTGGAGTGAAAGCTTATAAAAAAATACCTGCTATGGTGTTCCAACTATGCATCTTGAGATTCTTGACAAAATCCTAAGAAGTTTCTGACCTGGCATCTCAACTTCATTCACTTTCCCAACATGATGACATGGTTTTCTTCTGCTTTTGCTATAAATATTTTTATGGTAGTTGTTCTAATGAGCTTTCCACTTTGGTAACTTAAGTGTGTGTAATTTAGTTCACCAATTGTTTGTGATGACTGAAATGGATTAAAGTGCTTGCTTTCATCTAGTCCTCCAGTCTACCAACTGAGCTGTTGTTAGTGACCTCTTATTCTCTCAGTCTCGTTAGTATGTATGCTGTCATGCCAACAATGCGTCTTTTTCCTCGTCTTCCTCCCAGACTCACTGTTTATGCCTGCATTGGAGGGAAATAAAATTTGCATATGAGACTTACTTCTCTTATGCCTGAGACTTCTGATTTTATAAATTCAAGCTGGTTTGAATTCTTAGTTTTTTTTAATTTTTTTTACGTCTGCCAGCAATATGGGAATTTCGGAATAATCCATTTCTCTTTTAATGCCACTCGTGATCTTTCAACAAGACCTGACACACCAAGCAAACTCGCTTTGCAGGAGGTAAGTCTTCTCATTCCTCACATTAATATACTACTAACTTGGCAACAAGATCTCATCATTTTACTGTTGAAATGGCTATGTAACCATAACTTCTATTCTAATAGTTTCTTTTCTCACACTTCTCACCTGTAGAACTCTCTTCCAATTTCTTGCTTCCCTGCCAGAAGTTCATTTTCCAAGCAAACATAAAAATAAACTGTAACATGACTTTTGTTTTCATCCACCAAATATTGTAATTCATTGGGAGATGCCAAAACAAGTTAAACTGATAGACCACTTACTCTAATATATATTTCTATGAATACATAGAGATATTGAGTAAACATAATGATTTGTGTCACAAGATCTCAATAATAAAACTTACTTACATTTTTATTTTTGTACACTGGCTATTGGAAAGATGAGAGAATATATAAACTGGAAATGTCAAAATCAAACAAATACAGACATTTTACTATCTGTGAAGGGTTTTCACAGACAATGGAAAATATTGCACTGAAATTCAAAGGTGCACTAGAAAACTGAAAGATGCCTTCCAGAAGCTAAACAAAGTATTATGAAAAAGGAAAATTTCATTAGAAACAAAGAAATGTGCTGAATTACTATGTAATATCAATCCTCCTAATAAATGCCTGATAAGAGACTTGAGGCAACAGAAGGATGCTGAGAATACCATGAATTGATGTTTTAATGAAAATGGAAACAAAAAGAACATTTACATGTAGAAACAGAAATAGACAGTTGAACATTCAGTAACATGTAATGAGGAAAAGGGCTTGGAGAATTTGGTACTCACTGGGCATATTGAAGCCAAGATGGGCAAAGCGACTAGCAGAAATGAAGAGTTCAAACTGCAATATCTTTCTTACTAAATAGCAGTAAATACTGGACAATTCCCTCAAAGATGAAGAGGAGACTTGAAGCAAAAAAGATGTGGTTCTACAGAAGGGTGCTGAGAATACCATGAACAGGACATCTGAGCAATGAGAAGGTTTGAACGAAAATGAAATCAAAAAGTACACATACTTAGAATCTGAAATAGGCAGTTGATAGTAAAAAAAAGAGTAAAATTGATAAGAGATACAAAAGATAGGAAATTGTGGAGAGCCATGTTCGCCTATGTCCTGAAGGAATATGACACAATGATAGAAGAAGAAGAAGAAGAAGACTGAAAATGGTCAAGTTACACAACAAAATCATGCCAAAAACTCATGACAGCCTGAAGTTTCCATCTTGGCAATCACTTATGCCTGGACAGGTATTTATTTCCACTTTGTCCGCAATCAAGTACGTTTACCACTTCAGACTAAGCCATATAAAATGTGTTAGTCTTTGAACTGGCAGTCACTTGTGCCTGACTGCATATTCATGATTACATCTGACAAGGTCAGGTATTACTGGCTACTTGTGCATGGTCAAGTATCAATGATCACTTTGGCCAAGGCTATCATAAATCTTACTTGTTACTGTTAGGACTGACAGTTCTAAGACGAAATGAAGAGTTGGCAGCAAAAGCATCATCATTTTGTTTGTCATCACTGTGTTAAGACATTTGCTATAGAAAGATAATGTTCTACTCTATGTTGTATTTGTAAACAACAGCTTCGTCTACAGACAGTGAAAAGCACTTGGCATTGTTCAAAACAAAGTTTCAGCAAAGTTCATAAAAATACTTTGACTGCTGTTCTGGCCTGGATTTGACATACAGTCTTTCTGAGTTGAATTTGAAAGTTAAACAAACAGCCCTAGATGTGAATGACAAATTGGAGGCACCAAAATTTTAAAAAATTTAAATATGTAAGAACTGTTTTAACAGAGGATGGAAAATTTGACACTGAAATCAGAAGTCACATTGAAATAATGAAAGGTGCCTTCCAAATACTAACGTATCAGGAAACAAAAAAAATTCATTTGAAACAAAGAAAAGAGCACTGGACTTTTATGTAATATCAGTCTTCCTGTATGGCAGTGAATGTTGGATGATCTCCTCCCAGATGAAGAAGATACTTGAAGCAACAGGGATGTACTTCTACAGAATGATACTGAGAATACCATGGACTGAAGATGTGAGCAACAACAATGTTTTTTTGCAAAAATGGAATAAAAATGGACAGATATTTAAAACTAGAAAAAGATTAAAAAATTTCTAGGTCACATAATGAGGAAACAGGGCTTAGAGAACTTGACACTCACAGGACATATTGAAGACAAGAGACATAAAAGAAAGCAGAGCAAAATCTATCTAACTAGTTCATGTAAATAGCTGCTAGAACAGGGATTATCAGAAATAATAAAAAAAAAACAAAATTCACTAAGAGCTACAGGACAGGAAGTCGTGGAGAACCATGATCGCTAACATCATCAAGAAGAATAAATTCACTTTCCATAAAAGAAGAATAAATTCACTTTCCAAATCTTTCTAGAAAAATGTTTGGTTAGAAATATGTGGCGGACATGAGACAGTACCTGGGACGAGCACAACTGGTCGCGACTTGCCTTGTCCCCGCCAAAAAAGAGCCCGTATTTGCTTAGCATGTAAAGCTACTGCAGTTGAAATGAGGGAGAGAAAAAAGCACTTGTAGCAGGTAATCGTTCTGCTAACAGGTTTGGCAGGGGGAACCTCAGCTTCTGAGCGCGTTAGCTCTACGGATGCGGTGGCCAATACCTGGCACCCTTCGTCATCCGTCATAATAGCCCTTGCTCGGGTCAGAATCTGTTCTAGATTCATGTCGTCCATCCTGGAAGAAGCTTTGAGAAGCTGCCTAACATGATGATGGCAGTCCTGACTCAAATGCACATGCCATCCACCGATCAGGTAGCGGTTCTCCTACTAGCCGCGACAAGCGGTGTTTTCGATGCAATGCATTATGGGACATGGACGCAATGAATTATGGGATCACATGAAGACGCAAGGGATTATGGGTACATGAACAACTATAAAAACAACTACTTTTTCCGAGTCAGTTGACGGCAAGAACGGGCGTGATTTGGAGACAGAACTCAAGAAGGAACGACTCAAGTTTGAAATACCAGCTGGGAGAGCTTGAATTTACTCGCTGGTTACTGTTTTCTTCATTCGCCTCAAAAATGTTTGGTTAGAAATATTACCTTGAATTTTTATTAAATAAAGCATTTTCTTCTTTTGGGTTTCATATCCCAAAAGGATGTGGGCAGTTATGGCTCCACCCAAATTTCTGCCTCTTGTATATCTTTTGTATTTTTACTATCCTTCCCATTCTCTCTTCTGCCATCCATTTACAGAAGCTCATTGGGTAGGTTACTCACTACTTTCCTCTCTCCTTCTTGCCTTCAACATGTCCTGTGAGTGTCAAGTTTTCTAGGCCTTCTTTTCTCATTTTGTGTCCGAGAAATTTCAACTGCCACTTTCTGATTCTGAGAATAAGTGTCCTTTTTGTTTCCATTTTCCTTACAACTTCCTTATTGCTTACATGCTCCATCCATGTTATTCTCAGCATGCTTCTGTAGAACCATATCTCTGTTGCCACAAGTCTTCTTTTGATCTATGAGGAGATTGTCCAATATTAACTGCCATAGAGGAGGATTTTGGACCAGCATGTACTACTTCCAAACCCCAACCGTACTACCCCACTGATTGAGGGCCCCAGGCAGTGCTTTGTGACCCTCTCTATTTTATCAACATTTAATTATTCAACCTATATTTATATGTTACAAATTAAAATAAGCACAACTGACTATTAAAGGATGAAACATTTTTTGCAGATTTTGACTTCATTCTAGTGCCTTTTTTTCATTTAAATATGTGAGTTTGTTTTGCACATGTCTTGAAAAAAAACACTCTATAAAATTCAGTTTTTATCCATAATGTTGAATGTATTAGGCTACAATAAAATCTTTATTTTATATTATGACATAGCTGTAAGTATTAACTGTCAATTCAGAAATATAATATTATATTAATAAGAGATGTTCTGTCTTTATGTTTCTCCTTCTCCAGTGACTTGACCCAAAAAGTTGCGAGTTCAATACCTGGCTACTGCAGTGGTGAACAAAAACTTAGAGAGTTGAGTTAAAGGGAGATAACTGAGACATTCAGAAGAATCATGGCACATGAAACTAGAACAATCTACCCTGGTGGATGAAATAAAGGGTTCAGTTCAAAATTCCAATCATCTGAAGAAGGCTGGATCATACAACGGCTGAAACTTTGTGAATATGGCAATAAAGATGAGGATGACAGTCTGAACAATGTAAATAATTGCACCAATTCATAACTTGATTTTGGCATCTTTGGCTGTTCTTCTTGTTGACTATCATACATTTTGTCTTCCATTATTCAAAATATTTTTACTCATATTTCTTTCATCTTAATTTCAAGTTGCTTTATTTGCATCACTAGTAGTTGTAATATTATCCTGAATTTTATTAATTAAGCATTGACAACCATCATCTTAAAATCACTTGTTTAATTTAAACTAGTATTCATAGTTATAGTTTCATTTTTATATTTATTAAATGAAGCATTACCAACCATAATTTATTTATTTTTAATCAATTCACCCCAAGCAAGGTGATAATGCCACTAAGACACAAGAGGCTACTGGGAGTTGAACAGAATAATACTTTAGAAGAAACCAGAAACCCAATCCTAAACAGAAAACAAGGAATAAACCTCTACATTTGTTCTAAAGACAGGGGAGGAATGTGAATCAGATGATAGGTGACCTTATTTACTCCTATTAAATTATTAATTTTGACCAGTATTTCTTCTTTCCTAACTTCAGTTGCTTTAACTGCACAAATACTTATACATACCAAGCTGCCACCAACCCATTCACATACCAAACATTTTCAGGGCAAAAAAATGGCTACTTTCAATATAACTTTAAAAAGTTTCATGCAAATTCTTTCTGCACTTCACAGTGTAAAATTTTCCCGTGTACACCCCATGCACTAGTAGTATTAATAACACTAATATTATCTTGAATTTTTATTTCTGTTAGTTGAAGTTATTTTTTTTTTGTTTTTTGGTTTGTTTTATCTAAACTAGAAGTATTAGTAATAATATGACCTTGAACTTTTGGTGCATTGTTAACTCTCATTCATTTTTTACAACTATTTCAATAGTTTTTTTTGTGTATTTTAAAGCAAGATAGTACAATAACTGAGACACAGAGGGTTACTGGGTGTGGTAGAATTAGAAAACAAAACATTACTAAGGAGCAGGAAGAAAAGAACAGTAATCAGAAGGACAGTAGATAGTGACTGACTTTTTGAAGATTAAAGTTGGCTAGAAAGCATGGAGTTCCACAAGCGAGAAGTGCAAGAAAAGAAACTGTTAGCATAGAACTTATGGTTACATTTAGCCAACTCAACCGTAAATTGGTGAGACCATGTCACCAGTCTAGTCCTGTGCTTAGATTCATAAAGTCGAGGTACTATAGAGAAGAACTCATCCAAACAATTACCATGAAACTATTTATAGAGAAAGCACACTGAAGCAACTTTATAGTGGTGGGAAACTGAGCTGCCAGATCAGGACCAATAATATTGCTGATTCTTCTTTGGAGTACTGGACCCTATGGGTGAATAGTAGACTTATAGACTTATGTAATAATAGTATCTTAATTTTGATTTTATTAAATGAATCTTTGTCAATCCTTATTAATTTTGTACTAATATTTCTTTCATTTTAATTTCAGTTGCTTCATTTTCACTAGGAGAATTAGTTATAGTAATATTATAATTATTAGTAGTAATTAGTCATACATATAATCTGCCTCAATTAATAATAAACTATAAAATCTCAGTTAGAGCAATTGCAATAAAAAGCATGTGAAATTAAGATGGAAGAAATACAAGTCAAAAATTAATAATGCCTTTTATCAAGCTTCAGTCTGAAATCATCTTGTTAATACTACTATTCTGTAGAACAATATCAGATATGTATTGGGTGATTATTAAAATATAAGGAATGAGTTTTTATAATTAAATTTGATCTTCTGCAGCTGCTGGTGTAAGTATGGCAGAGCAGTATTGAATATCACTTTTATCCAATCACCCACATTCCATGATTGCTTCTCTGGTAGCCCAGTTTAAAATTGCTTTTCCTGTTTATGTGATATTGCTTTTTCGGCATTCTGTTTATGGCTTTTCTCTCAGTAAATTACATTTCATTCAGTCAATTTCTTACAGTTCTTTCATTGACTCTTGTTTCTATGTATTTGTTTTTTTTTTCATCTGTTTTGGTGTGAATTCTTTATTTTCAAGACATATTGCTTTGAGTTTTATGTCCTTAAGCTATAATTTTTTCCATGGTCTAACCATTTGCTGATAAGCTTCCATTTGATTTATACTTGCACTAAGTATTAGACCAAGCTAACTGGGAATAATATGTCAGTGTCTGTTTGGAAACTTCTTCTTGAGGAAATTTTATAATCCTTTATATTGTTTCCATTGAGGACTCTCCGGGAGCCATATTTCCTTTCAATTTGCAGCTCTCTTGTTGGAGCCATGTTTCCTTTCAATTGCAGCTCTCTTATCGGAGCCATGTTTCCTTTCAAGTCCAACCATTCATTTTCAAGTAAAACCATTACTTTCAATTTACAGTTCTCTTGTTGGAGCCATATTTCCTTTCACTTTGCTGCTCTCCTATTGGAGCCATGTTTCCTTTCAAATTCATTTTCAGGTACAACCATTAATTTTCAAGTACAATCATTCATTAATGTTCATCATAATTGTAATTTAATTTTCTGTTTCCCTATAAGGAAATACTTGGCATTCTTTGACCAAGCAGCCAGTACTGCTTTCATCTGAAATTTATAAGATCTTTCTCTTAAAATAATTTTTGAGGAAAATATGTTTCTCAAGTCCAGTAGCTGTTATCACTGTTTCTAGTATTGACAAGGGTTTCCTTCCTTGCCTTTTGTTTGTGGTAGTGTGGAAAGTCAGCATCCTGATTATCTGATTATTTAAGTTAAATGCTATCCATTTTAGTTGTTGCTGCAATTGGTAATCCTCAAGTGATGTGGTTTCTATTATCTGGTAGAGTTCTTTGTTTGCAATTCTATAGCAGTAATCCACTATTCAAGGGATGATCTTTAATTAGACCCATAGGCATCATTCACGCAATGATATTTTTAACCATTGATTTTAGAGAGCAGTTGTATACAGCTGATTGTTTAGATATTTCTGAATGTTTTTTTTTTTGCCATGCATGACTTCCAGATGAAAGTCACAATCTGATGAGGCTAACTTGAGTTTTCAAGTTGGTGTTTTGGTTTTGTAGCAACTTGCATTGTAGGTTAAAACTATTTCTGGCACAGCCTATTCTATGTTCAATTTCCTTTTCTCCTATACTAAATTTGTTATAATTGATATGTCCAGATATCTGAAGTGTTTAGTATTTATTAATTCCACTTCCTGAATTTTTATGATGGATTCAGTGTATATGCTGTCATTACTTTTATTCATATTCCAAATCATAGTTTCAGTTTTGGAATAGTTTATCTTGACTCCAATCTCTTGGAACACTTGATAGAGGATATTGATTTACTGTTCAAGATCTTTCTTACGCCAACTATGAATATCTATGTCATCAGCATTTGGGATATGGTATGGAATGCCGAAATGATCAGAGCCAATTTCTTCACAACTTTGTTTGTAAATGTGTAGGGTAGCAATCTCTTTTAATTTTAGACTAATTTGTATATTTCTTTTATGATATTTCTTTTATTCTTCATGGTATTTCTTTTAGAAATGTAAATTATAAGTTGATTCTATAATTCAGTGATTCCATAATATTTTTTTTTTACTTGATCTGAAAAAAATTCTATTAATTTAAATGATTTAGTCTAATTAATTTAGAGTATGTTTATCACATGAAGCTAGAACAGTTAGCTAGTAAGAAACTCTTGTTTTCTGCCACATCTGTGATTTATTTTTTGTGGGGGGGGTCGCAGATGGGAAGTGTGAGAGAAGAAGTTGTTGGAGTAGAAGAAACATCTCACCGTTTCAACAGTGAAAGGGTGAAACGAGATGCCAACTAGTAGCATGTTTAAATTCATACAGCTTGAGAACTGCATAAGTAGCTCGTCAGAGCAGTTGCCATGGAAATACTTGTAGAAGGAAAAGAGAGAAGCTACAGCATGTCTGTGAGAAAGTGACTGTAGATGAGATGCCACATTGTATATCCATCTCTGGATTTTGTCAAGGACCTCGAGACATACAGCGAGAAGTAAAAAAAAATAGTGAATGTCTTTGAGCATGGTCATTCCATATTTCTGTCATGGGTTAGTCATGGAATTTAAAGTAAATTGTAAAATGGGCCATGAGAATAGTGACTTTTTAATCTCGTCAACACTATGTTAGCTTTCTGTAGTCTCCACATGTGAAATGTTTGTTGTGACAGATTTGTGGTGTATCTAGCTAAGTACTTGACTATACCTAAGAAACTTTGTATAAAAAAGAAATGATTTTTACAAATATAAGAAAAAACCTTAATAGTAGGGCCTTGTTAGTCATTTTCAATGAAGCCTGTATAAAAGTATCCAAATTTACATTATTCAAACTATTGTCCTCATCTTTGTTGCCATATTTATCACAACGTTTCGGCCATTATACATTCTGGCCTTCTTCAGGTGGTTGGAATATTGAACTGAACCCTTTATTTCACTTGCTGGGGTAGGCTATTCTATTTCCACATGTCATATCTAATGGATATCAGTTATCTCCTGTTAATTCACCTCTCCAAGTTCTCCACTGCCTTAACCAGGTATTGAACTCACAACTCTTTGGGTCCTGTCACTGGATCTAAACAACACCTTTATCCACTATGCCATGTGCCCTTAATTATCATTGTGATAAATATGGCAACAAAGATGAGGACAATAGTTCAAATAATGTAAATAGTGTAAATTATATCTATAAAAATAATGTATAAACAGAAAATATATTTAAATATATATGTGTATATATAAACAGCTGAACATGAAGAGAAATTAACAACACCGAAAAAAAACCCATTAAAAATGGCTAAAGAAAGCACTTGTGACAAAGGACAATACAGAAAAAAATATAAAAATGCTGGAAAAATTAAATAAAAAATTAATTAAATCTTCTTTGTCAGTCATATTTAATGAAAGGTGTTTAAAAGAAATATTGCTGGCCAAATATACATTAATATATATATATATAGCAGCAGCAGCAGTCACTCAAGTGCAAATTTGGAAAGAGTAACTGCTACTGCTGATGCAAAAGCTCTTCTATGAGTTGAGCACTCTCAGTCACTAGCATGTTTATTTTAAAATAAATATGTAAAAATTCACCTTCTTCTCTGCCGGGAGCTGATAGCTCAGGGGAAAACTCTCCAACTGGTGCCAGATCAGTTGGGTTTCAATCCTGGCTTGAGGTAATCAGATGTCTAGCCACACTGATGAACTATGATACAGTGAAACAGTCTGCCTATATATATATATATATATATATATATATATATATATCGAGAGAGAGGGAGAGAGAAAGAGTGAGTGAGAGAGAGAGAGAGAAAGTGAGTGTGTTTGTTGACATAGGAATTAACAAAACATAGTCACTGCCAATTTGACGCATGAAACTCACAGTTGTCATGCAGTCCTGTTTCCTGTAAACATACTGTCTATATCTATTAATGTTCTATGCTATTGAGCACTCTTCCCATATCATATTGCAAATTTTAAACAATATATATATATGTATATATATATATATATAGAGAGAGAGAGAGAGGAACAAAAGTGAAAGATGTAAGATAGAGAAAAAGAGATAACTTGAGTCTATATAATCAGGAAAACAGACCCATACACCAGGCAATGAGATACAATTAAAAGGCAATAAAACCAGAATCCTGCTCACCCTAAGGCCAACAGGGGAGATAATCTCTGTTGGAAAAATCTAATATTTCGTTATATCGACATTTATTGGACACACCATTAACATGAATTTAGCATTAATATGTCAGCCAATGATGCAAGGAAAATAATAAATGTCTTCTGTGCCACAGGTTACCTCAACTTTGGTAAATTTTATATATTTCAGATACTTGCTTCTTGCAAGATATTAGACATGGCTTTAAACTATCAGAATTTGATTTAGAGTTAACTCTTAGTGAGAGTGTCAAACTTGTTTGCAATAAACAATTGTACCTATGCATGTTTATTTCACTGATTTGCGAATTTTTTGTTGCATCAAAACTCTTCACTTTGAGTCTTCTTTTGATAAAAGAGATACATCCATGTTATCTATCCTGTAAAAGATTTTATGTTGCAAGTCAATGTTTTCACAATTCAATTGGTAGTAAACAGTTGTAAGAATCATCTCATCAGCTCAAGGCTTTCATATGGATGTTTTTGTAGCCTAGGGAAGGTTACGGAATAAAATAATCACATGAACAATAATACTTAGGACACTTAGAATAATACTCAGAGATTATGTATAAATGTCTGATTTTGGTCATTCGACTCCTGACTTTGAGACAGGCAACTTCCGGATGGACTCGACAAGTCCTTTCTCTTATATGTTTTACAATGTGTTTGGCTTGCTGCAGAAATTCACTATTGCTGTGTTTACATTCTGTAATTATATAGCAAACATGTTTTCTCTCTAACATATATGCATGACCTTCTCTGTTTTAACCTATGAATTAAGTGTTGCTTAATAACAGTTATAGAACTAATGTTTGGGTTTGTTGTAACCTAGTGAAGGTTACTGAATAGAATAATCACACGAAGGTTGGTAATGAATGATAATACTTAGGACAAGAACAATACATATAAGATTCCCCAGCAGCATGTAGAAGAAGTAGTCAACTGATAGAAGTGAGTCAAGTGAATTCCATAATGAATCTCCAATAGCAGGATATCTACCAATTGCCCCTCATGGTCAGACGTGGCACAAGGCCGAATTTAATGTGGGGTATCTGAGCCTGTATGCTCAGCCAAAAATTCCCTGTGGACACTGTATAAAATGGGGTTGGGTAGCTGCTTCCTGAAATGAGACTCTGCTCTTCAACATAACCTCATCTGGGGATCCTCTCTGCCTAGAGGCAGAGCGTTTGGCCAGCACAGCTGGAGACAAATCTCCAACTGCAGGATATCTACCAACTGCCCCATGTTGTCAGATGTGGCACAAGGCCGAATTTAATGTGGGTTATCTGAGACCATATGCTCGGACAAAAATTCTCCATAGCCCTCATATAAAACGGGGTCAGGTAGCTGTTTCCCGAGACAAGACTTTTCCCTTCGACATAGCCTCATCTGAGGATCCTCTTTGCCCAAAAGCAGAGAGTCTGACCAGCTCAGTTGAATCGCCAACTGCAGACCAACATACAGTATTTACTACTGTATTTATGTGAATTGGGACATACCCATTATCGTCCGTAGGTATGCTACAACAGATGTCATGCATGCCACACAGCCTTTTCAGAAATGCCAACTGTATACAACTGCTTTTTCAAATCAATGATTAAAAAAGGCTTCAAGCAAATGAAGCTTGTAGGTGTTAAAGAAAACCATTATTCTTTGAACCTTGTGAACTGGTGCCACAGAATCACATCACTTGAGGTCTTTCAACAATAACAACAACTAAAAATGGATCACACATGTAACACAAAGAGAAACTAATGACATAATCAATATGTTGACATCCCACATTACTTCAAACAAAAGGTTAGGAAGGAAACCTCTATCAATACTAGAAAGAGACATAACAGAAGATTTAATTTATTTGTTTGTTTATTTCAGCAGCATATCAACTCCTTATGGCTCATTTAATGCTGAAATTTAATTTTCTTGGTAGCATTGGTAATTTTTTTTTTCAGAAAATGTATTGCTGGTAATATTATTTTTTTTAATTTTATAAAAAATGTTTTGCTGTTATTTTTACTATGAAAATGTATTACTAGTATTTTTACTATGAAAATGTATTTTTATACTTTCATAGTGTTTTGACCCCAGTTTATAGATTAACTATTTGCCCCTAGCTAGAACCCTAACAGGTGCTACCACCCCAGTCAAGGTGAACATGGAAACAACAGCAATTAAGAGGTGGTCCTATGCTCCTCAAAATCACCCAATCAGAGGCCTTGTTGTCAGACGTAGTTTATCATCATGGACAAAAAGATTTGAGAAACCTGTTGTTCTGAAAATTTTTTAATAGAAAGATTTTATAAATGTCAACTCACAGTAGCACTTGCTGTTCAATCAAGGAATGCCAAATATTTCCATATAAGGAAATAGCTAATATTAGCATGAGCCACAACCAGATTCTAACAGAACTGTGACTAGATGTGATTGTGTAATCAACAAATCAGTTTGTCACATAAACATATGGTTAGCATAATGTCAAACAAACATGAAGGTAGTCTAACCCTGTTCACAAAAATTAAATCCCATTAAGATAATTAGTAATACTAACTTATTCAAGAGAGCTGATGTGATATATTGAGTAAATAAAAACCTCATTATCTCCCTTAGCTCATTCTGTTATTAACCAATCAGAATGGCGATAAAGATTCACTGCGGGTCAGTTGTCTCCTCATTTATAATGGCACCCTGTTGATTCAAATGTTAATCATGTTTGACTTATTTCTTTAGACATATACAACAATATCATATCATTACAATTTCAGTGGGTCCCTCTTCCCTTGATTCCCTAAGCACATGCTTATTTTGCTTAATAGTTAATCCAACCCTGTGGCTATATGAATTTCAGTTTATAATATCTCTTTAGAAAGAGTTACAATAAATTATTTGTTTATATTTATATTTGGATGAATATTCTCATCTTGGTGATTATTATCACAGTGTTTCAGCCATTGTACCCTCCAGCAATCTTCAGGTATCTGTGACTATCTGAGAATTTGAAACTGAACACTTTATTTATTTTACAGTGATAGATTGTTCTTATTCTGCTTTCCATGACTAGAGATATCTTGTTTGTTGTGCTGTAAGCTTGGATGTGTGGGTGGTGTAATGGATAATGGCTTGGAATTGCTAATCAGAGAGCCAAGTTCCAATTCCAGTCAGGTTCATTATATTCATTTATGCACAAACACCTTTGGGAAAGATATGAATATACCTCTTCTCTTCACAGCTATCAATTAATTAGTAAGATTTATATCATTAAAACCATTATTATCTCAAAAATACTAAAATAAAATTAGATTTATTTAGATTTTGACATTAAATAACCCATAAAGGTTGATATGCTGCTAAGCAAAAACAGTCACCGTATCCTTACTTATTATTGCTCAGTTACTGCTTCCATTGTTTCTACTAAGACTAAGTCTATACTACCCAGATCAAGGATTGAACTCACATTTACTATGTCACCAAATTTACAAACCACTGCTTTAATCTAATAGTCTCGTGAGACAATCTTGAACCTAGAATGTGGAGTCTAAAATCTTATTTGGGTGTGTCATTTTCTTATACAACTCAAGGGTTCTCCATCATATATATAATAGTATAATTTGTGGTATTTATTTTTTAATCTCAAATATATAAATATTTCCATGTGTTATAAGAAAGATAGAAGCTCAAAAGAGAAGGAAGACATTGTAAAATTATGGATTAATATGCAAACTGTTGGAAAGTGTAAAAACATTGAACAGAAATCAAAGAACAATCAATAATGAAAACATTTGCAAGACAAAAACAAGAAAAAAACATGAAGATAAGGAAAAATTAAAAGGGCCACAAGAAAAAAGTGAATTGACAAGTAGATAAATATTTGAAACAGCTGGTGCTGTGAATAGGAATGAGAAAAGATGTAGAATATTAAGAACATTGGCTAAAGACATGAAACTATCACTTTTGAGTAAAAAAAGGTATCTTCTATACAAATATTTAACCAACTCAATTTAGAAAACAACAAAGGGGAAGTGGAGTAATGTTTTGGGTTACTATTGTGGGCAGTAAAATTGTATGTCATTTCAAAGTTGATGGCATCAATATAAATGTAGAGAAATATTAGTTCTTAGACAAGATACATTTTTTTAATAGTATACAAGTTTTGAAGTGGAAATATAAACATCAAGCAGGTGCAAAAATTTAGATATTTGTGAAACATTTTAAATGTGACAAGAAAATCCAAACACACATTGGGCTAGCAAAAGAAGTATTCCAAAAGCTATGCAAGGTGCTGAAAAACAGGAAAAAATTGTTAGAAGCAAAAAAAAAGAGTGCTAGATTAATATGGGATAACCATCTGCTTATATGACAGTGAATGCTAGACAATAATGTTAAAGTTGAAACAGTAGAAAGGTTAGCAAAAACAATGGTGGAAAGACTGATGAAGGTTATAGGATATCAAAGAGATCAAACTGACATATAAAATAATATAAATAAAAATAAGATAGTTCACAGATAATAAAGAAATGGAATTTTTGTTTTTGATTATTTCTTCCCAAGCAAGGCAATAAAGCCACTCAGACACAAGGGATTACTGAGTGTGAAAGAATAAGAAAAAGAAAAACGTTATTAAGAAGCAAGAACAATAAAAGAAGAGAAATCAAGAAGACAGAGGTTGACAGTTGACATTGCATTTAAATTTTTGAAGATCAAAGTTGACTGGAAAGCAAGAAGCCAGAATAAAGTTCCACAGGTGAGAAGTATGAAAAAAGAAACTGCCAGCAATGAATTTACATGTAAATGTAAATTCATTGCTGGCAGTTTCTTGTGCATCTAGCCAATTTAATTGTAAATAGATGAGACCTTGTTGCCAATCTAGTTCTGTACTTAAATTCATAAAATCTAGGTACTATAGTGCAAAGATCATCAGAACAAATACCATAAAAATATTTATGGAAAAGGCACAGGGAAGCTATATTACGACAGCAGGAATGTGACTGAAGCTGAGATACCAGGTCAGGACTAATAATATTGCAGATTCTTCTTTGGATTTTATCAAGAATCTCTAAATGTATAGCATAGGCACCAGACCATATGTAGCAGTAACATTTGAAACATGATAGATTCTGGAGAGAAAAAATTGTCTAGCATGACACAGTGAACCAACTTTCCTAGCAGCAGACCTGGCAATTGATTCAATATAAATTTCCACTTCATGTCAACAGATAATTTTAGCCTGAGAAGATGCAATGAGTCACTCTCCTGATGCTAAGCATCAGTGATGCTGACTGAAGGTAAAAAGAGGTCTCTCAGGTAATTAATAGAAAACAGTTTTGTTTTGGAGGTGTTAAAATTAATAAGACATTGCATGCCCCAGCTAACAGCAGATATTAGATTACTTTTCTGATCACCTGCCAATTTGACCTCATCGAACTGATCAGACTTATTATTATAAGAAAAAATGAATAAAATATATTATTTTTGTTGTAGCTTACCTACAGACGATAATGGGCAGGTCCCCATTCACATAAATTCAGTAGTAAATACTGTATGTTGGTCTGCAGTTGAAAATTCATCTCCAGCTGTGCTGGTCAAACTCTCTGCCTCCCGGCAGAGAGGATTCCCAGACAAAGCTATGTCGAAGGGCATATATAGAGTCTATGGGGGGTTTGGGGCCGAGCCTACGAGCTTGGATACCCCACATTAAATTTGGCCTTGTGCCACATCTGACTACGTGGGATGGTTGGTTGATATCCTGCAGTTGGAGATTCATTGTGGAATTCACTTGACTCATTTCTAGCAGTTGACTACTACTTCTATGCACAGCTGATGAATCTTATATGTGTTGTTCTTGTCCTAAGTAATATCATTCATTACCAACCTTCATTTGACTATTCTATTCAGTACCCTTCCCTAGATTTCAACAATTTTGTTCTGACTTTAATGATTCTACTTCTTCTATGTGTTGTGTTCCTACAGGATGTTGGCTAGCATGGCTCTTCACAATTTCTATTCTTTGTAGGTCATAATAAATTTTGAGTTTTTATTTTCTCTACCACCCACTTAATCAAGCTTAATAATTTCCCCCATCCCTCTTGCCTTCAACTATGCTTTGAGTATCAAATTTTCCAAGCCCACTTTCCTCATTATTTGCATTAGAAATTCCATCTGTCTCTTTCTGATGTTAATTATAAATGATCTTTTTGTTTTCATTTTCTCTAAAACTTAATTGCTGCTCATATGTTCAGTCCATTTGTATTGTCAGCATCCTTCTCAGAATTCCATTGCTGTTGCGTCAAGTCTCTTCTTTATCTGTGATGATATACTCCAGCTTTTACTGCCATATAGGGGTCTGACATTATATAACAATTAAATACTCTTTTCTTTGATTCTAACAAGATTTTCCTGTTTCTGAATATTTTGCTTAGCTTTTGGAAGGCTTATTTTGCTATACCAATGCACCTTTGGATTTCAGTGTTGCATTTCCTGTCCTCTGTTAGAACACTTCCCAGGTATTTAAATGTTTGTACTTACTTGATAGTTGCTTATAAACAAATTACTATTAAAAACTCCTGTATGTTACTTATGAACTGAGTTTTTTTGATATCATATACAGTGCTTCTTTTGGTAAATTCTCTTTTCTTATGTGTTCTCTACAGCTTCCTGTCCTTTGTAGCTCTTTATAATCTTTTGTCCGTCTTGCCTTTAATATGTCCTCTAAGTGTCAAATTTTCCAAGCCCCTTTTCTTCATTATGTGCCCTAGAAATTCCAACTGTCCCTTTCTGATGTTAAGTATAAGTGTCTTTTTTGTTTCCATTTTCTCTAAAACTTTGTTGCTGGTCACATGTTCAGTCCAAGCTCAACATCCTTCCTCCAATGACTACAACAAAGAAAAAATTCAAGACAGACTATATGAGATGATTTTAAATCTAACAATAACATTTATTAAAATTAATGAAAGTAATATTTATAAACAAATAATGTTTTAAACAAAACTAATGTTCACTATTTACATTATTCAGACTACTGTCCTCATCTTTGTCGCCATATTTATTACAACGTTTCTGCCATTGTACGCACCAGCATTCAGGTGGTTGAAATGTCAAACTGAACCCTTTATTTCACTCACTGGGCTAGACTGTTCTACATCCATTTGCCATGTTTTATTGAATATCAGTTATCTCCTGTTAATTCCCCTCTGCAAGTTCTCCACTGCCTTAACTGGGTATTGAACTCACACTCTTTGGGTCCTGTCCCTGGATCTAAATAACACCTTTATCCACTGTGCCACTGTGTATGAATTTCTGGGTATTATAAACCTAATGTCTTCAGCAACATTTTTTACTAATGCTCATATTGCAATTTTTGTTAAAGGGTTCAGTTCGACATTTCAACCTCCTGAAGAAGGCCAGAGCATACAACGGCTGAAACGTTGTAATAAATATGACGACAAAGATGAGGACAATAGTTCGAATAATGTAAATAGTGTACATAATACCTCATATCAGAAATATAGACAGATACTGAATGGCCGAAACGTTGTAATAAATATGGCAATAAATATGAGGACAATAGTCCGAATAATGTAAATAGTGTACATAATACCTCATCTCAAAAATATAGACAGATACTGAAGGGCCGAAACGTTGTAATAAATATGGCGACAAAGATGAGGACAATAGTCCGAATAATGTAAATAGTATACATAATTACCTCATCTCAGAAATATAGACAGATACTGAAGGGCCAAAACGTTGTAATAAATATGGTGACAAACATGAGGACAATAGTTCGAATAATGTAAATAGTGTACATAATACCTCATATCAGAAATATAGACAAAACTAATGTTCAAGAGAAAGTTAATGGCAAATATACAATAAAGTAAGAATTTAGTAAGAACTTTCTTTTACAGTCATGCACCAAACGCTTTTAAAAGACAAAAATTAAAATAGTGAACAAGATTTCAAGATAATTCTTAAGTACGAAGAATGAATTTGGTCTAAAGCACAGTGTTTATAGGTTACAGTTATAAATGCACAGGAGACTAATATCATATTTTCTGTTTTATTGTGAAGTGTCTATTTTTAAAATGAAATATGCAACTAGAGTGTGCAGTGAATGCATAAGTTCTTACATGAGAAATATTGTCAGCAAAAGGTGACATCTTGAAACATGACTTCTCTTTTTCACAGTCAAAAGATAAAAAGCAGCTTATAGAGTGCTACTTAACTACATATAATAATGAACTTTGCACACAAATGGTCACAGCAGCTTTTTGTCACTATGGTGATTTTCTAAGCATAATTGAGATATGACACAAAGCCAAAGATTTGAGGCATCTAGTGAGGATCAAACTCACTACTCACTACTCAGTTGTAATTGTCTTAGCAAGACAAACTTGCTGACCATTACACCATATTGAGGAGCCCCAGCTCTTTGTCAGTATGAATTTAATTTTTCTTTTTCTTTTTAAAATTCAAATGTGGGGGCGTACAGATCAAGTACACAACCCGTAAACTCAAACCATAACAAAAAAACACTTGTCTTATTGGTAGTTTTTATTGGTAAAAAAATTAGAAAATTCTTGCTGCAATAGTTGAAATGTTACGAACAAAGTAGCAATAGAAGCTTACTCATTACAATTCTTCTATATTCATTTAGGGATGCATTTTAGAACTCTTTGCATAGCTATCAGATAACCCAAGTGTGTTAGTGCCTTTGTCACATTAGAGAAGTAGTCCAGGTCCAAGAAAGGGTTTGAACAAGACATGTTGCAATCAACGACCAGATTTACACCAATAGGGAACAAAAATTATTCCTAAATGGTAACCCATAACTTCACCTTAACTTAAAAGTAGTAATATTTTAAAGTATGACCATCATGTATTTGTAAGTACTCTTGTCATGTCCATAAAAAATAAGTAAAAATGAATTATAATGTCAAAAAATAATTATAAAATAATTATAACAATTATAATAATCATTAATTCACTCATTCTAAACCAATGAGAATCAATGCCACTTTTCTCCTCTACACACACAAACACATATCATTCTCACTATCGGACAAGTAGTTCACACCCCTCTCTGTGCCTTTTCTATAAATGCTTTCATGGTACTTATTTGGATGAGCTCTTCACTATAGTACCTAGACTTTTTGAATTTAAGTGCAGTACTAGACTGGCATTGAAATCTCATCAATTTACAGTTGGGGTGACTAGATGTAGCTGTAACTTCAATGCTAACAGTTTCTTTTCTCGCACTTCTCACTTGTGGAACCCCCTTCCAACTTCATGCTTTCCAACCCTCTTAAATCTGCAAAAATTTAAATGCAATGTTAATCGCTATCTACTGTCCTCCTGATTACTCTTTTCTCTTTCCGCTCATTATTAATGTTTCTGTTCCTAATTTTTTCACACCCTGTAATCCCTTGTGTTTTAGTGGCTGTACTTATTGTTGTTAAATCAGACATTGATTATTAAGAAGTAATACCTACAGTTAGACAGTTTTTGCAACCAAGGATTCAATCAACTGCAAATCGAAAATATTCGTAAAAACCCAAAATAGTTACTGAAAGCAAAAGTTGAAACTGCTGTGTGTAATGCCAATAAATTTGACGGAAACAAGGCTTTCTCGGGCTAATTAGAATCTTGGGTTCACGAAATTCCTAGTAGTAGTAGTAGTAGTAGTAGTAGTAGTAGTAGCAGAAGCCAACATGGCTGATCGTTCATGTAAATAAAATATGTTAAACCGCATATATGCCATTATTTGTTACACCGTATGTCAAGCATTAGATTGAATTCATACCAGGGGAGGACTGAGCGATTAGAATGATGAGCCACCAAATAAATTTTGGGCGGCCTTGTTGATATCACACCGTCAAATCAGATACCGACCAAATCATTTATAATAAATAGAAATAAAAATGGCTAGAAGAGTGAAAATGAAGTTTATTTTCCAAAAACGAAAATATACCAAGAGAGTATGAAATATGTGTTACATGCCCTCGCTACGGCCCTGAAAAAGACACTAGATGATGATGAAAACGACTGTCTGTAATCTCAAGTCGGGAGTACAACTTTTTAAAAATGTTTGTCTCTACACACAAGTCAGACGCATCTTTCCTTGCTGATGTCTGTGGAAACACTGACTTTCTGTAAAAAGAAAAAAAAATGTCAAGCCTCCACTGATTGGTCATTACAGAAGTACGGTGGATACTAACTGAGAAAGAGGTCGGAAACTTAATCCAAGAAATCAATCGGGTATTCTCCGGGGGACCAAAGTATGAAGACGCCCAACTAGCAACGGTGTAATTTTTAAAGTGTTCTCAAAGGAATTTATTAGTAGTAAAATATTTGAAATCTACGATTTCTAGCTGTTTTAGTGTTATGGTCCAGGTTAGGACCAAGGTAGAACAACACGAATACAAGAGTTATATTACACGAAATAATAATACAAGATGTGGAAGGTGTTAGTATGACTGTCAGTCTGATTTGGAGTGAACTACTATCGGATCGACTCGATTCGTCCCTCTCTCTTGAGAAGCCTAGTATACATAGTGTTAGGAAGAGTTCATTCTGTAGTTATAGGTAAGGAACCATGACATTTAGTAGTATACGAATGTATCAGTGTGCCGTCAAAAATGACCGCCATTGTTTGAAAGTTTTAATAGTGAGATGCAATGAAACAAACGTTTTGAAATAATATATTGAGATTCAATAAAACGGAGATAAAGAATTCACAACTAAAACAGAGGACAATGAATCGTTTAATTTATTTATAAATCCCTTTATAGTTTATACACATTCAACCGTATCTTCATTACTCTTGGTATCATATAAATCGCTTTCTACTCAGTACCTTTTCATGTTAAAAATGTGCTTAATATAACAGGGAAATTGAAATGTCTTTCGAAAGAAAAAGATTAGCAAAAGAACGACAAAAAACGGCGAAGACAAAGCTTATTCTAAAACCAAGTTGAAGCAATACGATCACTTAATAGAAAAAAGGTATCTCAGTGCCTCATGTGAAAGGCTTGAACAAGTAAGACTGCAATATAAGAAACGTTGGAGTATAGAAACTGATTAATTAAACAGTTCATTTTGCTCGGAAACTAATGTTGTCTTAATGCAGATAAATATTTTATTTGTATGATTATTAAAACGAAGAGAAGTAATCACTCATAAATTTACTAAGTTAGGTTGATTTAGAGAAATAGATACCTAAGAAATATATAAATAAATACACATTGATAATTGAATAAAAAGACAAGAGGAAAAACTATTCTTAGCCGACTGATTCTTGGTCGGCTAAGAATAGTTTTTCCTCTTGTTTTTTTATTCATTTTGTACCTCACATAGTATCTGAAAATAATTTACACATCGATAATTATTATATGGTTTGGTTCCAACAGATTGTTGTGAGAGATAAAAACATTGATCTAAACAAAAATAATAATAAATATAATTATAAATATTAACGATAATTAAAAACAGTTAATTGACCTGTCGAGACCCACACGAAACATCGTTAGGCGTAAAAGTGAAACAGCCTCTTTAGCTTCTGAGAAGTCAAAGAGGAAGCATGTAATTCACGCTCGTAACAGACCAAACAGATAAGTACAAAAATTCATATTGTTTTTTGGTACATAGTCTTTTGAAAGTAGATACATGTTAACTTGTACTATGAATTTCATATATATATATATATATATATATATATATGCAAATGTTTTTTTTATGAAAACTTTTATGTTTTATTTGAACCTTCATATATTTATGTTTTCGTATGTTCATTCACTTTGTAAATGGGATCGATGTTTCATATCCGCGCACAGCAAGATCTTGTTGTCATGGTGGCACTAGAAATAAACACATTTCACGTCATGCAAACATCAACAACTATAATGTCAACGTAATCTTGCATTTAAACGTTTTTTCCTCACAAGGCTTGTTCATTTGACATTGAAATATGTTCATTCTATTTGAAGGAGGAAAGCTAAAATGACAATGAGATCAAAGTTCCCCGATCAAACATATATAATTAAGTTAGTTAAGCTTTAGAAATTTTGGTTTGAACGTATTCATAAATATAACATTAAATTTAAATTTCAGAAGGGTTGCACTTCAGCTATTATCTCCTAAATCTTTCTGTCCTTTGCTGTTATCGATATATGAGAAGCCCCTGTATCCCCAGCACTCCAGTATAGCATATTTCATTAATGCGAAAGATAAGAATCGATTAAATATGCTTTCTTTCAAAAACAGCTTTCTTTGCAAATAAGCAAATATTTCAACGACCGGCAGTTTTGATCTACATTATTGACATTCTGTTTTATGTAAGATTTAAAGCACTTCAGTATCGTGGAAAAAGCAAGCTGAAGCTTTAGAAAGTGCATTTGAAAAATAACGAAACAAAACAATTGATTTCAGTCGGCAGGAATAAATATTTATTGTATATAAAAATACAAATGTGGCACAAGGCCGAAAGGAGGAATGGGATAGACTGGTCATCATTGGTCTTACTTTAACTTACCTAGTCACATTTACTGACCCAAACATAAATTATAATAAATCCTTCCACCACAATACCTCATTCATACAGAAAATACATCCATATACCAGTCACCAAAACAACGCATGTTCTCCATGAAATCCTAAACTAATCCCTCATACTTACAAGCATGAAAAGCATGAAAAAAATTTACTTTTATTTTTTTTTTTAAGCGTTTCACCCCAAGCAAGGCGGGAAGCCACTAGGACGCAAGGGGTTACAGAAGATTTGGAGCAAGATCAGATAGGAGTGATAGAGGAAAGGATGAGGAGAAGAATAGTGGAAAGATCAAGGCAACTGGAGATGTCGCACAAAATAAAAAAAATAAGATGAAACATTATACAATGAAAATGTTAGTATGGGGCTCTCCCCATGGCGTAAATGCAGCAGGAAAGCAAGTTAAATGGTAGAAAAAGTACGGTGGGAACGTGTAGAAGAATTAAAGTAAAAATTTAAAAAAATTAAAAAAAAACACGAGATGAACACATTGCTCCAGAGAACTATGCCTTCTGTCACCTAATGAGGGAGTCGGAGGGGAATGATGGAGACTAAAAAATTAAAAGAGGCCAATGATCATTCACTCTCTAGCTAAGTTAACCAATTTTTGGGGAAAAACAAAAAACAAAACAAAATGCAAAAAAAAAACGTCTAAATTAGCCTAACGGGGTGGGGCGAGCATGTTTTTCCCGGAAGAACAAGTACTTCAACCGGAAAGCTCAAGATGTCATTCGAGGTTAGCACTATTCAGGCGCACCAGTTGTACTACAGTCATCCATCTTTCAGCAAGGTCCTCGAAAGAAAGCCTCTCTCTCAACCCTGATCTTGAACTTCAGCTGGTGCTTGAAGCACGCAAATGGGAAGAGAATGACAATGCCCCGTGAACTTCTTTCATCCTCGTCGTATATATCACCATTCGTATCACAGCTAGCAACACAGAAGTACAGAGTGCTTCCTCCTGTCAACCAACGAGCTCACGTTGGTACTAACAGCACTGTCATAAAAGATAAAGAATTGCGCAGCATGCGAACTTTGTAGCCATCAATAAGCCCACACAGCGAGCATGCGACCAGTGAAAGAAGGCGTGCTCAATGGACTCCTCCATTCTACCACATCGGGCGCATTTTGATAAAGCAACTAGTCCCGCTACTAAAGACTTTTTGCCGACCAGAGCGTCTTCCGAATCATCAGCCAGATAAGTGATGCCTCATCGTTAGTGAGGTATTTCAGCCTGGGCGTCCAAGGCCATATAGAGGGAAAATCTTCCCTCAACAGACCGAGCACCTCGATCATATCGTCGTGAAAGGCTCTCCAAACTAACACCCGATGTAATGCCTCTCACGACAACGGCTGGTTCTAGAGAGGACCGCCTGTATCCAAGAAAGAACCTTCAGCGTATGAAATCACTCACGATAGAAGGAACACTCACTTTGGGACGAAAGCTGGACCTCCTTCTCAGCCGAGTGCACGCTCCTCAAAGACGGAAACGTTTTCTGTGCATCCGCCTTCCATAAGATGCCGTTCTCGTCATCCTATGTACACATCCGATCCAGGAAATGCAGTCGTAAAGTATCGAGACGTGTCTCTGTGTTCGGCATTCCTAGACAGCCTCGGACGGATAGAGGCAGTAGACCTCGCGACGCATTGTCGGAACTTTGCCGCCCCAGAGGAGACCAAACAAAGCTTTCTCTAGATTGTTTAGAGTGGCGCACGTGAGTGGCAGAACTGAAAGACGATAAAGGATGTGGGGGCAGATGTATGTAACGATCATCTCGGCCCTCCCTTTCAAAGAAAGATTCCTTCGCAGCCACAGATTAACCGAGGCTATAACCTTCTCCAGAACTTCCCCCAGCTGAAGGTCGGGACTAAACCAAACGCTTAGTATCTTGCACGGCCCGTCCGTCCAAACCCGTCCAAGGGACCCGGTAGACGCGAACCTTTCCATGAGCCCAACCGCAAACCAACCGACACTTAATCTTGGTCTCTGTCACCGTCTTATATGTCCGGATTTTCTACTCCTCGGCACTTCTCGTTAGAAGCGTGGAAACGTCGTTGGCGTAGCTGGTTGCATGCGGAGGTGGTGACACCAGGTAACGTGATCCCGCCAATGACACGGTTCGCTCTCAACTGCACAGGAAGGGCCCCAGGGCAAGCACATAGAGCAAGGGCGAGAGGGGACAGCACTGACGAATGGATCTGGACAAGCAGAAGGACTTAGATCTTACCTCATTTACTTCCGTCGTGCCTCGCATACGTTAGGCGAATCCAGGAGCGAAAGTTTGGCTCAAATCCAACCTCAGACAAGACAGCCTCCAAAAAACGATGGGCCATCCTATCGAAGGACTTGGACTGATTCAAAATGATCAGCGCGTATTCACCGTCGACTTTTACAATGATCGTTCGAATCAAGTGAAGTTTATCGTCCGTCTCTTTACAGCACGTCTGTTCAAAGGATACCAGACGATTGAGAATAACCTGCGAACAGTTCGAAAGGGCCTTGGCTAAAATCTTTAACATTGCTTTAAGCATCTTTAAGGGCCTAAAGTTACCTATCCCATTCCTTCTATGCTTGTTCTTGCGTAGAAGCTTCATCACATCCCTGGTGAAACATCGGAGAATAGTCCACTGTTCCATTCAATGGTTGAAGAGAATTTCCAGCAAGGGGACAAGCATGGACGACAGTCTCCAGGACACTTCGTAGGGCAATCCATCGATGCCCAGTGTCTTATCTTACTCGACCTTCTTCAGCGCTTCCCAGATTTCTTCTTCTATTGCGAACCTCGAAACCAGTAAATTCAGTCGCCTCAATGCGAGGGAAGTCAACCAAATTATTATTGAACTGAGCTTCGCTTTGACCGGACTCCCCGGTGAAAAGTTTCTGAAAGTAGTCACAAAATTCCCCGCATTTGTCTTCGTCCATCGCCAGGGTTCTTCCATCCGGCAATTTGACACGTGCAATGTACCGATCATACGCACTACGATTTTCCTTTGCATACAATGCTGCGGTCATATTCATTACCTCGGCAGACATTCTTTTAAACCTGGCTCTAACTACATGAGATTGGTCCTTCTTGTTAAGCAAAGAGACTAACTCGATCTTTGCTAAGGATACGTTATCACTATCGCCCGATTTCACAGTGGCATTTGCACCGCTAAACTATCTTGATTGCGCCGCTTGCTATAATCGGCAACAAAAGACCTAATGGTATTGTTAAGGTATTCCCACCACTTATTCTCATTCCTGTCAGTTCCCGATGTATTGTTTCCTTCACGTTCAACAAAGAAGTGTTGAATTTCCAATAACCACCCGAACTAGACTTATCTTTAACTAAGTTAATGCGGACCTGGACATGACTATGGTCCGAATAAACTACACTAGACTTGGTCAATCTAGAAGATCTAAGTCGACTCTCCTAACTAGAACTCGGTCGATGTAGCTAAGACGCTGCATCCTACCCTAGCCGCCCCTATCTGTCCAAGTCCACTCTACCCGTTTCGGATGTTAATTTCGGAATTTATCAACCAGATCGAGTATAGTGATGAATCCACGAAAGTTTTTCGATCAGAAGGAATATTATTACCCGCGCTAGCATCTTCGCGATTTAATTCGGGACCAAGGACGGCGTTCCAGTCACCCGGTAGACTATCTGTTTTCAATTCGCTGAAAGAAGGTCTCCCGCTCCCCACGATCAATGAGCTCATAAACCCAAATTAATCGGAACGCTTTCCCCTTGATAGTAATATTCAGCTCGCACAAAACACTTCCCCATCCACTAGCCAATAGTTCTCTGTTTGACCTGTTGCGGACCTCGTCTGTCTTGTCTTGAAGTCAGAACGTTACGTTCGATTTCCGAACTTACTTTTATGTGTCGACTCCAATTCTTAGTTTGTGAACTTTTTGCCTAATTACTGTTGCTTTGCTTTATTACTGTTACCTTACCTTGCATATATTGTTTGCTTGCTTCATATTATTTTTTGCCCTGTTCTTTTTCTTGTTATTGCTTATTGCAAACTTTCTGTTTATTGGACAGTTCTGTTACTTATTTTAAATTTGACCATGAAGCTTTATAAACTGCGTTTGAAAAATAACAAAACAAAACAAAAAAATGTTAATGGGAAATTCTGGTAAACTCTAAAAAGCTCTCCGCATATCATAATCCAATTCTTAAAGAACACCTGAAGAATTCACTGGAGAAATGCAAGAGCATCTAGTGAAGAACGGTCGTGAAAATATGCAACATTTTTTTCGAAAAAAAAATCAGTAAATAAAATATTTAGTGTTGCTGAAGATATGGTCAAAGGAATTTCGAGAGAGAGTTTAATGGGGCTTGTCTGTATTCAGCACATATAGAGTCAACTCAGAATCAGTGGGTAATTTTTTGGTTAAATACATTATTGATATTTACTAAATTATTATTTTATTACTTATTTTTTGACCATGATAATGAATATTGCGCCGGTTCACATTCCTTCCCACTTTTTTTTTAAGTAGAAATTTATCCCTTCTTTCCTGTTTAGGATTGGGTTGCCGATTCATTCTAAAGTCTACTTTTATACTATACTTCTAATGAACTTCACTTTTTGTCCTTTCTTACGCTATTACAACACCACACAGCAACTCTCTATCTTGAGTGGCTCTTGGGCCATGTACTGTGTGAACATTAGTAAAAAGCGACGTTTGTGCCGCTGTGTTGGAGATTCCTTCACCTTCTAGAGGGAGACAGAGTTTTCTCTGGACACAACGAAAATCTCTATCGCATGAACCACCCAAGCGTCTGAAGGCTTTCACTTATATAGCCATTTGTTACTTATAGAACCATTTGTCACTTATATAGCCATTTGTCACTTATAGAGCCATTTGACATTAATAAACGTTATTTTCTGACAAATCACCTCTTTCTTAGGAAAGCTCATGGGCCTTCTAAAAATACCATTGACCAGATACTACGCCCAGACATTTTGTTAAAAAATCAATGTAGTTTGGGAAGTTAGCGTGGTAAATAAACAAATTCCAGACTCGGTAGTATTTTGCAGAATTTTGGTAAATACGTTAGTCTCATCACCACAACTTCCTTCGGATTATGGTGTTGGGCAGGGAAAATTCAATTTTACTAAATTTACTAAATCTAACTTGGTTTATTTTGGGTTCAAATCCTACCTCTGTCTTTCTCATAATCATTGTATTATGGTGATAGCTCATAACATGTTTGCCGATGACAGGTTAAAAAATTTACTGATAGCACTAAGTAGGCTGATGGGACGATATACGGTTATAGGGGACGATGACTAACCTGCCATATTGTATACAGAACATACACTAGACAGCTTCTGGGGTGGAAGGGCATTCTACCAAACTACTTAACATGTGTAGCACCCTTTTACTTTTTTCTCAGTCATATAATCCATTTCAGACCACCACACCTCGGATTGTAAGAGGGTATTTATTTTTAAACATTATTGGTATTCTTCACTTTCTAGGCTGATCATTTGTTCCTAAAGTTCTTCCTGGATAACCATTCTGCTCCCTTTCTCTCATTATTATCTGTTATGGTCCCATTAAAAAAGGTCCAATCATTATTGGCTAAGGCTTGGCGCAGTTTGGATATGATAAGGTAATTTCCCAATGCCTATTCCACCCTAGAAGAATTATAGCATGAGGTGTAGAATATTTAACGATGTTATAGATATAGTCTGCTGTCCGCTTTTTCATCTTTGTCAGGGATGTGCATGACTATAGTTTAACTGCTGCAAATAAAGCAGCTATCTTTCCAATCTTTTTGAAGGTGGTTTTGAGGAGGAGGAGGAGGAGGACAACATTTTCACTAATGCTTTGTGGTCTGTCAATATTTGAAAATCACACCCAATAAAATATAGATGGAGTTTTGCACGCCCAGAATATAGATGGAGTTTTGCACGCTCATAATACCCCCAGAGATTCGCGTTCAAACTGTGATTATCTGAATTCTGTGGGTGCCAGTTTTCTGCTTTCGTAGTACAATGGCTTCCAAAAATATCAACTGGTTGTTGTTCCAAAATTGCACCAACACTTATAAGCAGGGCATCATTTAGAATTCTGTTTGGTAGATCAACATTGTAATATACCATGAACGGAGCATTGATCGATGCTCTCTTGAATTGGTCAAATGTATAATGATTTAATTACTCTCCCATATCTACTCAGTGTCAAGTCTCATGAAGTCCCAAATTCGTGCAGTCAATGTAGAAAAATGAGGCACAAATTTTGCACATAATTGAGCTAGTCCTAAGAAACAGCACATTTTTGAGACATCTATTGGTAGAGGGATACTGACAACATCTTTAACGCCTAAGATTCTCAGATCCTCTTGTTTCAGAATATGACCAATATATTTTATGGACATCGCCTTGATCTGACACCGTTTCTCGTTGACCATCAGGGTGGCCAAAAACACTGACAACATTTAAAATGTGAGTATCTGTGTAACTACATGTTCCGAGCAAACAAAATTAAATAGACTTCATGTTGAACAATAAAAGATTTATTTATCAAATTTCGAACAAGATATTCAATGAGTTGTAGATTTTATAACTGATTTCACAAAGCTTCACAGATGTTCAATATGCGCACTATCTGTGACATGACACACGTTGTCAGTAATCCAGCTTCTGCCAAACACGTTGTAGCATCCCTTGCGTAACATTTCCGAGCGCCTCAGTTATTATCTGTTTAGGTTCCTATAGGCTTGTAGGAAGAGAATTGGCCATGTTATTAGACTACAAAATGATGTCATTTTGGTGAGACACCCTGTATTTTATGGACGTTGCTTTGATCTGACACTGTTTTCCGTTGACGATGATCCTCATTCCGTAAGACATTGAAAACTTTAGTTAGTTTCGTGTCGTGATCTTAACATTTCTTAATATCATTTTGTGTCAGATCTGTTGTATAAACATTTCCTCTTCATGACAATACGTTCAAACTAAGGTCTTTGAGAAATCTGATTTATTTTCCCAAAACAATCTACTGACACTACTTCAAACGTGTAAGTTCGTGAATAAATTCCTTATCTTGTTTTGTTAAAATTGCCGGCGTATTTCCTCGTCATTAACATCCTTCATGAATCTTCTTGGTGTGTAAATCAGCTTTTCATTTTAATCCGGAAGCCCTCACGCCACTATAGACCCATTGATCAGTTTAATGGCATCCTGGTCAACTAACTCTTGGAGTTTGTCCATAATGCATCGCCGCTGGTTGAATGAAATCCGGCGAACTGACTGAATGACTTCTGGATTTATTTTGAATTTCAGTTGGTAGTTCTTTAGTCACTGAATACCTTTGGAAATTTAGTTTTCAGGTTTGACCGTGCACCAACTTCAGAACAGCGCAGGATGTTACCATCAGTACCCACTTTCAAAAGTGCTAGCTTTTGCTAGTTATGTCACTTAAAGGTAATGGTGGAGCAGGTGGTACAACAAAGAATGGAGCAGTTAATCACCGATCACTATCAGAAAGTTCCAGATTCAATAAGAGTTTCCCTAAAATGAAAAGTAATTGTTTGCCGACGTGGGGGTAAAATTTAGTAGAATCTGAAATTTAGTAGAATTTAGTAGAATCTGGTAGGAGTTTAATTTCCAGTTTTACTTTGTCCAGTTTCTTAAAGTTCACTACCACTAATCGATTGAGAAGCAAAGTGTCTCTCTAAGGTTAAGATAATATTGTTGATCAAATAAATCCTCTGTTCCGACTACATTAACTAGATCAAAATGTCGTCATAGCCACCAAAATGTTGTTATCTTTTCTTTCCTGTACATTTTTCTGAACTCCTTTGTTGGGGTATTTGTGTGAACTTCGTTTTGACCTATGCTATGATTATAACTACTTGGAGTGTCCATTTATTTGCTTTTTATGGAAGCTGAAGTTTTCAAAATGACCTTTCCTCCTAGATTGGCTACCTTTATGACTTGCTCCTGATCCTGATACACTCTCTGCAAAAGTGTCCATGGCCTCCACATTTATAACATGCAGATGATGCAGTTGGGTTTATCTTCGACTTTTTTCTATTGGTTAGCCGTTTCATATTTGACTTGGGCCCAGTGGCATAGCAGCCCTTGACTTTGCCGCCCCAGCCCCGACAAAAAATACATATTGCACAGTGATTCTGTTTGGTAGATCAACATTGTAATATACCATTAACGGAGCATTGATCGATGCTCTCTTGAATTGGTCAAATGTATAATGATTTAATTACTCTCCCATATCTACTCAGTGTCAAGTCTCATGAAGTCCCAAATTCGTGCAGTCAATGTAGAAAAATGAGGCACAAATTTTGCACATAATTGAGCTAGTCCTAAGAAACAGCAGATTTTTGAAGAGTTGTGTACCATTATAATATTACTTTCGCATACTCAAATATAGTATGCTATAAATACACACCAAGCATACATAAACTTTAGCAGTAACAGTTAAAAAGCAAAAACGACATATAGGGAAAAACGTGTCAAATGTAGGAGAATTTTTATTTTTGAAATGAAAATTATAACTTTCTATGAAGTAACTTTACTTGCTTTTTGTTAGCGAATTCTTCAATAACATTGTCAAAAACTATTTCATCTGTCAATTGTCACTCTAGAATGGATAAGTCAATATATATGTCATAGTTTAAGTTAATCGAAATTGAAAAGATCCTTCAACTGTGAATACTGTCCCGACATTAAAACCTTTTATTTCAATAAAGTCTGTACAGGCTTATAGCTTACAGCAGACATAAAAATGCCGCCTGGGGGTAACTGCCCCTATAGCTATGCTACTGGTATATCTGAAGAGTTTTGTAAAATAATTGATTTCTTGCATTATATGGTTTCTTTATTCTATCAGCATTGACTACTTTCATTTTTTTTTCAGGCTTTATAAAGATAGGGTATAATGTATAGCTAGCGTGTGTGCCACCCGGAGCAGCCCTTGAGCTTTCTGACACCTGGCATATAAAATACATATTGCACTGTGACACACACTTAAATTTATAAAACTAGCTTGTGTACCATTAGAATATTACTTTCACATACTCAAATATTGTGTGCTTTAAATATACCCCAAACATACATAAACTTTATCAGTAACAGTTAAAAATCAAAAACAACATTTAGGGGGAAAAGTGTCAAAAATTAGGAGCATCTTTATTTTTGTAAAGAAAATTAAAACTTTCTACAAAGGAACTTTTCTTGCTGTTTTGTTGGCAGATTCTTCAATGATGTCGTCAAAAACTATTTCATCTGTCAATTGTCGCTCTATAGACAGTAGTTAGGCCAATATACATATGTCATAGTTTATGTTACTCGAAATTTTGAGTACTCACTCGACATTAAAACAACTTTTATTTCAATACAGCCTATAGAGGCTACCGATTCGCACCCGTCCGCACCGATTCGCGCTGGTCCGCGCGAACCGATTCTTAAAATTATAAAAGCTTAGAGAACCGGTTGTTGGATTATCCGAAAATCTTATATATTAATAGCGGATATACAATAGCTAAAAATATAATTAATACCATTGCTGTAAGTTCTGCGGAGTCTGAAAGAGGATTATTCTATTATGAACATAATTTATTCTGACAAAAGAAATCGTCTTGAAGTTAAAAATATGGCAAATAGTCTTAAATTTGATAGGTCTTCCATTGGATCTTTGGGACTGCAGTGATTCAATTCAAATGTGGCTAAGAAACTATAACACATCTGATGACACTAGAGTCAAAAATAAAGTCAATTACACCTTTGGGAAAGGTGTGAATCCTCTTTCTTCTCCCTCCAGCTATGGGTAAATAGCAGGACAGACTGAGTTCTATAGCCTTGGATGGCAACTGGTCTAGGAGAAGGAAAACTCTGAATTCAAACCTGCTCTTAGAGGAGGGTGAATGGAGTCTCTCTGAGCCTTGGTTGGCAATCCATTTAGTGATGGTGTCACGATAAAAAAACACCCTTGATAGCCCTAGCGAAGCATCAAGAATTCAGCTATTTGACAAGATTATGAACTACACAAATCAAAGTATTGGTGAGTTCAATCTCGGCTGAGGCCGCAAAGAGAGAGAGGGAGTAAAAAAAGATCATACTTTGGAACAGAAATATGAGAACAGAATTTCAATCTGGAAATATCTTAATAAATAAATGTTTTCTATTAAATTATCAAAAAGGTTTGATTGTTTCTGATAGTATAAAGGGAATTTTTGTTTTGTTTTACGGCATAACAACCTCAATGGTTTATTTAATGCCAACAAGATTTTACAATGGGTTTGTATGATTAGAATATGTATTCTTTCTAAGATATCCATTTGTAAATCAGGTTTCAATGACGTAAAGAGGGTTTTTGTCGAGAGTCTTGTTTCATTGATGCATTATTTCCAGATATGCACTTTGTAGAGAAATTGTTTTTATTGACATTCGCATTTAGTTCATATTTGGTAGAGGCCGACTGTTTTAAGAAATAATATTATGTCATCCACTTTTGCTTTCTCGAAGATTTCATACATGCTGTTTATATTATAGCATTTTTTTCTCGAGAGAGCAAGGTCTGAACTTTCGTTTAATAAAAGTGTATGCCGTTTCACACGCTTGGCATACTGGTAGATCCTTGTTGTTTTAGTAAGTACGAGTGGATTATTCTCGTGTGGCCAATGTGTAAGTAGGCCAGTAATACTACTTCCTTTCGAGATTTTCTGAAAGCCGACTTTTATTCTCCTAGTTTGGGCTGAATTGCGAATATCTTATTGTGTTGGTTATCGTCCCAGCACCGTTTCCATTGCTTTTGAATGTATTTGTTAATGACCCCCTTAAAGTCAGTGTATGGAGTTTTGGTCATTGAATCTACAATCTACAACCATATCTAAAACTGATTTGGCTGCTAGGTCTGATTTATTGTTACTTTCCACTCTGATGTGTCTAGGAATCCAACATAGATTTATGTTGTTATGGTATGTTGATAAGGATAGATGGTTTGTAGATGTCTGTTTACGGCTGCGTGTATAACATGACCACACAATTTATATTTGACGTAAAATACCACAAAACATGAAATACAAGAAGGAACAAAAAATGGCTTTAAAAACATAACGTTTGTATTTATTTGTGCATATTGATGTATATGCGTAGAAGTTAATGATCTGTGGGTGTTATGTCCCTTAGACTGTGAAATATTTTTATCTGAATTCACAAAAGTTGAATTAATTACAAAGCTGAGAAATGATGAATAAACCGTAGCTTTAGAAGAATGTTTAAAGATAAAAGTTCTTGTTGCTTGTTTGGAAATGTTCTGTATGTTTGTAATGTAATTTGGAAAAGTTCGTACGTACGTGCGTGCGTGAATATGCTTTTAACGTCTGACCGCCCATGGTCGAGACGAGAATTCTTAAGATCACATCTTCGCAGGAATAGGGAAGAGTAAAAGAGAATGAGCGAACTCGTATCTGCTATTTATAGATAATGTAATCACGTAACAGGATCACAGAAAATTGGCGGGAAACTTGGTCACGCGCTGGAAAAAATATTTGTACGTGGGTGGATTGCAACGCCCACTTGTGTGTTTATTGACCAATTAGAAGCTGATATTTCCTGAAAATATTTACTAAGCTGAGTAGGCTCTCTGATCCACTTTTTTGCACAAAATTGTACAAAATTAGACATTGATAAGAAAGTGGTAGCGGAATGTTAAAAAGTCCTTTATGTTTTCAAATAGTGCTGCTCATTTTGTATAATACTTTAGTAATGAGTGGTTGTTGGATTTTTTTTTCCTTCAAAGCCATTAGCACAGATAGTGAATCCGAAAAAATTAAGAAATTATTTTGTATGCTCTGTGTAATGATATTGAGAGCTAGTTCTATTTCGTAAGTGAAAATAGAACTTCTCTTTGAGTGGCTTTTTTTTTTCTAAATATTTTGGCTCACTGCTGCACATCCTGTCTTGTCTTCATACGTCTGTATAGATAGAGTAAGGTTAGGGTAGTTTTCTAATATGCCCTGAAACTTATCCTGGAATGTGAGTGGGCGCGCTTTTTTTGTTTCAGGAGTTTATTTAATTCTATCAAGGTTGCTTGATTGTCCATGAGATATACTGGCTGCAGTCGTTTCTTGTATGTTTGAGAGTGAAGTCCCTAACTATTTAGCAATGGATTTCATACTCCCTAGAATTATATTGTATACGTTTTGTTGGAATAGATAACAGTAATTATTTTTAAAGGTACTGCTGTACTCTGGGTTAGTTGGGTATGATTTTATTTTGGCATATTACTGAAGTGCCAGTTTAGTGCACCTTAAATGTGAAGGTGATGATAGGTTGCGTTGAGTGTTTTTAGGTATGACTTTCTAGTCGCCCCATATATGAAGCTAGCTTAATCTAGTTTTGAATGAAGTAGTGACCTATACTATTTCATTAATGTTTATCGATGTGCTCCCCATTCAGTATGGACCACCACAGCCAAAAGTTGGAGGACTTTAGTACATTTTATTTTAAAATATTTTAGATGGGGAATGAATATTTTGCTAGAGCAGTTTCATCTAGTGTGGCGAGAACATGATACCTTGGAAATTCAGTACTTAATTCTTTTTCAGAGCCTGAAAGATATCTTTTAGGTTTTTGATTTTGATTATTCATAATTTTAATGTTTTCACTGTCTGTGCTCCCCACCCACCTTGGAGCCCGGCATTAGGACGTATCAAGGGGGAAACCCAATCGCCTTAACAGGTCAGGGCTACACAAACCAGTATACTCGTATTCGAAAGAGACTCTGAACACACTCTGACCCGTTAAAGCATTTGTTACATTTCCCAAATCTTAAGTGTACAAACTGGTATGCTTACAATCATATCTAAGTCTAGATTTCGTCGAATGATTGACCCTCAGCCATCGTCTTCTAACGCCAATAAATTGGATAGCGATGATATTTTATGTCGGTGTAAATCTGGTGTATTACATTTTGCTATAAAGTACTCCATAATTGATATACTTATAGGTACTAGTGCTTGGCAGAACCAGCCGATTGATCGTATCAGGCCTCTTAGGTCGCCCATCTAGTCCAAGTAAGAGCCAAAGTGGTTTGTTGGAAATCAGAAGTATCTAACCCTGACTCCTGAAGCTCTCGCCCACCAAGATTCCGTCCTTAGACATTATGGGTCACTACCCACGACAATCAGGTGGCCTCATTAGGAGGGTCTTACTACTCTGCAGAGTGGTGCAGTCGACGTATTCTGAAGCCCCACCCGACAGGGTGATAAAGGTATTTGTTTCCATTCTCAGATTGAAAAGAAAATACGCAGAATAGGCTCCTAAAATATATCTGCCTTTATAGAACCGGTTCCTAGAAATTTGGGATGCCAATATTGTTTATATCCTACAGCAGACACAATAGTGCCGCCCCCTCTAGCTACGCCACTGCATGGGTCCCAAAATTAGAACTTCTTTAAGGTGGTACATAAATGAGGCGACCCTTCGTCAGATTGTCCTATCTATACAGCTCTTTAGCATTTATCTCTGTATCCTTTATAAAGCTAAGGATATTGTCTCGAATAAAATCGTCTGACACAGATGCGAAGTCACAGGATTTAGCCACACGGTTTAAACCAGTGATAAAATTATTCACTATCTCTCCTGTGTTTAGCTTTGACTCCCATATTGACCTTGGGAATATTTTCCTACAAGGCGAAGGCTTTATCAAAGTTGGATGTCTTTCTACATAAGCGTATTGCCAGGAACTTTTGTCCTTTCGGGAAATTCACGTAGACCCACTCCATCAGTTAATAAAAGCACTGCTATCTCCTACTCGGTGTTTGTGAAATTCCCATGACCATTTTCCTGTTCATCCATCTTTGATGTAGGGTTCATAGTTTCTCTATCATTACTTATGAAAATTAAACTCCTTTAGAAAAATTAAATAAGAACAAAACAATTACTTAACTGTTTTCTCGTTACGCGGAGGCTTTTTCTTTCAAGTGTTCCCTATATTTGTTAGCTTCGTTCTCTCGCTACATGACTTTTTTTAAAACTTTGTTTTTTCACACACTTCTATAGTTGTTTTGCTTATGTTTCTCAACACTGAATCCATCTTATCTTTGTCACCAGTTGTAATAAACAATAGTCGAGTATATATGGTTTAACATACTTTATTTACATGGACGATGTACGCACAGCTGTGCTGACTTTTGCCGTTACTCCTGCTAGAAATCTCGTGAACCTGAAAAAAATCTCATTGCTGCGAGAAGAAAATTTGTCATTGCTTATTGAAGAGAAAAGCAAAGTCCGACTGCCTCACACACATACACACACATCAGGAATTGTGACTTTTCCACCACTGTCTTTTCATTTCTCCCCGACCTGTGCATTTTGTTTTCACTATATCCTGTGAATGTCGAATGACAAATTTTCCAAGCCCTTTTTCCTCATTATATATCCAAGAAATTTCAACTCTTTTAGACTCTGAGTATAAGTGACCTTTCCGTTTCCATTTTCCTTCATAATTCGTCGATTCTTTTATACGTCTTCCATGGTATTCTCAGCGTCTTTCTGCAGAACTACATTTTTGTTACCTTCATTTGTCTTTTCATCTGTGAGGAAATAGTCCAAAATTCCCTACTCTACAGGAAGATTGTAATTTTTGGGACAAATAATGAGAAATAGAGCCTGGGGAACATAATATAACTTCAACAAAATTCATTATTTAACTAAATGAAAAATAACAGCAGAAAACTGACTGCAGAAAATATTTGAAAGCAGCATATTTCTATGGCATAAAAAGTTTTTTCATCTTATTCTTTTTATTAACGCATGTAACAAACACATACACATACACGCCCGCACACACACACACACACATATATATACGTGTTTGTTTGAGAGAGAGAGTGTGTGATGTGTGTTATACAGCCTATTTTGAGCAACTACACAGGTATACCAATCCTTCGACCCACAAAAACTGAATGATGAATGATAAACACTTAAGCATCGTGGTGAGTCTTTTATGGAATTGGGTGCTTTGGGGGAGAGAGGTCTGGAGATTTAATTCAGGTCAAAGGAATGAAAAAAAAAAAAAACAATATCATTCAATTTTGCAAAAAACATGCTATACTATCTTGTTTGCACATCACTGGAAAAAATCACCTTTCAACAAGTCAACGATTCAAAACACTTTTCTAAATTATATCAAGATTACCTAGAGTAAAAAAAAAAGGAACAACATTTTGGAAATTATAACTTGGCCGCCTCATTCTCCTTGTCTCTCTCCCATTAAATTAGTATGGGATGAATTGGATAGGTGAGTTCGAAGAGAATACCCAAAGAGTGAGAGTGAGCTTTTTCGCTGGTTGAAGGATGCTTGGAAGTATTCCCATCTTTTTTTTTTTTTTTTACTTTGCTAACCGGACGCTTCATCTGTGGCTAAATGGTATAGCACGTCAGTTCTGTGTGGGATATAGGTTCGATTCCTATCGGGGGACATTTTCTACGAAATTTCTCGGACATTCAGGCCGGTAAATGTAGTTAATATTGTTTATTATATACAGAGCATTTACTTAAATATCTGTATCTATAAAAATAACGCAAAAACAGAATATATATATATATATATATATATATATGCTGACACATTCGATCTAGGAACGCGATGCGAAGCGTATGTTGACGAGTCTCAACGCCCTCAGAAGGGTGGAAGTACTTTGTGGACCTTGCCTCCCCACAAGAAGGACAAGAGCCTTACTAAGGAAATTAGTGTAGCAGACAGAAGTGGAAGTACGGAGAGTCGGTAAAGGAAAATCGGGTAAATGTGCGAGGCACCTACTTTTGCCCTCCCCTTTAAGGATAGATTCCTCCGGGACCACAGAAAAACTGTGACTTCGACCTTCTCCCACACTTCCGGCCAATTCATTTCCAGCAAGAGATAAGGGATCGAACCAGACGCTGAGTATCTTGACTGGCCCGTTCGTCCAGAGTAAAAGCGCGGAAAGAGAAAGTCCCTTCTACGCACCCAACCACAAGCCAACAGTCTTATTGCATTTGATTTTGGCCCCTGTCACCGTCTCGTACCCTCTGATTTTTTTTGTCGAGTTCGTCAATCCCGGTTCTGCTCGACACAAGAACCGAAACATCGTCAGATTAGGCGGAGTACCTGGCCGAGATGGTAGCAAAAGGTAAAAAGTTTCCGCGTAGGACTGGATTCGTCTTAACTTGCGGAGGAAAGGCTCCGACGCAAGAACGTACAGCAAAGGGGAAGGAGACAATACGAAAGGCTCCGATCGAACCCCATTGACTTCAACCAGCGCACCGGGAGACGCATAGAGTAGTTGAATTCAGGTGCGAAAGTACGCCCCGAAACCGGCCGCCGAAATGTCAGTCTCCAGAAAACGATGGTCAACCCTATCGAATGCCTTGGACTGATCTAAATTGATCAGCGCCGCTTCACTGTCGACTTGCACGATGATCAAGCGTAACATATGAAGTCCTGAATAGTCTTGCCTTTCACAGCAGAAGTCTGTTCGGAACCAATCATATTAGAGAGGACAATCTGCAAAAGGCTGGCTAAGATCTTAGCTGAAATCTTTAACTCCGTGTTAACATCGTTAAAAGGTCGATAGCTACCTTTCTAATGCCCACCATTCTTTTCTTGCGTAGCAACTTGATTTCACCCCTAGTATAGCGTTGAGGTATAGACCCCTACTTCACGCAGTTGTTGCAGATCAGTGTCAGCAAAGGTACAAAGACGGGCGACTGCCACAAGTACATTTCATAGTGTAGACCATTTAATCCCGGAGATTTATCACGGCCAACTAGCTTCAGCGCTTCCCAGATTTCCGACTGTGTGATGGGGCATCCACTTCAGCCTCCTTGAGCCAAACAGACGTCCAACTGAACAGTGCTCCGATCGGGCTCCCTGGTGAATAGATACTGAAAGTAGTCATGAAAATCCTCACATATGCCCGAATTTGCAGTTACGGATCGATTATCCGGCAATGTGACGTACGCGGCATGTCAATGAGATACATTCCGTACTTCCTCTACACGCAATTTAGTGGCTATATTCGTTGCCCCAGAAGACATTTTTTTAAACCTAGCTATAACTACTAGAACTTGATACTTCTTGATAAGCAAGGAGGCCAACTCTGCCCTAGCTATGGCTACGTCCCTACTATCATGGGATTTAATCGATGATCAACTTTTTCCTCACATGACGTTTGCGCCGCTAATCTATCTAGATTGAGTCGATGTCTATACTCAACAGCAAATGACCTAATTTTAGATTTTAATTTGTCCCACCACATATTCCCAACCACAGCCCACGTCAATTCTCGCTGTAGCATTAGTAGCAGCTGGTTCCAGAAATCTTCCTCACCAAATAACGATGCGTTCAATTCCCAGTAGCCAACCATCTTAACCTTAGGCTTATCTAAGTTTACACGAAACCAGACGAACCTATGATTTGAGTAAACTACATAATGGAAACTTGGACACCTTAAGAGCCCTACCTCGATTCTCTTAACTAAGACTCAGTCGAGGTAGCTAGAACGCACTACCGTAGCCGAGCTGCCCTTATTCGTCCATGTCCACACTACTTCCCGAATGTGTTCAGTATGGTAATTATCGACAAGATCAAACTTGTCGATAAAGTCCCGAAATGGCTTCACATTCCGGTTGTTAGTACATGGTCATTGAGCGCTTAAACCCCAATGAGACGAAGAGCTTTATCCATTATAGTAACATCCAGCACGCAAAGGCTGCCCACCGGATCTGCGAAGACAAGAGCACACACCGCATCCAAAGACTTGCTCACCAGCCAGGAACCTCTTCTCGAGGGCCCATTAGAATATGAATAGAGGGCAAACCGATAGACAGAATACTTTCATGATCGTGAGTTGACAAATGGGTCTGTTGTATACAACATATATTCACCCATAGACGCTGAAAATCACGAGTGAGCCTCACCCTGCGAGACTTGGACCACAGTCCCCGGGCATTCAAGCTAGTAAACCAGAGAAACATTATCAAATCAATTAGGTTTGCTCCACTGCATTGGACATAGCCGGATACTAACAGCCTGTCCCATTGATCCTTGACCTATTTTATTCTTATTGATGCTATCAGGAGACAGGCCACCAATGTCCAAAGGAAACATCAGGTTTAGTGCTCTATACAGGGCGGGGTGAACAAAAAGCGTTCTCATTATCAAAATATGCCAGTAGGGGATACGTTGAGATGGCATCATTGGCCTCCTCTATCATGCCTCATATCTGCCGCGCGCCCGAGCTTCATCGAACGACTTATAATACGCTCTTACTTTTAGGGAAATTTAGGGGGTTTTCTACGTCTTTTTCCTTTATATTCTTGATGTTTAATAGGTACTTGTGTTATTTAATCTTTTTAGACTAGTTCAGGGAATTTTCAGCCTGTTTCTGTGATACGCGGCAGACATTTTCCCGAAGCTATAAGGTGGTTTGGTTGTCTTTCTTTTTTCAGCTTTCTCTTTTCTGGGCATCTTTGTCTTTTGGATGTATCCAGTTTTTGAGGATACCGTGAAGGTGTGGGAGGAGGACTCGAAACTGGTGTGTTTGAAGTGAAAGAGACATGAAGAGATGGGGTTGCTTTTATGTTTTTGAGTGTGGTCAGTTTTGATGGGATGGGGATGGGGTCAATGATCGTGTCATTGGTGGTGGGGCCATGATATTTTTAAATGATGGGGAAGACGGGGCAGAGGACGTTGAGCCCGGCAACCCTACTTCTTTTAATTTTTTTAACTTCTCTATTTTCTCCGAAGTCGATTCATTTATCTTCTGTATCTCAGAAGCAGATTTAGCATACGATACCGAGGCTGGTCGAGGGAATGAGGCTGTGGGTGTAAATTGGCCAGAGGGCTTCGGGGGACTGAGGACCTGCTGTTTGGCTTTTCCCTCTGCCCCTACCACAGACACACCATTCTACTTCTTCCTTTTCCTTAATAACACTTACGGAAGGTGTCGGCTTTTATGGGAACGCGAGATGAGACCCAACCGCGGATGTGTCTGCCCCTGTCCGTGCTGCTGGTTGGCCCATTACAGGCGCCGCAAAACTATCAGTATCAGCTAGAGGGGGATTTGGCTCGCCTGCGGCTGGAATTCCAGAGGCCTTCTTCTCTGGACAGGAAGAGGAAAGGTGACTAGTATTTACACGCTTCAAACAAGTTGGTCTTCCGACCGCAAAAGTTCAAAGTTGGGAACGGAGACGAAGGTCAAACGATCGATATCAAAGCTCCATCCTCCATTCTGGTTGCCAGAGGTGGTACCTATTATTTGGCCATACTGGCTGAAGTACGCAGCTAGGTGCTCTTATATTACTTGAGGATGGATCTTGTATACAGCCAAGCTGGTTCTACACCACCTACATATTCTGTCCGCAAAATGAAGTCTTATCAGCTCACGGCTGGCGACTTCCATACAATCTTCAGCTGTGGGAAGCAGAATGTCCTACATGAAAAAAGGACACCTTTTATGACTCTTTCGGGTTTGAATCGCAGGGACATCAGTGATCGAATCACTGTCTTTCGTGGAGCGACAATTTTTGCGCGTACACTTGTCCACTATGAAAACTGACACAATTTTCATTCGAACTTCTGTAATTCTTCGGGGTCATCTAAAAGTTCATCTTTTTTTATAAGATGTTCGTAACTTTTAGCGCTTTCCAAAAATTCCGCGATGTTAATTATACAACTCGGGTGTAGATGGGACTTCCAACATGAAGGCGATTTGCTGGCTACTGTATTCTTCGAAGTTTTGTTTGAATTGGGCACATTTTCCTTAATCCCTTTTGTCTTCATTATTTTCTTACCTTTGTCTTTTTTACATTGGGATTTTTGCGTTGACGCCACCAGCGAGCTCGATCTTGTTTTTCTTTTATCGGGTGGGTCTGTCTCAGAAGCAGACCCGAAATGGTCCTTTCTTATCAGCCGACTTTTGTCGGCCATATTGTTAATGTTCAACAAATTTTAAACGTGAAAAATTTCCTTGAAAATAAATTATATTTTAAAATGTATTGTTGGGGAGGGGAAAGAAAACACCAACAAAAATAAAATTTAAAATCCAAGAATAATTTATTCTACAAAGAGAAGCGAAAAAATCAAATCAAATAGACAAAACAAAAATAAAGAAGAGAAAAATTAATACAAAATAAAATATATACTACAATAAAAAGAAAAAACTGTTCGACTTAAATCGATAAATGAAAGGTAAATAAACTTTGCTAATTCACAATAAATTAGAAAAAAATAATACAATAAAATAAAACGATGTAAAATAAAGTTCATCTAACGATGGAAAAGAAATTTAAGATCGTCGAAAGAAAGCAAAAAATAAAAAGACGAGAAATAAAAAGAGTTTAAACTAAAAAAAAAAAAAAAAAAAAAACAACAACAATAAACTTAAAAATAAGCAAAAACAAATGTCTGTGAAAACTGGGAGTTAATCTAGAGAAATAAAATAAATGTCGGTCGAAACCGAAGTGGGTAAACTGAAAAGATTTAACGACTGACAAGAAAATTAAATAATCAAAACATCAAAACAAATTAACAAAAAAAGGATTTCTATTCAATAAGGTTCAGTAAGTTTGTTATTTTTTTATTTTTCAAAATAAAACAGATAATAAATGAATGTAAAGTATAAATTAAACGCAAATGAATTAAAACAAAAATCAGTAGTCTGATACGACATTGTCAGACCAGAAAAATAAAAGCAAAGATGGCGGTCAAAGCCGACAGTCAAACTGAAATAAAAATAAGTTGAAAACCACCTAATGACAGGCTTAAGGTGGCCCCACATTCCCGACCGCATTCCTCTTCAGTTCCCGTATTAATATTAGTAAAAACTGGTCACGAAAATCCTCCACCCCGAACAACGACGTGTTGAATCTCCATTAACCAGTCAATCTAGGCTTACCCGAACCTGGACGAGCCTATTGTGCGTGTAAACTAGCGAATGGAAATTTAGACATCCTAAGAGCCCTAAATCGACTCTCTTAACTAACACCCGGTTGATATAGTTCGTTCGAACTATCAAAATCAGACCGCCACTACTTGTCCAAGTCCACTCTAATTTCCTGGGGTATTCATTTCTAAACTTATGAAGCAAATCAAAACGCTGGATAAAATCTCCAAATGGTTTAACATATGGGTTGTTAATGCCCGATCTCTCAACATTATGTCAAACCTCTATTCCCCATGATTCCAATTGGAGGAGACATCCAGAATTTCGCCATACTATTTAATATACTGTGCTAGATGCTCCACCTTCAACCACAGAGGGACCTTGAAGACTGTTAACCTGGTCCTTCGCCTTCTTCCATACTCTGTCCTGAGTACGCTGTCTTTCGTGATAATCTCTCTGCTCACTACTGCCATACACTCTTCAGGCATGAAAATTCCAGAGCCCTTGATAAGTTGCTCAGGTAACACCCCCAAAACTCCAAAGAATTCTCCATGGTGTCTTTAGTAGAACGACAAATTTTGCGCAAGCTCGTGTTGACCAGGAAAACTGTTATCTATCCTAAATATCTTCATAATCTTCCTCCGCGTACGTCCATACAACAAGCTCATTCAGTAGCTCTCTTCCTTGAGTGGCTCTTGGCCTTTTAATTGAGTGAACATTGAGTTTTAAAAAGTGATAGTGAAATTGGCTTGAAATTGACTTTGAAGATGAAATGGGCGAGTCATCTCCCGAGTCAAGCATTAAGAAAGAAGACTGTAAGTATTACTTATCATGTGCATTCAAATTATTCTGTTGCTGCACAGGCTGTACTTTACAAATGAATGCGTAGCCTGCATAGGAATATTTGATAACAACGAACGCGTTAACAATATTCTTTTATGAATTTAAAATTTTAAAACGCTTAGCTCAAATCTCAAACCAAACCACTGTTGTGGAGTTATTTCGCAGTGGAGGATTGTATTTGCACTAAATCGGTCCTAAAATAGATTCGACGTACAAAACGTTAGGAACTTGATATAATAGGTATTACGCAGAGTAATCTTCTTGTGGTCGCTGATACTTTCGTATTCGACTAACTGTCGACTACTGTCGTCCGACATCGACTGACTCTCGTTTCTCTTACTACTCCTACTTATATTAGGTGGGAGGGTCTATTAACTATAGAATAGGGGTGTTTCACCATAACAACCATCTGGAATCCCCGATCTTCATTCCAATTGAAAAAGGTTAGAGTTTGGGTTTATAGGTCATTTAATGCCGAAATCTAATTTTCTTAGGAGCATTATTAATTCATTGACAAAAATGTATTGCTGGTAATATTTGTTCTTCCAAAAATGTACTGCTGGTCATAACTTTTTAAAAAATGTTCCTGGTAATTTTTTTACTATAAAAAGTATTGATGGTATTTTTTATTATAAAAAATATATTGCTGGTATTTTTACTATAAAAATGTATTGCTGGTATTTTTACTAAAACGTATTGCTAATATTTTTATTAAATTGTATTGCTGTTATTTTTACTATAACAATGTATTTTCATACTTTCATGGTGATATAACGATATATCAACAAACAGTATTTCGAAAAATATGACAATCTGGAAACTGTTTTGTGACGCGTTTCATTCGTTAGGATTTCATCGGACTTGAATTTGTTTGATGAAACCCGTTACAAATGCAGTTTCCAGTTTGTTATATTTTTTCAAATACTTTCATTCAGTCTGGGGGTTAACTATTTGCCTATAGTTGGGGTCCTAACAGGTGCTATCACCCAGGGTCAGGGTGAACCTGAGGACAACGGCAATTAAAAGGTGGGAAAAGGAAATAGCTTACAAGGTGGGAAAACGCACAATCACGACAAACAGCACCCGTGAAAATGCGCTACTGTTACTTTCAAATAACAAGTTGTCATACTTCTTCATCTTCTGTGTGCCGTGTCTCTTCAGGACTCTGGCGATCATGGCTCTCCACAGTTTCCTGTCTTTGTAAAGATGTTTTATCGTCTTTTCTTCTCACTAAAGTCTTCTCATTAATCTCTTGTATATTAGTGGTGTTATCATCTTGCTTTTGGTGAAATGAAATGATTATAACACACACACACACACATACACACACACATGTATATTTTTTATATAGAGTTTACTATATATTTAGTTTACTATATATTATAGTTTCATTATATAAATTATATATATATATTATATATATATATATATATATATATATATATATATATATATATACAAATCCAAAATTTTCGTGTGGCCAACAGTCTACCTGTTGAAAAAAAAAGAAAAACAAACTAAGAGAGAGCAAACACCTACCTAAGCACCTAAACAGTAAATAAAATTTCTCAATGCGTAGGTTATAGCATATATATTCTTCTCCCTCTAGCTATGGGTAAATAACAGGACAGACTGGGTTCTATAGCCTTGGATGGCAATTGGTCTAGAAGGACAACTCTGAATTCAAAACCTGCGGAGGGTCGTTTGGGGACCTTGTGGCACGCAGTGCACCACGTCTCTGTATTCAAAAAGTGTGTATGGTCCTGCACTAAACCTTCACCACTATAATCAAATCTCATGTGCTGTTGTCGGGCTGTCGGTTTCCTAGGAACTGATCTGCTTGAACCTCATACGTCGAATTCGACGGGTGAGTCGAGTATATATATATATATATATATATATATATATATATATATATATATATGTATGAAAATGTAATAGCAGAGAGATTGTTATTTCTAAAAATAACACTCTAAGGATTTTCGAGTAGTTAGGCTTCAGCATTTAAATTTAAACAAATTCCAACAGCTCTTCAAATCTAGTAAAGTCAATATCATCAAGATATTGATTTTAAATAAACCTTTTTATGCGATATGGACTCATTTTTAGACGGCAATATGTTAATACTTTTAGCAACGAAGTTTCACTGTCGTGAAGTTTGCTCATAAGTAATCAAATCTTGTGTACCGTTACAAAATTTGATTATCTGCCCTAAGTTTGGCTATAATTTATGCACCAGTCAAAGAGCAAGAAATGCAACACATGACAGCCTGGCTATAGACGCGAAATACAAGTCACCTCGCCGGTTGGAGCCAACTTATCATGGTGATATCAAATCTACATCCAATCTTCCCTTTTCTCTCGCTGTTCCTTGCCTAGGCATTTCTATATTTCTTTTTATGCGCCATGTCCTTTCAGGACGTAGGCGATCATGGCTATCCACCTCCTCCTATGCCTTGTGGCTCTCAACAAGTTCGTTCTCTTTGCTTCCTCCTTCAAACCACGTTTTGTCATCCACTTGCCCATGTCTGCCAGGTATGTCACGTGCTGTTTTTCCTTGTCTCTCTTTCTCTCTATTCAACCCGTGAGTATCCGATTCTACAGGCCCTACTTCCTCATTATGTGTCCCAGAAACTTCAGCTGCCTCTTCCTGATATTAAGTATAAGCCTCCTTCTTGTTTGCAAGCTCTCTAAGACCTCATTGTTGCTTACACTCTCGGTCCATGATATCCTTAGCATCCTTTTGTAGAACCATATCTCTGTCGCCTAGAGTCTCTTCTTCATCATTGAGGAAATCGTCCAACATTATTCGCTGCCGTAAAGAAAGACAGATGTCACGTAACAGTTCAGTATTCTTTTTTTTTTTTTTTTTTTTTTTTTTTTTGCTAAAGATATCCTTCTGGCTCGCAGTACTCTGCCCAGCTTTGACAAAACTAAAACACAACCAAATTAACTTCAAGATATTTATTCAGTTTGGTGGTGGTGGTGGTGGGGTTTCGTGAGATATGTTATTGGCGCACATTCTAATTTAGGTAGTTGTAATTACAAGTTATTCCGAGTACTGTCCGGAATAAGACAATCTTGATACTACGTACATTTAAAAAGATAATGGTTAAGCAATGCATTAAAATGAAAGAACTTGATTTTAAATGAAACTCAAGATAAAGATTGTTTAATAACAAATAAAAATTTATTTGGGTCTTTTCTACATTGTGCAGTATGTTTAATAAAACCCTTGAAAAGAAAGTTCACATACACACATTGAGGTACGTTTAATAAAACCCTTGAGAAGGGTAAAGTTCGTATTTAGCCTTGTTGCAGAATCTACGCCGGCAAAACGGGAAATGTCCGTATGATGAGAAATCCATCTGAGATCACATCGCGGAATTCCTTCTTTAACTAACTTTTCCTTATTTTATGATTTCTATTTATAAACTTCTGTTAGCAAGTGTTGGCTCACAAAGAAGCTCTTCAAAGATGCGGGGAAGAACTGTCAGTGGTCAAATAATAATATGAATTTTATTTTCAAATATTTTTTAAAACGATGCCGGAATTCCCACTCTGAGCCTATGCGCAAATGTCTGATTTTGGTCATTCGACTCTTGACTTTGAGACAGGCAACTTCCGGATAAATTCGACAGGTCCTTTTTCCTTAATGTTTTACAATGCGTTCGGTTCGCTGCAGGAATTCACTATTGCCGCGTTCAAATTCTGCAATTATCTAGCGAACGTGTTTTCTCTCTAACATATATGCATGACCTTGTCTGTTTTAACCCATGAATTATGTGTGGCTTAATCGCAGTTATAGAAATAATTTTTGGCATTGTTGTAACCTAGGGGAGGTTACTGAACAGAATAATCACACGAGGGTTGGTAATGAAACGATAATACTTAGGAAACGAACAACACATATAACAATAACCAGACACGTAGAAGTAGTCAACTGCTAGAAGTGAGTCAAGTGAATTCTACAAAGAATCTCCAACTGCAGGATATCTACCAACCGCCTCACGCGGTCAGATGTGGCACAAGGCCGAATGTAATCTGGGGTATCCGAGCCCGTAGGCTTGATCAAAAATTCCTCGTAGACCCCGAGGTCGGGTAGCTGTTTCCAGAGACGAGACTCTGCCCTTCGAAATAGCTTCGTCTGGGGACCCTCTCTGCCCGGAGTCTGAGAGTTTAACCAGCACAGCTGGAGACGAATCTCCAACTGTAGACCAACATACAGTATTTACTACTGTATTTATGTGAATGGGGACAAACCAATTATCGTCTGTAGGTATGCTACAACAGGGATGATAAGATAAATTTATATCTTCCAGCCATTTGTTTACGTTAGAAGAAAATAAACTTTCTTCAAAAAACAAAAATCAGTAAGAGTGTACTCGTTTATGGACAATACTGTAAAAAGGTACAACGGTGTAAAGATTGACATTATCTGAAAGAAGCCTGTAAATATTTTTCAAAGATTCGAGCTTCGTAAGACAAACTGAAGAGGGTGAATATCTAGGATGATACATTCAAACTTGATAATAGAGTTTAGCGACCTTTTAGAAAACCGACTGACAACTCTTCTTACATTGAAACCCTCGTTCAATCACTCAACTGCTGCTTTTAAGTTGGCTCCGAAATCGTCTGTCGACGAACACTTCCAATTCCAACATTTTTGAAAACACAAAAGTTAAATACACAATAACACTGAAAAATAGTGGCTATCCACTTGTTTTGAACTACAAACAGGTCTGGACCAGTATGAAGACCATTAGGCTTATATAAACAGCCTTAAACCTTAAATAAACACTATAGCGGATTTTCCATTATAATTATTTTTGCTGCATGAACTCCATGCTTTAACAAGCGAAAAAGTACCACATCAAGATATTGAATACTGGTGATAATTCGAAACCACCTCTTGTAACTGTTGGAGTAAACAAAACCGTCCTTTGGGAGATAACTGTTTAACAAATAATGTCGTGTATAAATTCAGGGTGAAAGCAGATAACGGATTTGATATAGTGCGTATTGGAGCTACTGAGAGACTCCGGAAAAAGAGATTCTCATAACGTACGAACTTTCAGAGGAGACAATGCAAAATCCAATACCATATTAAGTCTATATGAGAATAGGGAGATAAAAGTGAACAAACAGACGGATTCAGTTGTACATTCGTGAAAAAGTATTTGCTTGCACGGAGGAGTTTGGAACAGTCGTTCCCTGATCAGAAACGGTTAATAAATAAAAGATCTAGATGTAAATATGAAAATAAATTTCTATTGGCCCATCAACTCTTTTGTAGCGAATACAAGTGCGGTCTGGAATAGTTATGCCGGTGGTAATTTTTCAACTTATAAAATAAGCGTGTCAGTTTAAATAAGTGTCTTTGTATAAGCAAGTAATCGTGAAGACTACACTGGACTAAAAATGCGCTGTACTAGCTGACGCTGGGTGTAGTGGACTTGAAGGAAATAACTTAATCGTACTGGCATTTACATTTGGTACACAAGTGTAACCTACGATGGAGGGGTATGTGGGCGTGGGTATTTATAAATATGGGAATCTGGCCCCTTAACTCATTTGCTTGACGATCCCTTTCTGCATCAAACTTCTAGTCGCTAATTGCCGTTACTTTTGTGGTTTTAAATTGGTTTTAAATTGGTTTTACCATTGCTCGAAGAAATTCTCCAAAGTCTACCTGTCAGCAATAATAATCATTGAATATTTATTTAATTCATTCCGTTTAGCATATATATATATATATATATATATATATATATATATATATATATATATATAATTGTGTATTTAGGCAATTTTATTAAAGAAGTCTGGCAAGGTACTGCGATTAAGCTTTTTATTAAATTTTTCTTGTATTCGTACAAGTATTTTCTTTTCTGGGCATAAAGTGTTTAAAAACTTTACAAATGATAGAATAGCCGTAAGCGCTAGGATATACAGAACATTTAAACACTTTTGCACACTCAATAAAAGAAAAAAATATTTGTATGAATTTAATAAAATCCTTAACTTCAGTACCTTGTCAGTCGTCTTTAACAAAAACATATATATATATATATATATATATATATATATATATATATATATATATATATATATACTGTCTCACAAATGATGTACTTAATAAAAAATCTCCCTCCCTCTCTCTCACCGACATATATATATTTATACTCAATTTCTTATATACAATATCTTTCAAGCGCATAAACATTATATTTACGTACATTCTCATATACATGCATGCCAATATCATCAAGTATCTAATAGATAGATAGATAGATAGATAGATAGATAGATAGATAGATAGATAGATAGGTAGATACTGAATGATGAGGATGATAAATCATTTTTAATCAATTCGCTCAAAGCAAGGAGATAACGTCACTAAGACGCAAGGGCTACTGGATGTGAAAAAGAAAGAAAAGATTTTAGAAGGAAGCGGAAATCCGTTCCTAAACACGGAACAAGGGTTGAAGATCGACTCCTGTTAGGGAGGAGTGAACGACGCATAAGTCTGAAGACGCATTAATATAGAAAAAGATAAAGCTAAACAAAGTCTTAAGAAATAGGAAAATTTCGTGAGAAACAATTGTTGAACTGTTATGTACTATCGGACGTCTCATATAGCAATGAATCCCCTATATAGTAGCTTGTTGCGGGCTTCAACATTTTTATGAGATTTTATAAACTCCTGCTACATTTGACCTGCAAAAATCTTTTAGTAGACTCCTGTAAGTCCAAAGGAAAAATAAAACATAGAATTTGAACAAGGAAATATTAATAAATATATTGATAGGTCATTTTACAAAAGGAAAAATGAGAAATGAAATGAAAGGTGAAGAGTTCAAAGAAATTTCATTGTCTGTAGTTGTGTACTTATACGTTTTTTGCTGGATAGAAAAGAATACATATTTTCACTATGAAAAGTTACAGAGAAAGATTCTTTCAAATCTCGCGCCGCCTGTAATTATCGTCAGGAGGCGGTAATTCAAAATTTCGTTGCCTGTGATTATTTTCAAGGGGCGGTAATCCAACAAGCTAGATCGATAGACTGAGTAATTGAAAAATTGATTACTGCATAATTATTGGATCTTCATCAGTATATTGGTTGTTGGTTAAGTCCCGTAAAAAACTACAACCATTCAAAATGTAAAATAAAAATATATTTGCCCAGTTCCATTCTATTCATGTTTATGATTTTTTTAACCAATCGATTTGCATATTCCAGCTCCTTCTGTATATTTTCTCTTTTGCATATTTTATTCTTTTAATTGTAACACCAAAAAGTTGTTCTTTCCCAACTTATAAAACCTCACTTCTCATCTCAGCGCGATATTTTTCTGCAATAAATGTCAATAGTTTTTAAGTTCTTTTCCTCCGATTTGTTTGTTTGTTTTTTTTGGGGGGGGTTGGGGGTTCAACTCTCAACTCTGAATCATGAGAGGCGGGAAGACAGTAAAGACAAATCTATTCATTGACGTAGAAAAGGACTGAATTCTAAGAAAGGATTCAACCACATGGACTTAGATTTCTCACCTGGATGCTATAATCATGTTTATCTGGGCATGAATGGTTTCGGCTTGTAAACCTATAGACAGTAAGTAAAATATTAACTCAAGCATAATTGGTGAGCAAGACTTGACTTGAACTACGATTATATTTGCCCAGTGGCTAAAATCAGAATTAAAGTTTTAGTTAGGATTACTTAGGAATCCCCAGAGAAAAGAGAACAGAATTATGGTTTGCTTATGTTGACTCACTTCTTTGACTAAGCTCATCTAAAAACGTAAAAAATAAATAAAAAGTGTAAGACCAAGAACAGCTATGATTCTTACATCTTTGAATTTCGGCTTTCATATTCCTCTCTAAAAGTCTATTTCTTTTTTCGATATATGATGGCATTTTTACATTTTTTTAGTTTAAAAATATCAAGACAAACTTTTAAACAGATTAATCATAATTATTATTAAGAATATTAATTTTCTTAGCCTATGATAATACTTACCAGTGAAGTTATGATAGAGGCCTTTATAAAAAAAAAATAAACAAGAAACCAACTCTTAATAACATTAATTATGAACATGGCAGCAATGTACTCGTCGTATTTTGAAATTAAGAATGTGTCGATTTAAAATAACTTTTATACCGTCTACAATAGCAACTACACGACGTTTATTATAGTAATATAACAACAATCTTTGAAAATGGCTAACAGTTCAGCCGAAAGCGCTCGAAACCCAAAAACGCTCGAAACCAAAAAACGCTTGGAAAACTTTTACATTCATTAAGTCCCAAAAAGAAGACACACGTATACAAGAAAAACATAAAAAAAAACTAAACAAATGTACCTTGCCAGTCTTGTTCAACGAAACATGTATTAAAAAGGAATTGCTGTCCACACACACACACATACACACACACACACACATATATATATATATATATATATATATATATATATATATATATATATATGGGATATTATTTTTTAAACAAATTTTAAAATGACTTGTAGAGGACCATGGCGGTGAAGATATAAAGAACACACGTAGGTTAAAATTTCCTGCTTGTCGGCCCAGCTACAAACAAATATATGTATTAACAACAAGTACAAGTTACAAGCACATGGACAGTTACATTGAGTGCGTGTGGTGAATATTATGTGTGTGTATTGTGGTGAGTGTTCGTACGTACGTGTATTGTTCTTAGCGTATTCCCAGAATTTGGGAAACGCTGTATCTGTGAGAGCTCATATATGCGAGGTGGTATAAGGCCCAAGGCCTGAGAAAAAAAAGATCGAGGCAAAGGGTCACCCAGTATTTATAGCCACGGCAGAGAGATCCCTGGTGAAGGGTTAAGCAACTGAGGAGGAGCTAAATCCGACAGACTTCTGTGGTAAATGAACTTTCTTCTTGTATTCTTTTATAATCGCCATTTTTTGTCTTCCGGAAAGCTGCTTTTTATTGTCCTTTCTCCTCACTAGTCTTCTCATTTACTTTCTCTCGCGGTAACCCCTTGCATCTTAGTGGCATTGTCGCCTTCTTTGGGGTGAAATGATTTTTAAAAAAGCGAAGAAGTCTCGTTAACCGTGGAATTTAAGCGTAGTACTAGATTGGCCGTCGGAGAAACAAGCTATGCGTGAAGTAGTTAAGAGGTCATCAGCTAATCATATTTTCTCCCTTCTTAGGGCCGAGTAAAACGCAGTTATGGTTACTGATCTATTTCTAAGATGAAAACTGTCGAATACCTGCCCTAATGCTCCAGTGTTTAGACCTTGAGCCAATTTTCCTATCTACATAACACAAACCACATAGATGTGCTTATTGAAAATGGTTTCGTTAGACTGATCACGAGTGAAGTATTTTATTTCTGAGTGCCGAACAACTGCGGCACTGAGCCAGAGAATGCTTCGTTAATATGGCTTATCTCATAACTGAGCCCATGGCGTATTTCCATCTGAAATCAGAGGTAGGTGTTCGAGTGCAGGTAAAAGCCATAATTTCGTATGCCGGTGTTCAAAGAATTCTCTTTGCTTGGAAGTTGAAGTAACACAATCTCACTATTACATGATTTCTTTTTTTTTTTTTTTTGCTTAATGCCAAGCGAAACTGACTTTCTCCCGACTGCTACCAAAATCCACCTTATAAACGAACGTTTTGCTACATTGAATATCAAAGGACTCACTCTAAATCAAATAAATAAAAATATATTATTTATTTTATACCCTTGATTCAGTTCGTTTTATTTCTGAAGTTCCGATAAAATAATTACCAAGAACTCTCTGACACAACTCTCCACAACGTAACCGTAATTTCTATTCTAATAGTTTCTTTCTCGCACTTCTTGTTTGTGGAATACTCTGTTGCTTCCCTGCCACTTACAATCTTCAAAATTTAAATGCAACGTCAACCACCATCTGTTTTCTTAAAATCTGTTTTTTATTGTTATTTCTCCTCATTAAACTTTTTCTTTCACTCCCAGTAAACTCTTCCTCGGGTTTAAATGATTAAAAAAATAATAACTTCAGGTATGTGCACTCTTTCTTTACTGTGAGTGCTGTATATTAATTTAGTACTATCTACTGAAGGAGGCCAAAAGTTAATATTTAGGTGGAGGCCCGTTTCAATCAACTCAATTTCCTAATATGTTGAGTTTACCAAATAAATGTGGGCAATATTAGTAAAATATTTAACCAAAAAAGTATTTTAAAAAAAAAAGGCGGGAGACAAATATGAAGAACGGAAATGAAGGGAAAACGTTTTTAAAAAGTGTATAACTGTGTTACATACAAGGCGATCCTTATACTAGGCCTGGCATGCATGTGATTGGGGTCCACAACGGGGGCGGGGGCTGAACATGTGGAGACCTAAATTACTGCTAAATAACAATTACCGAGAACAATTTTAGCAAGGAACTTGTTAGTAATGTCCAATAATTAGTTAATTAGCAACTATATATAATATTAGGAAGCATCTCACAATTATTAACTTATTTCCATAAATGCAAATGTGGAAAGAAAGAACAAAAATACCATAATTAAATGCACAAAAATCATTTTATTCACCATAAATTAGATATTTTTATATGATATTGCAAAAATAATGTGTTAATTTGTTTATTGTCAATTGATTACAGAAATTATAATTGTATAATACAATCAGAAAGCAATTTCAGCATTTTACAAAATCGTGTATCAACAAAGTCTGAAAATACTTTACAAAAAATGTGAATTTCAGAGAAAATATAATTTTGATAATCTTTACAAAATTTATTGTGATTTTTGTTACATGTACAATTTCTTTCACAGAAGATGAAGAAAATACTTATTTTACTATGATACAATAATAGATATTAGTAATATACATAGTTTTAATAATTAAAATCAATTTATATTAACAAGAACACAAAATTAATTAACATGATAATTGGGAGGTAACCAATTAAATATATGTAAAAAGAGGAGAAATTAAAAATAAAAAATATCTGGTATCCCTGTGGTATCCAGTGGAATTTTAAAATTACCACAATCTATTTATTTAGAAAATGTTCATATTCTTGAAGATAAAAACTATTATTATTGAATATTTCCTCTTCTGTTGAACACATTCCTTGTAACATAACCTGCTATATACAAAGGTGACATTTTAATATCTTTAGGAATCCTAGTTTCAAGGTCTGGTATGTTATCAAATATTTGGCATCCCATTTCATCCAGCAAAATGTCCACATTTTGAGCAATTACGGCCTGGATAAAAGTTATATTTTTTGACATCAATATTTAATTTAAGAAGTAGCTTAGTTTTTTCAATATGAAATTTTTCAATATCGTTTTGAACTGTTATAAAATATGTACCTCCAGAACTTTGCCTTAATTTTCCAAATTTTTTTTCTAAACTGTCTATGGTAAATTCAACAAGCATAACAAATTAAACCTGCTACTTAGCAAATATCTACAAACATCAATTAAGCCATTGCATCTATGTTCAACCACTAATCTAATATCTCTTTTTCTTTGATTTCCTTCCATTCATTTTTCTAGAATTAGAAAGAAATAACAGATGTTTATCATCTAAATCTGATATCACCTTTTCCAGTGGATCATTTTTCTTAGTGCTACTATATATTTCTTTGATATAGATAATTTTCCAAACTTTTTCAATGAAATTAACTGTTTCTGCAATATCCTCTCTAGTTAATAATGGGTGTGTTTTAATGGCAGCTACAGTTTGATCACAAAAAACTTTTAAACAATGGGAAACATTTTGTCACTCAACAGGTTTTGTGTAAACTGCTACATCAGTTAATTTTGACGGTTTAACAAAGTGATTTTTTTTTACTCAAAAAGACCTTTTACAATTTCCCATTCTGTTGTCATCTTTTTACCTTCAGAATAAAACAGTAATTCAGAAGTAGGTTCAGTAATCCAATTATTATGAATATTTTTAAATAGGTGGACTTAATCTAAAAGTAAGTATAATCTATTGTTAGTTAGGTAAGGCTTATTAAAAATAATGTAAAATTTTTTGAAAAAATTTTGATGAGTCCTTTTATTGTTACATTTGCAATTACTTAACCATTTGATTACATCAATATATAAAAGTTTTTCATGTAAAAAAGTTGCCTCGAATTTTGCATCTTAAGTAAAATTTTTGTCCCCCATTTAAACATTTTGCCATGATGCCATTTGCGAATCCCTCAAAATTCTCACTCAAACCAATTAAGTTTCCTCCATGATATTGTAGAGAAACTTACGAATTGCTTTGACTTGTAACCAGTACTGAAATATTGATATTTAACTTTTTGAAAGAGAAAAATTTGCTGCATATATACCAGCATGATAAAGTTCAAATATCAAATTTTCCAAAATTTTAATTAAAACTTTGGAATACTTGCAGTGAAAAAAAAAATCAACAAACTGAACGAACAGCAAATTGTTTTATTTATAGCATGTAACTGCTCTGTCACAAAATCCTGTTGATCAGTATTATGATACAAATTTTCAAAAGTGTGTATTTTCTCTTTTTCTAGAAACTGTGCCAACTCATCATTTTGCACATTTCGCACAAAAGCAGAAGTTTTACTTGTTGGTTTTCGTTGAGGACTTATGACAATGATTAAAATATTGATGTATTTCTGGATTGCCCTTTTCTTGTAATAACCGGATGGAAAATGCCTTTCACAAAAACAGTGGTATTGGCTTGAAGCATTGTCTTTAACTATCTTTCTTGCTCATTCTGATCTTGGGGAATACAAAATACACAAAACTTATTTTGTTAATCATAGTTACCACGACAATCTGTTGCGTAACACATTTAGAACAGTTTGAGAAAGCCTTAATTAATTAAAACTATTATTTTGTAAAAAATATACGGTGCTTCTAAAAAGTGTATGAACATTATTTTCTAAGCTCTGGAGAGTTTGGGATTCAGAATTAAGAATGTAAAAGTTTGTATGAATGTGGGAATTCCTCATATGTTACTTTCCGTTGTCTTTTATGTGGTTCCAAAGGATTTCCAAATTGTTTCACTGGTCAGGGCCCGTTTTATGCTGAAGTTACATAGCGAACTGAACCTCTCTCATAACTTTTTTTTTTTTTTTTTTGATAATCGTATTTTATGGGGAGTTCGGATTGATCACTTCCTGCTCCCCATAAAATACAATTACCTAAACAAAATTAACCAGGTTAATATTTTTGCTATATATTTGAAAACAATATTGAACTGGTTAATTTTGTTTTACATTTATTTAACAACAACAATAGTAAAATTCAACATCATTTTTGTTAAATAGTAAATAAAAATATTTTTAAATCAATAAGTTTGCTATAAGAATAATATCATAGATAAATGTTAAATTAAATTGTTATTCAAATACGCAAATTTCTGTAATTTGGGAAAATTAGTGCAAAAGTTACATTCATTTTTTGATTTTTTTTTTCTTACAAGGACGATATCAACATTATTTCACGTCTTATAGAGAAAATATGAATTATTCCTTTTCCTTAAAAAATAAATCTTGGGGAATACAAAATACACAAAACTTATTTTGTTAATCATAGTTACCACGACAATCTTTTACGTAACACATTTTGAACAGTTTGAGAAAGCCTTTGGGTTACCGAAATTGAAAAAAAATATTAATTAAACTATTCTTTATCAAGATATTCGTCATTATGAAGAATAATAGCACAAATAAAAACTAGATTAACTGTGACAAAATTCATAATAATGACATTCTTTGTGAATTTCGCTCTTTAAAATCGCAAAAAATGTAAAAGTTGTTATGGTCCGGTTCCTTGTACCACGGTGATAGTCCAAGGTAGAACCAATAAAGAAGAACTCGAATACGGATATGGAATAACACAGATATATTACAAACAGGAATATATACAGAGAAGTAGAAAGTGTTAGTACGAACAATCAGGTTTAGTAGTAATTGTCTGAACGCGACTCTGTTTCGAAATGCCTCTGACTCGACTGACTGACTCGCTCGCTCTGACAGACTTCTGACGGACTTCACTCCAGACTTCAGACTAAACTCTCTGCTTCCTCTTGAGGCGCAGTATTTATTACGCATGGAATAGTCCATTATGTTATTATGGGTAAGGTCTCATAACAAAACTGAAAGATGATAGTGACAAGACAATAAATGTCTGCTCTTTATTTTGTGCTATATTTTAAAGAATAGCTGGAGAATATTGATAAATTTATTGAATTTAGACATTAACTTTGTGATAAATTCTTTAATAAGTGTCATTTTTCATTAATTTTACAATGAAAAATATTAAATTTTAATCTCTTCTATTAATTTACGAAGGACAGAAAAATTCAACTTACTTTTTTAAAAAATACATGTATGTTATATTAAAAAGACATAAATTAACCATAAAACATAATAATAATAGCATAGAGAAAAATGTTAAATTTAAATTACCATTATGAATTCCTAATGACACTTGTGAATTTCGCACCGAAAAAGTTTGTTTAAAGATAAAATATGCAGTAACGCTTGATTCCCTTGGTGAAGTTGAATTAAAAAGAATAAAAACTTATAATTCCAAATGGAGAATTTATTGTTAAAACATATATATTTCGGAAAGCTTTTGCAATCCTTAATCACTCTTGAGAAATAAATGAAACAATGAATAAGCTACATTGTATAAGTTATAAATTCAATTTAACAAAAAAAAAAAATTGTCTGAAATGCGTAAAAATTGCTTAAAGAATGAAAGAAATGTCATTTCCAAACCAGAGTAGAAAAAGAAATACTCCTTCTTATGTCTCGCAAACTCAATTCGATCAAATTCTTTTTGTTAATTTGAATTTATAACTAATACAATGTAGCTTAGCCACTGTTTCATTTATTTCTCAAGAGTGATTAAGGATTGCAAAAGCTTTCCGAAATATGTTTTAACAATAAATTATCCGTTGGAATTATAAAACATGCAAGTTCAAATAAAATAAATAAATATTATACTTACTTCAGTATCTTAAATAATAAACTTGAGTATATCTAAAGGTAAAAAGTAAACATTTATTTAAAAAAATGAATTTCTTAATCTAGTTCCAGCAACAAACTTTCACGCGTTAACTGTTCGCTCCCAGTCGCTCACATGTCAACACGGTGTAGAGGCCTGAGTTATGGATTGCCTTGGTGACATACCTTTCGCCGACCCTGAAATGTCCATACTCGAAACTCAGGCACATCATGTTTCAAGAGGCTGTGTTTTGCCCACTTACCAGGAAAGCATCTTCTCTTCGCAACATCTCCCCAAATGTATTCATTTCACAGACTGAACTTCGCTAAAGTTATTTTTTAACTATATTTTTATTTCAAAAATGTATAGCTGGGTAGTGTTTTAACAGCACAGAAAGAGTTTCACTGAAATTGGGATAGCCTTACATGCCAAAAGCTAAGCAGAGTACTCAGAAATATGAAAAAAAATTCGCTAAGAGGATAAAATTTCACTAAGAAAAAGAGTACTAAACTGTTATATGATATCTGTCCTCCTGTATGACAGTGAGTTCTGAACAACCTCCCCAAAGATGAAGAAGAGACTTGAAGCAACAGAAATGTGGTTCTACAATAGGATGCTGAGGATACTGTGGACGGAACATGTGAGCACCAACGAGGTTTAAGAGGAAATGGAAACAAAGAAGAAACTTATACTTAACATCAGGAAGAGACAGTTGAGGTTTCTCGGGTACCTCATGAAGAAAGAGGTCTTGGAAAATTTGATATTCACAAGACAGATTAAAGGAAAAAGAGACAGAAGAAAACAACGCTTGACACAGGGAGCTTTAATAAATGGATGGCGGAACAGGGTTTAGAAGAAATAACAGAAAGACAACATCTATTTAGAGCTACAAGGAAGAGGAAGTTTTGGGAACAAGGCACACAAAGAAGTAACATGTTGATATATAATACAAGTTTCTATATTACTATGTAAGATTACTATGTAGTGCGCATCACTACAATTATTTATCTTTGACTGGGAATGACGTGGAAAAGAACAAGCAGTTTACCAAACATGTAGCGGTCACAATGCAATTTATATTTGACGTAAAATAGCACATAGTATAAAATACAAGACAGAATGTAATGGTTCAAAACATAACAATTGAATTTATTAGTGTTGATGTACATGCATATAAGCTGAAGGTTTTAGATTTGGAAATATTTGTACCTGAACTCATATAGATGAAGTAATTATTAAACTGTAGTTTAGAAGAATAAAGTTCCTGTTGCATGTTAGGAAATGTGAATTGGAAAAGTTGGTAAGAGTTCAGTAGAGTTAAGAGTTCGTACTTGCGTGAATTGGTAATGTTCTTTAACGTCTGACCGCACGGTCAAGACGAGAGCTCTTGAAGATTACATCTTGGCAGAAAGGAGAAAGACGAATGAGAAAACAGAGAGAGAGAGAGCTTACACGTGTTTTGTTTATATAAGATGGTATATCACGTGACTGGCTCAAACCTTAGTGAGCGGGAAATTTCATTCCTCGCGTGCAGGATATCTGACTGGTCGGAATTGATCAATCAGCGAGCTAGTTTTGAGGCGAATAACCAATGAATGCTTGTCGCATGATTTGTATGTATGATGGTGATGATAATTACCACAAATACATTTTCATAAAGTAGAGATAATCCGGAAAAGAAATCCGGAGGAAAAATAGGATATCATGAAAAATGCGATTGAGGTAAAGTCTGTGAGAGATGATGACTTGAATTACACGTACCTTGCGAAATGACCCTACTTTTGAAGTGGCGATTTACAACAGCTTATAATATAACATGGACCCCAAAGAACTGTATGAAATAATTATTAAAAAGATTCAAAAACAGAATTTCTCCTATACTCTACAAGAGGAAGCTAACGCATCAACAATTCATGATACCCTTCTTGAATTGAAGAAGTGTGCCATGAATTGTTGATATATTAATATGTAAGCTTTCCTTTTTTTCTGTAAGTTGTTCAGTAGAAAAAAACGGTATGTCATCTTTACAAGAAACATGTTCAAAATTCTGAAAGAACATTGAGCGTGTCTTACCATGCCTGAAACAAATAGTGACCATTTAGAAAAAAAAACAAAAACAACATAAAGCGTGGCATAAACTTGAATTGCATTTATCAAAATGAAAACCAACTGGTGCTATTATCCATCGGAAAATTCAGACAGAAGACCAACATTGGCAATGAATTATGCAATGCTTGATTAGTTTGGTCAGAATACTTGATATTTTTTTAAACTAAAGGCCACCCAATACAAGGATCAATGTAGCGTGTTATTGAATATGTGCATTATAAATGTAACTGGAGGTAGTATGAATTGAAGTTGATGAGGATAAGGAGAGAAAACAATGATTGGCCTTTCTCCTAAAGTGGTTTAGATTGTAGTGTTCAGGAAAGCATTCATGCGGGAGACTGTTTTGGGGATAACGCTGTCTTCTTCCTAACGATTAAGCTATGGAAGAAATGAGGGTGATTTGTGTAAAAAAAAAATCTACGGTTCCGTGGTAGAAATGAAGTCTTCTAAAAAGTTTTTTATAGTAAAATAAATATCTAACACGTTTTTATTGTATGAATATTTGCGTAAAGTCAACGATCAAGAAAAAATGTTTATCTAAGAATAAGAATTTTCAGTAGGAAGAAAATGGTATGTCATATTTACAAGAAACAGTTTTTTTAATGACCATTTAGGAAAAATATGATAGTGGTATAAGCTTTATTAAAATAAGCTTTATACGTGGATGATTTCATTCTATAAAACTAGTTTTATATAAGGTATAAATGCTGTGAAATTTTATTATTATGTACGAAAAGGAAGTTATTTTATTTTATTTTTTTTTAACTATATTGTATATTTCTAAAAGGTATAGATCTTAGCAAGTCTCTCTATTTACTCTACAGGTTCATTGCAATATTGCACGTAGGGCAACTTTCTGACACGTTGACAATTTCACATTGAATTCGACGAGAAATGTGAAAATAATCCCACCATCACGTATTATCTGCTTACAAGGAAAACATTTAAAATAATAAGTAGTAATATCAAGTTTCTCTTAAACACACCGAGCCCTTATTTGCAAATAATAAGGCAACACACGTGGTACACTTATAATAATCCAACATGGCTGTCCCAACTTCTGAAAATTTGACACTGACGTCAATGTCTCTACAACTCCCTTTATTCAACAATATAAAAAATTGGATATAAGAATTGGATATAAAACAAGAAAAATGGATATAAAAAAAATTTTGATATAAAGCAAAAAAAAACAAACTTGGATAAAAAGCCAAAAACAAAAAATGGACGTAAAAAATGAACATAAAACTGGGTTCTTACAAGTAAAGGCAGTATTCGAAGCAAGTTGCCCAATATAGAAAACAAAATCTTCGAACGTGCTCGGAAAGGTTCCTCACAGTAGCGCGATCGAATTATCTGATATCCTGAGAAGCATTGCTAATATCTCCCTGTACGACATATTGAAAACATCTATATTAAAACCTACAGAGTTCATGTTCCGGGACATCTTCAACAACGTACAAAAAGAAATAATAAACAAACAACGCCACAGCTATTATTACGCAACACTAGGAATCATTTTGAACGAAATGTCATAGTGAAAAGTTCTTTTATAAACAGCCATGATTAGATAAGCTTCCTGTCACATTCACATTACACATATAAATAAAATAAGACTAAGAGTGATCAAGTGGGTTGCTACTTCGCTTAGATATGTTGTCACGTGATGCAGTTAAATGCAGCGTCGAATTAAAAAGAATAAAATAAAACTTTCTCTTTCTCTCTCCCTCTGTCTCAGGCTTTCAGCAACAAAATAGGATAGAAGTATGGTAGGAACTATTATTTTGGCAACTTTCTATCTCCATACGCCCTCTCTCTCTATCTCTCTCTCTCTCTCTCTCTTTCTCTCTCTTTTCCATCAACGGAATAGGATAGCAGTAATGTAAGAACTATTATTTTGGCGACTTGCTGTATCCTTACTTTTAACACACTCTTTCTCGCTATCGCTCTCTCCCCCTTCCACACACACACACACACACACACACACACACACACACACACACACACACGCACAAACGTCAACACCCTACACATTAAAGAAATTATATCAGTTGTAGTAAATATGGCATGTTTGGTTATGCTTTGTTCGCGTTGACTTTTCTTCGTATTTAAGATTATCTTGTAGTTAGGGGTCACCAAACAGTTATCCAGTCACTGTTTGCGACAACAAAAACATAGTAACAGAAGCCCGGAATGTAAGGACGCTACACAAATGTAAACACCAAGCAAAAGATGAATAGATTAAATATCAACATTTTAGTCGAATGCGAAACTAAGTGGACGAGTAACAGGGATTCGTCAGGATAATAAATGCAGGCGAAAAGAAAGGGTTAATATTAGATAATAACATGAGTTATTATGTGTTCTAGGATACTGTCAAATCTTAGGCGGGATCCTGTTAGTTAAACAGTCAAGGAAGTCCTTTAATATAAAAATTATCGTTGTATATGCACCGACAGAGCAGTTCACGGAGAACATAATCAATAACGCCTAGGCCACAAGAAATCCCTCTTATCATGAGAGACGTGAATCCCAAGATTAAAAAAGAACGAGAAGGTAAAATAGATAAACATAAACGGGATTACAAACAATGGAACATGCTGAGAGAAACACTAGTGACGTCCGCGAATGACATCATCCCAAAGAAAAGAGGACAAGAAGGAAAACGAGGGAATGACAAGAAAATTATAGAGATGATGAAAAAGAAACAACAAACTACGCCAAGGAAGGGAAAAGAGTACCAAGCACGAAACACAGAAATTAAAAATAAATGTATGCACGCTAAAGGAGAATGGCTCAATGAAAAGTGCAACGAAGTGGAAATGATAAGCAACACAAATGCAACAAGTCTGCGCAACAGGTAATATTGTTATCAAGTGAAAACTATATTTACTAATCAAAAATTGAAAAGCTTAATACAAGTCATCACGTACCAAGATTTTTTAAATAATTTTTAATTTTTTTATGCGTATAAGCTTCCTCATTTTGAAAATATGGGCGACCATATACGACATTATCAGAAAAAAAGAGCGATAACTATAGTACATTTAAAATCAACATTACTAAAATTAGATTACGGAGAATGTTTTCCAAAATTTTTAACTGTACTGTGTACGTAAAATTATATTAAAAACGGCGCTCACTTCATTTTCTTAAATTATGTTTTACAGGTAAAGTCTCCGTAGAACAACAATAAAGTTGTAACGCCTGTCAACACTCGTAAATCATATAAACATGGTTAAAGTTGGTTAAAAAAGCACGGCTACTGTGTTTTTTTAAAAATGCATTTTTGTGTTATTTCAAACTTAAAGTAAAACTACAGATTAATTATACTTTAAATCAACTAATATTCATCAAATAAAGTATCAGAAAAGTATAAAAACACTTTTATATTATAAAAGTAAGTGTTTCTTTTCTTTTTTCTCTTTTCGATGCCAGTCAGCATTTATTTTTCTACCTAGAGATTAAATTTGAATATAATAATCTTTATATAAAAAAGTAGCTACCTCCACAGATTCGCTACAAATGAGTACACCAGGATGAAAAAATGGCCAAACTTAATAGGTTATCATCAAAATCTTTGTTAGCATTAAGAGAAAAGACCAAAGGATTTTTTGATTATTAAATTATATTTTTCGATCCTTTTTAGAACGCTCGAAATTTTGGATAAAAATTTTCTTTTTCTTGTGTCAGCGTGGTGGGTAAGACCAAATATTAGTACAAGAAATTTTAGCGGCTTTTTTGCGGTGAAAAACACAATGATTTAGAAATTCTTGCAAAAATCAAATAATTGCTGGATTTTAATGAAAGGTTCAGTACATATTCACAAATAGATGAAATTATTTAAGAATTCTTTTTAGAAAATCTTGGTAAAAACTTTGTGAAACAGGACCCCCAATTACCAAAAATCTACTCTGAATTGTAAAATAAAAGAAAAATGCAATATAGTTAAGAAATTACTTAATGAGAATCCTTTCGGTACTCCCACATCTTAAAAAACAACTTAACCAAAATCTTAACCAGCAATCGTTGCGAAACTGACTCGGGATATAAAAAGGCCTCAAAGCAATTTTATTTTATCGGGACCGGCAAAATAGCTTATTCGTTAAATTTGACCTGTTAGCTCAAAATTAAAAGTGAAATTTTTTCACGTTGCATCCTCCAGTGTTGAATTAGTTTTCTTCTCTTAGATTAGTTGCTACCCAAGGCTCCTTTGAAATTTAACCCAAAGCTAGGCGCGGAATATGCGAAAAAATGGATTCATGTCTTTCCGAAAGACATTTGTTTACAAGTGAACATTACAAGCTTGGCCGGGTGTTGAACTCGGCACACCAAAGTCACATTCCACTCTGTTACAGTAAATCATACTTATTATAAAACCCAGGTTTTGTTTGTTTGTTTGTGTGTGTGTGTGTGTGTGTGTGTATTGGATCGGATTTCCTACATTTTTCAACCGATTTCAACAAAACTTCACAGGACTACGTAAAATTACCTTGCGGTGGTTCTGACAGCGCCCCAAATTGGAAAAACACAATTGTTTTTGCACAAAATCAATTTGAAAACACGATTAAGAGTCATCGCGAGAATGAAAGGGGGACAACTCATATCGAGTTATACTTATTATAAAACCCAGGTTGTTTGCGCGCGCACGAGCGCGCGCGCATGTGTGTGTGTGTGTGTGTGTGTGTGTGTGTGTGTGTGTGTGTGTGTGTGTGTTCGTGTATATATGAGATCGGATTTCCTACATTTTTCAACCGATTTCAACAAAACCACTTTTTTTTGAGAGGTAGTGTTTCTTATTGTCTTGCACACATTTTTCTTTATTTTTACATTCAGAATGCTTTAAAAATTCCATTTACAAGACAATTGTTTATAATAAAATCCTATTCAATCGGTAGACTCATAACGATTGAAAAAAATGTTTTGGTTTGAGTTTGGGTTTGACCAATTCGTAAGAAAAAAAAAACTGATTAAGACATGCGTGTCTGTCAACTTTAAACAATAATCTTTGTCAATTTTATTTTTCAGTCTTTATGATGGCCGATACTTGATCTATCTCCTACTGTTACATCCCCGGGCAACGCCGGGCTCTACTGCTAGTATGAAATAAAAGCACTATGGTTGATGCAGTCTGCCTTTCCCCAAAAAGATTGCAATATGATAAATGCGAATCCGCCGGACGAGAATTTCGCAACAAGCTCAAGGATCATTCGACCATCTAAATGTGCTTGGGCAACACGAATTCATTTAGATCTGAATTTTGAATTCTGTCATATTTCCACACCTGCCGTGATTTCTAACACCTTAACTCTTATCGCATCAACAGATAGCTTCCTTCTTCACGATATCAGTGATTTCACAACAAATTTGCAAGGAGAAACGATTGTTTCAAAGTTGGTCCTGGGGAAATCCTCTCACCAGATTCACAAAACGGCTGTAACCAGAGACACAGCTTCGGTCAATGTCGCCCATCCAATACATTAAAGTTGTTCCACTATCTAAACGTCTGATATCCTGCTGTTGTGCTCTGTTGGAAATCCAAATCTCCAACTCGAACGGAAAAAAAAACAGGCCTTAATTTTGTCCGGTACCGTATATTTACTTCCGGTATACCGTTTAAAAATACCAGGGTCTTTTCTGGCCAATCAGTAGAAAGCCCGCGCGGTTTTCGCAGCAGCCATTTCTGATTTCACCCACAATAGAAAATCCACTTTAACTGATATTAGTGACGGACTCCACGGCTGGTAAGCTTAACCAGGTCATCGTCAGCGACATCAAGACGCTTCCATCAAAAGCGATGCCTTAGGCTCACGACTACTATAATGCAATAAATTGTGGGATATTTCTCTGACGAGTCTATCTCTATCGACCAAATATGTGTATATCTCCCTGTGAACTCTCAGTCTCCCACAATTGATATACGATACCCAGGAACGAGGAAACGACCGAACCTTGTAGATCACAGGAAATAAAGACTTTCACTTATCTCAACCTCGTCTTATTTCCATTTGTTGTTTTGTCATTTCCACTTTTTTTCTTGTTACAGTGCAAAGTACAAAGTAGACCAACTAGTTCAAGAATACTAGTCAAGGCCATTAGTATATATAATAAATTACAAGGAGACTATCTTTTATTTTTATAGTTTATTTGAAAGGAACTATTTTGACAATATAATAGTACCACATGAAATATTACGAGAATTATAGCAACACAATTATCACAACACATTCTTTTAAAGTACAGGGTAAATGAAAACATACTTTAATTGTCCTTTGCATTTTTAATGGATTTTTGAAAAAAATAATTAAGTATAATACAATGGAATCACAAAACGTCAATTTTTTAACATATTATGACATTACAAATTATCTTTTAGCATTTCAATCTCAATAAAATTAAATTTTTATTTAAGAAATTATGAAAGTATAATGGAACCACAAGGAAATATATACAGGTGCGATGGATAAACTTTCGTCTAAATTATGCAAAAGTGAAAATAACACTGACATCTCATTTTAACAGATATAATTACCAAAATTGCACAAAAACATCTTGAAATACTAAAGAGTACATTTATTCAATAAAATCGACATTGGCTTCAGCCATGGGCTCCAATTACTTCGGAATCTCCTGTAACTCTTCTGGACGGTCTCCTTGTTTAAGTTGGTGAATGCTCCCATAATCCTTGCTTTCAGTTCAACTTTGGTGTTACAAGGAGTTTTGTTTGTCTCTCGATCAACTAACTGCACCCCGCAGATAAAAAATCAAGAGGGTTGCAATCTGCGGAGTTAGGTAGCCAGATATAAGAAGTTGTAGAAAATTGTCTAACTGGGGTTTCCTGCTTGTGTGACATGGTGCCAGACATAGGTTCTTCCAGCAGCCACCCTCTTGACCCAAGGAAGCACTACCTCCTCAAGCCACTTGATGTAGGCCTCCATGTTGATTCTGAGATACTGTGGGAAGATGAATGGAGGCATAACGTCGATATCACTAGTGATCACTCCAGACACTATGATGTTGAATAGATATATAACCCAACTCTTTCCGATCCCCTACACTGTCCTCAGATTGACAGCCAAACACCCTGAAATTTTCCGATTGGAGCTTCCGGCACGAATGCCAAGCAGTGCAGCATGTCCTTTCCAATATTCTGGCGGTATGAATTGCGTCATGGTGCTCTTTTTCTTACAAATGGTGCCCAACTGACTCTGCTATAGTGTGCAGTCGACAAAATCAAAAACAAACAACGCGCATTCGCAAAATTAAAAATATAAAATTTACCCATCGCAACTTATATATATATATATATATATATATATATATATATATATATTCCTCTATTCCTTATCTCTCTCTCGCTCTCTCTTTCTCCTTTCCTAACCAAAATTTTTGAAACCTTATGTTGAAATTTTTCTTTTTCTTTCTTCCTTTTTTAATATTAGAACTTTTTCTTTTTGCTTTTTTCCTCTCCCTTTTCCTTTCATCTGGATAAATTGACTCCATTTATTAAGAAAATGTCAGTCTGGAGAGGTGAATATATTTTTGTATATTCATGAAATAAATTATAACTGAATTGATTTTTAAGGATTGTCTATACTCATTATATATATTGTTGTGGATTCCGAGATGAAATTCGGTCTCCAATGAATGACAAACGCAAGAAATAAAGATAAGAAATTAAATGTATTTACACAATAATACAATGGGTAATTCTGTTAGTAAATCCAAGAACGCGGTTAGTCGCAATGATAATATATATATTATATATACAGTCTCGAAGTAGGACTTCCTTAGAGTCTACGTGCTTGTAACTGACTTCTAAAAGCGGTTACCTCACACTATTACTCTACCTCCAACTCAATTACAATCTCTGCTCACTCTCTCTATATTCTGACTGACTCTGGGTATTTAACGGCAGCAGTCCAAGTAACACTCTGGTCGTGTCCACTTATATGAAAAATGGGAGGACCCCATAACATATATATATATATATATATATATATAATTTTGTATTTGTGCAACAATCCTTTTAGACAAGTTCCATTAAAGACAACTGACGCGGTACTGCGGTTAAGCTTTTTATTAATTTTTCTTAAAAATCATGATCTGTATATAGGCGCGCTTTCGGCTATTCCTTGATCCATTACAAAGGATGTTTCTTTTATTTTTATTTTTAACAGAATACGTAGATTTTTATGTATGCATCTTGAGTCACAGGAGTTTATATTAGTTATAATATGTATGTATATATAGAATTAATAGAAATATAAAATTTATCACTTAGCTGATTGATTCCGACTCTAGATTTTCGTAGACGGGTCCTCCAGCAATCTCTCCACCCACTCGTCAGGAGATATCAGCAATTGACTGTTTATTTTTGTTTTATATTGAGTTAAGAAAGAACTTATGCACTTTTCCTTGGTGGACGGTCGGTTTTACTTTTTTTTTTTTTTCTTCTTTCATTGTGTGTGTGTGTGTGTGTGTGTGTGTGTGTGTGTGTGTGTGTGTGTTCGCAGGCGTGTGTGTGTGTGTGTGTGTGTTCGCAGGCGTGTGTGTGTGTTCGCAGGAGTGTGTGTGGGGGGGTGAGTGTACACCAGCGTGTGTATGTTTGTGCGTGGGCGCGTGCATGCGCCTGCTCACGCCCATATATATAATGTTCGCCTAATACAAGTTCCAAGAGCCACTCAAGGTAAAGGGTTATTGCACTAGAACTTCTTGTAAAATGGAAGCAATGAAGTCACTTAGGGCATAATTAGGACAAAAACTTCGCCTTCCTCTCTTTCAATGGCAATTACGACGGCTCAACATCGGGGTCAACAAAAACAGCTGTCGGTGTCGAATGTTGGCAATTGATTTAGTGCTTCATACCTAATTAATGGATATTGCACTACAAATTATTTGTTCAGTGGCGTCGTCGTGCCCCACACCAAGTGAAGCCCATCGTACATGCACTAGTTGCTATATGCTAGATAAGCCAGGTTTGAATTTACGAGGAACGCTTTTACGTACTCCGAAATGCGGCTTGTGCATTTCAAAGCTCCATGAGTGGAGTTTTTTTTTTGTTTTTTTTCTTTGCGATATATCCTTTGTTTTCGTATACGTTGACGATGTGCTGATAACGAATCAAGGCGAATGCGGACATATAATACAGTTGCAGATAATTTTCCAGGGACTTTCTCGACAGACTCATGCTGATAAATGAATTCTGGGTACAGATCGGCTTAACGTCATTCGACATAGACAAACATGATTCTTGCCAATCAAAGATAAGATAGAAAGAATAACGGACTTCACACAGCCAACATCTGTGTGACAACGACGTTGTTTCGTAAGGATAATTAATTATTATAGAAATTTCATTCCATATTGTTCTTAGGTTCTATCACTACTCGCTTCAATTATAAAAGAAAAACATAAGTATAATACAGAGTGTCTCAAAAATAAATGCACTTTTACATCCTCCTCGTTCACCAGACCTCACCCCTTTATATTTTTCTTGCGCTGATACTTAAAAGATAAAGTCTACGTTACAAAGCCGGCATCAATCACTGAAATAAAGTTTCCATAGAGTAAAAAGTGACCAAATTATTATCGAAATGTTGATCGCTGCTTGTGATTTCATTGTGTCACGTTGTCAGCAATGTGCGGAACATAACGGACATCAATTTAAAAACATGCAATGAAAAAATGTTATGCATTTTGTCTTCATATGCATTATTTAAATTAGATTTATTTTACAGTAATGTTCATCCTTTACAAGGCACGGGGGCGTTATTTTAGGAGGGTTTTTGTGCATATAGGAGTGGAAGACAACGGTTAACCCTAGCTTTGAACAGGTTAAGATTGTAACTATCAAGGAAACATCTTCTTGGGAGTCTGTTCTACAGAACAGTGGTTCGCAGGAAGAAGCTGTTGGAGTGGAACTTACTTCTCACCAATGGAATACGGAGGGAAAGTGGGTGGTTTACTATAATACATGTAGCATGGCGTGTTCTTGTCGTGGAGGTTTGTCTTGGCGGGACTAGAGAATATAGTTTGTCCGAACACTTTCCGTTGAAGTATCGGTAGACCAGCGAGAGTCTTGCCACATCCCGCCTGTGGGGGAGAGGTTGGAGGTTGGAGAATAATTCGTCACCAACAAGGGCTCGGAGACGCTTTTCGAATTTATCAAGGTTGGAGAGTGATGTCTGGGCAGATCCCGCCCAAATTTGACAAGAGTACTCCATTTTGGGCCTGATCCGGCTCTTGTAAAGGTAGAGGATAGTAGCAGGAGGAGTCAGGTACTTACTGGAGTGGTATAGGGAACCGATCATTTTTACCTGCATCCTTAACATTGGATCGCATGTACGAGTTCCACTTAAGTCCAGGTGCGAGCTTGAGGCTCAATAGTCTTTGAAGGCACATTGCCTCCCCAAGATAACATCCGTTCATCCTGATTGGTGGTAGTTCGGGGGTTAGAACGACGATGATGAAATGTAACTAGCTGGGTCTTCGAAACATTGAATGTAACCAGCCCATTTTTACCCCATCAGGTAGTTTGTGCGATATCGGAAAAGAGATCAATCGCCAATCTCTGACCATCAAGAGTTTTAGAGGTGCGCCCGTACATAGTCGTATAATCGGCATAGATGTTTACAAATGATCTGAGTATATTCTTAGGTAGATCATTTATATAAATCTAAAAGAGGGATGGTTCGAGGAGTGATCCCTGGGGGACGCATGTGTTAGCCGCTAGGACCCCGGAGGACTGGCCATTAATAACTACCTTCAGGAAAGAAGGATTGTTAGGAAGGATTTTATGATTAAGAAAACCCTTCCAGTGATTCCATAAACTGGAGAGATTGTGTAGTAAACCTTTGTGCCACACCTTGCTGGCGACCTTTGAAATATTTAATGCGATGGTCCATACTACTCGTCTCTGAAGAGGTTGTTCTTTTCTAGGTAATCGACGACTTTCTTATTGATTATGGCATCAAAAAGATTACTGATGATACTAAGGAGACTAATGGGTCTGTACTGGGAGGGGAAACATTGCATGCCCGCGTTCTTGATAGCCGGGCATAAACTTGACACCTTCCACAGATTAGGGAAGGATTTTGAATAACTTCGCCAGGATTGGGTATAATTCCGGCTTGATATTCTTAAGGACAACCACTGGAATTTTGTCTGGGCCAATGGCTTTCTTAGGGTCAAGGCCTTTAATAAGGCTAGAGACTTCTCGTGCTGTAATGGTAATATTACTGAGATTTCATCCACAACGTTCTCGTTAATAATACAAACATAATATCATCCAAATGTAAAAAAGCCTAAAAATAAAGGAAGCATCTTACTTATTATAAAATATATAATATGTGTGTGTGTGTGTCTGTGTGTCTGTACGTTTATATATTGGATCGGATTTCCTACATTTTTCAACCGATTTCAACAAAACTTCACAGGTCTACTTAAAATTACCTTGCGGTGGTTCTGACTGGAAAAACACAATTGTTTTTGCATGAAATCAATTTGAAAACACGATTAAGAGGCATTAATGAAAGGGGGACAACTCATATCGAGTTATACTTATTAATATCGAGTTATCTAGTTATACTTATTATAGAACCCAGGTTGTGTGTGTGTGTGTGTGTGTGTGTGTGTGTGTGTGTGTGTGTTCGTTTATATATGGGATCGGATTTCCTACATTAAAAATAGAAATCAGACATCTCTATCCAAATATTTTGGCATTTAAAAGAAACGAATAAAACACCAAAAGTAAAATGGAAAATAATAAATAGAACAAGAACTTGTAAAACCTGGGATGACCCATGCCCTTTATGCCTGCATGAAAAACTAAACATTATTAAGTTTCTAAAAAATGAAAATTTATTAAATCATAGACATGAGTTAACGTGTTTTTGCCAACATTAACAAATTTTCGCCTTAAATAATTAGCTTAAAAATTTTAAAATTTCGTAGTCTATAAACAATTTCAATTTCAAGCAAAAGGTTTAAAAGCTCAACCCAATCATAAGATAAATAAACACTTTGTGAAGTCGTCAAAAACAAATTGTAGTTCAGTACGACGTATTTATATGCAAACAACCCCTTTAGAATAAAAGATTTAAGGTAGACAAATACGAATTTAACGGCGTAACAATAATGCCAACAACTCTCTGTCGTTGAAACAGACCAGACGATATGCTTCAAAGTGATGTCGCCATTCGCATGAAAAGAGACACCCGACCCTATCTTAACTTAACCTCTTTCCGAGATTAACTAATATGTTGATAAAATATGTTCACCCTTTCGCCTCTTATTGCAATAATTGGTTTCACCGTTTTCATGTAATTAATATTACGAATGTATATGCTTATAAAGCTCCGTAAATTTCAAGATTAGTTATTCTAAAATTCGCTTCAGGGTAAAATAGAACTGGTTTTTTAGCTTCTATTTTTGAAACATGAGAACTCTTATGTAGCGATGGAATCATATTTTTTAAAAATAATTATAATTTAGGCTCTACTTATGTATTGAGCACTGTTTTTTAAAAATAAAATCAAAAATTCTAAAGACCTTTGGATTATTAACCTAACAGTTCTTTCCTATTTTTCTATATATTTGCACACACACACACACACACACACACACACACACACACACATATATATATATATATATATGTGTGTGTGTGTGTGCGCGCGCGTGCATGTGACGACAATCTATTTCATGCAGGAACGCAATCTTCAGTCCATGAAGATTGTGTTGAAGCATGAAGGAGACTTCTGCCACTGGTGTGCTTCAGTGTCCACGCGCACGCGCGCAGGCACACACGCACACACACATGTGAGTGTGTGCTCGTGTATGCGTGTGGACACTGAGGTTAACCTGGGTAAGACGATAAATTACATCCAACAGCAAGGCCTCTGATCAATAGATTTTGAGGAGCGTGGAACCACCTCTTAATTGCTGGTGTTCTCAGTTCCACCCTGACCTGTTAGTATCCCAACTATGGGTAAATAGTTAGCCCCCAAACTGGAGTCAAAACACTGTGTAAAAATAGGTTTTAATACCAGAAATACTTTACAAAAATTATTGCCAGCAATACATTTTTGAAAAAAGATATTACCAGCTATATATTTTTTAAGAAAAAATATTACCAAAATTAAAATTTTATCGGCATATTTATATATGGTCTATCACTTTTACCTATAATTATAGCATACCTTAAAACTATATTTTATATATATATATATATATATATATATATATAAACACACCCACAATTGTCATATAGATCTATTCAGCTATATGCATACACACGCATTGACAAGTTGTACACGCGCATACGTGCGTATAGACCTAATGATGACATTATACCGTGACGGAAAACCAGCTATGTCACGTGACATTGTGAAGTAAGGTTGTGGTGGGTATGGAAATACAATGAAACGCATAAACTTATCTCACCTTCATGTTACATAAATTCCCAAATTCAACTGCCGCTTATCACTTATCAAAAACTAAACTCTCTAATCCTAATGTACTTACCAAATAAACTTGGTGTTAATTCTTGAAAGGACATTCTTCAAATACTGCACAAAAATAAACTTAATAATGGTATCTTTGTTTTGTTAGATGTCGAAAGTCTCTTTAGCTAGAAAACTATAGACATAATAATACAAAATATACATCAATATTCTTTACTCTTATCTCCCAATATTAAACCGAAGATTCAACGTAAATCTCGTCTTTTCTGTACCACACTAGTACCTTTCTACGACCATTATGGTAATATTTACATACAGACTGAGGGCATTGCTATGGGGTCACCTCTCGGCCTTGTTTTATCTAATTAACCACATGGCTCTCTTAGAAAAGAAAATCTTTAACAATTTTACCAAAACTATGATATATCTTCAACATATTATTGACTTATTAAAGTAAACGTAGACAAAATAAAAGCCCCGGAGAAACCTCTGAGGAAAACTATACTTGGCTTGTGAACATAACATTAATAATAAAATAACTTTTTCTATGTTTTAGTAGACTATAATAGTCACCATTTTATTCCATTAAACTATAAAAAATCACAATGAAATGCTCTTGTCTTTTTTGTTAACAACAGAAATGTTCTTGAAGATATAAAATGGCTGCTATAAGGAACATGATCAGCTAGGCTAGAAAATTTTTTTTTTTATACACATTAATTTAAAAACAGAATTTGGTAACATAAAACAAACACTACTTAATCGTTTTTCAAACCAAGTTGTTGATGAGCAAATAAAGATTTTTTTATTCTGGGATGCGATATAAAGGTTTATTTTCTGACTCCAAAATGGTTGTCATATAAATGTATTTTGATAAATATATCGATATAAAAAGTCTCTTTAAGAATAATGCACATTTGTCTTTCCTTTCTTTCGGCTATTCTGTTCCGTCCGTGTGTGGCACGTTTACAATACCTCGTCATAGATTAAATCGTACAGAAAAAAAAAACACGATCGTAGGCCCTAAAATGTTTTGGCCAAGTGATTTTATGTATTTGGTGATCACTGAGTCATCAGAGTGTCGAATTGATGAAGATTGTTCTTTTAAAATAGTGTCTTTTGCTGCATTGGAATGGCTGGTGGAGAATAAATTCGAACTTGTCATCCCAATAGAGTGTTACTGTACCAGCAATCTGGTAAAACTTAGTACATTTTATTTTAACTGGTATCGCCCCATGCAAGGCAGTAAATTCACTAAATCTCAAGGGGTTACAGAGTGTGGAAGAATTAGTAGCCGAAACTTTAATAATGAGCAGAAAGAGAAAAGAGTAATTTGGAGGACAGTAGATAGCGATTGACATTACGTTTAATTTTTTGCAAATTAAAGTTGGCTGAAAAGAGTGGAGCTGGAAGGGAGTTCCACAAGTGAGAAGTACGAGAAAAGAAACTGTTAACATAGAACTTGCGGCTACATCTCGTCAGATTAACAGTAAATTGATGAGAGCTCGACGCCAGTCTAGTACTGCGCTGAAATTCAAAAACTCTAAGTACCATAGCGAAGATCATATCTGAACAATTACCATGAAAATATTTATAGAAGAAAGACAGAGAGGCAACCTTACGGCGGTGAAAAACTGACTGAAGCCGAAACGCCAGATCAGGACCAATAATATTGCTGATTCTTCTTTGGATCTTATCGAGGAGCTCAAGGTAAATGGCAGGGCCACCGGACCACATGTGGCAGCAATATTCTAAGCATGGACGAATGGTACATGATTCAATATAGTCTTTCCATAAAATTTCAGCAGGATAGAATCAGTCATGTTGATGGAAGGCAGCAAATAGTCGCTCTGATGATTAATGGAGACAAGTTTCGTTTTGTAGGTGTTAAAATTAGCAAGCCATCTTTTGCTCCAGTTAACAACAGACTGGAGGTCGTTTTGGACATCGGATGCCATTTTGACCTTGTCGGACTGATCAGCCTTACTATCGAGGCACTGGCATTTAGGTAGTGTCATCAACGTAGATGCCAAGTTGAGAGCTGATGTTATCGGGAAGGTCATTAATGAAAATTAAAAACAACGATGGAGCTTTGAGAAACGAAAGCCATATTGCTTGTCTGAGAAAAGATCCTGCAAAGAGAGATGATGAACCAATTCAGCATTAATTATGGCTTTGTTTCCCAAAAAGAAGTAGAAGGCTAACAGGCCAATAGTTGAAAGAGTTGGACAGCTTACCAGAGTTTTAAAAAACTGGAACAACAGGTGATGACGTCCAGCAGGCAGGAAAGCAGTAGAGGCATTTATTATACAGTATATGAGCCAGCTCGGGAGCACACTCCTTAATGACTATTACAGGAATACCATCGCGTCCACATGCTTTGTGTGGATCTAGGCTAAAGATGATAGCAGAAACCATGAAAGGGGTTATATGCATATCACTCAATAGAGACTCGGTTGTAAATGGGAAGTTAGGCAGGGATACGCCAGATGAGTCAAGAGTAGAGTTTAAGGAGAATTTACGGGCAAAGCATTCAGCTTTATCAACAGAGGATGATAACACCTCAAATTGATTGAAGAGAGGTGGAAGACAGACGTTACACTTATTTAATATCCTATTACAGAGCCGCCAGTAATAACGAGAGCCAAAATCGTTAGAGGCTGTGCGGCACCTCATTTTCTCGGTATACAGGGACTTAGCTCCTTCTAGAACTCGTTTACATTTATTACGAGCTGCAACGAATTGTGACGAGAGCTGTCACACTTGTAAAGCCCAAAATAGTGGTTCCAGTGAGCTATAGTGGCCGAGCATATTGGTGTGAGCCATGGAGATCATTGAGGTTTCATTTGGTATTTCATAGAAGGGATAAAAGTGTCCATGCAGGCTTTGACCCAAGAAAAACCTCAGTGACGCAATTTGGAGGTTAAAGATGTCGGTCCAAGGGGCGTCACAAAGAAAATCCTGGATGAGACCCAATCAGCATGCTAGTAACAGAAATACGTTTTATGGATAAGGGTTCCTGTTTAATGGATGACTTGAACAAAATAGCAATAGCTACCACAGAATTACCAAGAAGGTAGTGATGCGAAGCTCGGCAGAGTGAGGAGACGAGGTAAGAAATAAATCAAGGATGGAAACATGTTGCTCGAATTTTCTTAGGGAAATGTGTCGATAAGGGATTGGGCAATGGGAAAATGTAATATCTGAATAGCGGCAACATCAGTACCTTTTAGAATGTTTCAGCCGCGTGTCATGGTGAGCATTAAAGTCACCGAAGGCAAAAATGTTCGCAGCTGGATGGAGAGAAAATGCATTTTCTATACTGTCAGCTATTATGTCTAATATACTGCAGTCCTGGGAAGAGGGGAAGCGATAAAGGAAAAAAAAGAGATAGCTCACAGTGTTTAGTAACGATAAACGGAAGTAAGAGTAGTCTGGAGCCTCGAGATACAATTCCCTGGCCATCGGAAGATTATCCAAACACCAAGGTCATGCATGTGAATGCTGGCATCTTTTAGGGAAAGGGGAACATAGCCATTAGCTAAGAATTCATTGGTACCAATGGAAGAATTTGAGTTAGTTTCACAAAGGGCACATATATCTAGCGACCATTCCAAGAGAAAAGATTCTTCGCTGCAGAAGTTGGAACGGAAACCACGAAGATTGGAGAACGAAATGTTGAACGAATAGGTGTTTTTTTGTTTACTTGTTTAGTTACTTTTTTTTTTGTTTTGTTTTCCAGGAGATTCGTTTTGTGGAGAGAAAGAAAAAATCATAATTGTTTTAATATCTGTCGTCAGTAACAATACAAATTAACCAGAGCATGGTTGAAAACAGAGTACAACGTGACCTCAGATTTGACCACCGGAAACAAATGTAAGGGCACCTATGTGTGACATGACACTACAAATACCCCAATATTATGCGACTGTTGGTCAGAGCAGTCTCTCTAAGCGCTACCAAAGATTTCCTAACGACCAGTCGGAAGCAATAGCCAGCAAATTTGCCAACCCGGTATACTTATAATGGAAAGTCACAGCCAATAGGTTAGTCTGATCACCAATGAGAGTTAAATTATTGTGGCCCTGGTAAAAGAAAGAAAGAGAGAGAAAGAGAGAAACGATAAACCATATCCTGAACAGGTAACAAAGAATAAACATCTACTCCTGTTCAATAGACATAGGCGGAGTGCGGTTTGGATGATAAGGTTAGCCTATCTACTCCTATTAACTTGTAAAAAAAGAAAAAAAAACACATAAAATACGAAAGAATTCATGTTAAGTTCTGACTTAGTATAATTTCTGACGTCTCATACCACAAAGCAGACACGTATTACTCCTGGCAAAAATTATAGAATTAGCACACAGTTTTTTCAACTTTCCCTTTTATGTAGCAGTAAATAAACTAATCACATATAAGACGCAAACCATTTTGTTTTATAGTTGAACATTCTTGCTTCATAAAACAAACAAGATTAAATTATTTAAATCAATGGAATATTTTTTTCTGGGCAATACAATAGTTATTATTAAATAAACCAATATTAAGGGGAAAAGAATGGTATTCATCGACAAAAAATCGAATTAATAGTTAGTTGTCCTACTCGAACGTTTCTAAAAGTCTTAGTTCTTTCGAACACGAATTTCACTAATTTAAAACAATATTCTTTTATTAATCATTTCACCCCGAAGAAGGCAATAAAGACTTTAAGATGCAAAGGATTACCGAGTTTTAGAGAATATGAGAAAAAACACTATTAAGATGAGCGAACAATGAAAGAACAAGAATTAAGAAAACAATATAACGATCGACTTCGCATTAAAATTTTTGAAGATCAAAGTTGTCTGAGAAGCAAATAACCGGTAAGTGGGTACTTTTTTGCACAACATTGGTTTTATATAGGGGGTTGAAAGTTTGGAATATATTATTTTTAATAACTTAGTTGTCAGTTTTGAATTTTTTGCAGTAAATAATAAATCTAATGTATTTATTTTTATCGACTGGTATCTATCCCAAACTTCCAACCTCCTATATGAGACCAATGTTGTGTATTTGCCCACTTGGAAATTTGTTTCTCTGTAAATAAAAAACACAAAACATCTTACACAGGATATACCACAACCACAGTTTTACAGAGATCACTTGTGATTTATTAGACTGATGTAATGAATATGCATACACCTGGGTTTCCCCTCACAGTAATATGATTGGCTGGTGTCAGCCATAAATACAGACTGATGCGGAGGTACATGGACGACGCCTATAGTCTTCGCCTATAGCCTACGCTTACTGCCTACCACTACGACGAGGACCAGTCTATTACGGTTGCCTGCTAGATTGTCCTACCCGGTTACAGTAGTCAACAACCACTTTGTTACTTCGAACAAATATATCCCTTTCCGGGACATATCATAGACTATATTGCCATCAGACAACACATTAATAAACAGCATAAGTATCATAGTAATATTGGACAGTTACTCACAAACAATACCGAAATACTAGCAAAATCAAATAGTAAAAACAGACTTATGATCCTTGAAGCAATACTAATACAGCAAAAACAACTATCAACAAATAAAAACAATTATAACTTAAGAGCGCCTATCCATAAATATATATTAAAATATATATATATATTAAAAACACACGTCAGACATCGCTGACGTCACAAGACATTAGTTTTACGACTTTAGATCCCAAACGCGCTCCATGCACTTTCATCACATAACAGCTTATTTTTTTTAAAAAAATAGTGTTGTTTTACGATTTCAAAATTTTACTAAACTCACCTATTGCCTCTACCTACCCCGATGATAACTTATGAGAATCGAAAGCTTAAACAATATTTCCTGTACATTTTTCCGAAATAAACTTGACAATTTCTTATGGAATTTCCTTCTGGTCTGAGAAGGATTATTCAAAACTTGGAAAAGACGATCATTAAAATTAACCAACACAAACCAACACAAAATATCTGCCGTCTTTAAGAGTATTTACCTTAAAGAACATTTACTAAATACACACACACACACACACACACACACACACACACACACACACACACACACACACACACACATATAAATATATAATGTGCATTTAGATAGCATGAATTAATTTAAATTTAAACAGGTTGCATTAAATTCAACTAACACTTTTCTTATTAATTTTTTTATTTTGTCCAATTTTCGAATATATTGTTGCACATTTGTAACAAAATTGGGGATAAACTATCCAAAGTTAACGTTTTTCCTGTTTTTGTTTGAGTACTTTCGGTTCTTTTAATTATATATGTATATGTTTGTACAGTTGTACACGTGCTTGTATATATGTCTGTATATATCCATTTTTCAATATACACGAACATACGTGCGTTTGCGCGTGTAGATGAGGCAGGGTAAAGCCATAAACCTTTCTCCTCAGACTACATGTCTTAAGATATGAATTTTCAACATACTGAGAGCATATTCCTGCACATGCAATGTGTTTAAATGCCATATTCACAAACAGATTTCTCTATTCACACACACACACACACACACACACACACACACACACACACATATATATATATATATATATATATATATATATAGAGAGAGAGAGAGAGAGAGAGAGAGAGAGAAAGTGGAAAAGCTTTTTTAATGACAGCGTGCTTCGGCTTCGTGCGTTTGGTTGGCGTCTTCACGTCTGAATGAAAGACAAAACTATTGGTTAATTATTCTATCTGGACAAGCACGTAATCTGTTCTCTATTACATTCGCCAAAATCAAACAAGTTCATGCGATGCCGATATTCTTTTTCTTCTAGAAGCCAGACAAAAGCATTCTGTCTATTTTAGAGATCTCTGGTTGGTTGCTAATTGTTTGTCATGTCTCTTGCCATTGGTCAATTATTGTGTAGCGATATATGTGTACAGACGGCATGAACAAAAACTAACACGAACTTTTAATAGTTCTTTTACACTATCAATACCGAGATACGGAAAATAATATTACTTTTTTTTTTATTACTATAAATATTATATTTAATAAGTATGCTTGTTCAAGTAGTGACCGTGTTATTATTATAACAGTGAAATTAATTTCTACCTGCCTAGAGATCGGGGATCCTATCAATGAAGATGTGCCTCCCGCGTGAAATCGAACCTGCATATAGCATTGAAACATCAGTTCCAGTGTGATCACCGAAGATAAACCAAGTTGAGGCTGGTCAATACCTAGATGAGTGACCGCTTGAGAATACTAGGTGATGTAAACTTGGATGTACAGGTGGGGTAATAGATAACGGCACAGAATTTTAAATCGTAGAGCCGAATTCCAATTCCAGTTCGGGGTGTTATATTCACTTGTTGTTCATGATGACGGTCGTCTTCGAGTATAGAATCCAGAGGTTAGCAGTGAATATTTCAAAGACAGTAGGAAAGCGTTGTTCAGGTTAGCAGTGGATATTTTGGTAAATGTAGCAGAGCGTAGTTATTCCTTCTGTTTCTCTTCACCTGACAAGCTGGACTGGACATTCGGGTAGAGTAGACAAAATGGCCGCCTTTATACACGACGGATTGAATATTCTACGTCTTCTGATTGGTTAACCTTCTATTGGTGGACTATAAAGTGAGTCAAGTCATTTGGATTGGCTCACTAGTACATATTATATACACAAAACTGCAACATCACTTACGTGTAAATACCCTTTGGGAAAGGTATGAATCCACCTTTTTTCCCCAGCTATGAGTTGATTAGTAGAACTGTATCAATAAAATTCATTATTATCTTCAAAACCTTCTTACAATCTAAAAATCTTTCGGGCTTTAAGTAACCGGCAAAAGGTTGATAGGCCGTAAAAAGCAAATAATTCAAACCTTCATTATTTACTCCAAGTGTACCTTACCATTAAGCCACAAGAAGCCATCACAGAAGCAAGATTTGGTTACCTTATTTAAGAAATACACACCTCAGTAAAAAAAAAAATTCACACGCATGAAAGTACTGGCTTGGCAAATAAGATTACAGAGCCTTGTTTAACGGTCACGGTTTTTCGTAACCTAATGGTAAAGAATGCTTAGCTTCTTTTGAATAAAAATACAAATTCAGGTTCGATTCTTGTCGGAAGGCACCTTTTTTTTTCGGTACACCCTCGGTCTGTAAACGTGTATAAATTAATTTCGCTATTTACAAGAAACAGCAATGTTTCATCAATGGCGTTCATTTTCTTAAATATTATTTAACACTTTTATGGAAATATTCCAATAAAAGTTTGTAGTGGTGCTGTAAGTATTGTTGGCTTGGGTCACCGTGAATATAATAAAGAAGGAAGGCTGTGTTCTTGTAAAACAACACCCCACATGAATAATGCACAACAAACACGAGAGAAAAATAATCAAGCTCAGTGAACATTAATAAAATATTGTATTAACAATGATATACAAATATCAACAATAGTATAAAGAAAGTTGCTTCCCTTTTTCCGTAATAAAAAGGGTAAGTTTAGCTAATTAATGTTGAGTACAATATTGAATGTTATTTAACTACAAAGTTCAATTGAAGTCTTAGCTAAATAAAGAATAGTTCCACAGTGTTTTATCAGTGTAGAGAAATGTAATGTTCATGAGTGATATCAATAGGAATTAGTATGATTACTCGATTGAGTGATAATTAAGAATTAAAATGTCAATATAGCGCCTTGCCTTATTTTCCAAAAATTGAACTGCTACTGACTGTTGGCAAACAGCGAGAGTCTTTATATAACGATGGATAGGCTCCAGCGAGCTTGGCGCTGAAAATATAGAAAGATACTAAAATACACGATTGGTCAGGAAATGGACCAATCCGTGATTTTAGAGAAAATTTCAAATTACCTGCGATGGCAAAATTGTCATATGATAAGTATCATATATTTTTACGAACCAATGATATTGAAGGAAATGGAGGTGTGGCACATGTAAGTGATCCCCACAAGTTAAAAGACATTTGATGCCGTGTGTTTAAATGATGGAAGTTCACAAATGTCTTATGAATTGGGTGTACAGTTCTGCGATTAAGATGAATACTTAAGCTGACTGAATTTAGAGGTCTGTTTAGTTTTTGGCATTTCTCTGATTCTGAAATATCACATGGTTTAGCAAGCATAGCAGTTGAAAGAGTTAGACTGGATCAAATATGGCATTCTGACAGTCATGTGATTGCTCATGATGGTGGCGAATATTTTTCTTTTGCAACAAGAGTGAATAACATCTGTCCATATGTCTACTTGGATCAGTAGATGTTTCCGGCATTCTAAAGTTATAAGTTACATCTTTAATATATTCTTAAAAGAATCCATAAATGATTTAAAATGACTTAGACGTACGGTTTTATTCAAACACACGCACACATATTTATAGATAAACAGTACAGGGACAGTTGCATTCATGCCTTTCCTAAGGGCATCAGGGAAAACATAATACACGATCCCCACTCCGAGATAGACAGTTTTTTCTTTTCTTTTCTTTCCGTTTTTTTTTTTTTTTTTTGCATCAGGTGGATTCTCTTTCGTCATGGGTCTGTGAGCTGATTCAGTGAAAACCATTACCTTAAAATCTTGTGGTAACAAGAAAACTTCTCGGCAGTTTTCATTGTCTGTCTGCGACGTTCGATGTCGCAAGAGATAAGGATTCAAAAAAAAAAAATAATAATCCGTAACTCGTTCATAGAGACTCTCTGTTGTGTTGATCAGTAGCCACTTCACTGAGCGGAAGGATACAAGGCGCCGTGGTGAGTACCATGGACACTGTCGGATATTCGAAACTTATATATCGATTTTCTCCTTTCGGGATACGTCTCCATAAAAGCTTAAAACCCAATCACTGACGATGGAGGGAATTTCAGCCAGTAAAATTCGACAATTCAGTGCGAATGACGAAAATTTTACCATGTTATTGTCAGTGGTATTTTATCTTGCCAGCAAATATCTATACCACCCAATATATATTTTAACAAAACGATACGGAACAAAAGCAAAATGCAAAACAGGCTGAAATTTTATAATGCATTAATTCCATAGGAATAAAATAATAAAGGTTGGAATGTGGAAAGGTACGCCTTTCATTAACCAGAGAGTCTGCGTGTGAAACAAGTACTACTTACACGGCTGGATGTAAGGAAATGCTCTAGGTGATGAAAAAGAAATAGAAAGTTTCTCTTGACAGCATGAATTTATAAAGGCGCCGATTAGCTACTGTAGCTCTTAGACAGTTGCCTGCTACGTTTACTATCATATGTTTTCTACAGTTAATTATTTTTTCCCGAGTCATAGACTCAATACATTAGCAAGTTAATAATAATAGATCAATACATCAATTTCTTTCAAGTTTAACTGAGAAGGTGTGAAGTTATTTGACCTTAGTGAAAAATAGGTTATATTTATTTATTCTTTCCTTTTCGAAAAGTAGAAGGCAAAAAAAGCAATTTCCAAGAATGGTAGAGAGATGTGTAAAATAGATTCTAGCAAGAAAAAACTGTCTACGACAACACAATGAACCAACTTTCCTCGCAGCACATCTAGCAAATTATTCAATATAATTTTTCCATTTCATGCCAGCCGGAAACATTAGTTCTGGTAAGCATCATTCACTGTTCCAATGCCTCTTTGGATTTTTGTGTCACATTTTCTATCCCCCGTTACTACACGTAAGAAGATAGTTAAATATTTATACTTGCTTGATTCGGACATCTTCAACTCATATGCAACACCTTGAGTTGTCTCTCTCGTTGACGATCATACATTATATATTTGGACCTTTCTTTTTGCTTTCCTTTTCTAAAACCTTTTTCAGCTTTCTTCCTGAGTCTGATTCTATCACAGTGTCATCTGTATATTTTATGTTGCTGCTGATTATGCATCTCTCCCCTCGGTAATAAATTCTAGTAGTTTTTGGGTTGTTTTTTTTTTTGTTTTTTTTTTTACCGGTGGCTACTCGAAGTAGGTTACAATAAGGGGTAGCTTATATAGAAAGGTCAGGGTGACAGAATTTCTCCTTGGGTCAAAAACATCATACCAGCCAGAGACCTAGGGTACCCAGGCAAGCTCGCAAGGATTAAAGGACTCATTGGGGGAAGGAGGTACTAATTCTCTTAGTATCTTCTCGTTAAATAAATCTGGTGAGTAGACCCATCGGTAGGAAGTTGAGGAGGTGAAAAATTTGCCTTTCAAAATTATTTAACTCGCAACAAAGAAAAATGAAAGGAAAAGAAGAAAAGTGATACGGTGTAAATCCAACATTTTTATATTCCAAGAATTCTTGAGATGAAATTGCGGAAATTGTTTCCCCCTTTTTTAGTTAAATTTCTTCTTTTTCAACAGTAAATTGATTAGACACAGAAAGATTTCTTAATACCTCCTCTGACTACATTTATTTTACAAGATCACAGAAGTATATAAATTAAATACATTTGCAATATAATGGAAGGCCCTAGTAGATCCCTCTTCATAGTGCCACCTAAGAAAACAGGTGCAAATGAATGAGAGCACAAATGGACAATCAGCTTAATGAGGCATGAATCAAGCTAATAATCCAAATTCTGGTAAAGAGAGCACGGTTGAGAATTAGACCGGAAATTCGACATGAACAATGGCAAGGACTTTGTCAAGGATACTGGAACAAGAAATCCTATCTTTATTATCAGAATGATATCAGAGAGAGTAATAGAAATGCAAAAGGACGTGTGCAAATGTTTTATAGATTACGCAAAAGTATTTGATAAGGAGATGGCACAAAGATCTACGATAGTGAGCTGAAAAGTTCATAGGCTGACTATACTAGAACTGTGATATCTTGCATGCATTAATTTCAACTCTTCTTATTGATAACTGCATTGTTTATTTCCAGGTAAACTGACATCTGGCTGCTCAAAGAATACTGTTCATTCTGTTGATCAAAAAAGTTATCAAGAGCAGATATGATGTCACCATCACTCTGATACTGTTTCCCATCCGAATGTGTTTTTTTCATGTTGGAGATAGTCAGATGGGGTTAAATCAAGAGAATAGGATGGGTAATCAACCATTCAAGGCTACAATCATGCTCAATAGCCATTGAAACCAAGGACATGTGTTGGAGCATTGTCCAGATCAATTAAGACACCTTTCATCAGGGAGCCTTTTATAAGTGCCTCAGCAAGTTGGCATAGTACTTTCCATTGATGGTGTGGCCCTTTTAAAGATAGTCAATAAAAACAATACCTTTTCCATTCCAAAAAGCTGAGGCAATCACCTTTCCTGCAGATTAAATGACATTAGCCTTTTACAGTGAGTTAGGAAGGGTATCTTACGTGCATGGATTATCACTTGGACAGTGATAAACCCATTCTGAGTCAGGAAACATTCAAGGAAACCAGCTGGATCGGTTAGATTTTCCCATGATGTGATCAGCCAGGTACACTTTTGATCAGGTGTCAGGTGTGGCATCCACAGAGCAGAAACCTTCATCATGCCAAGTTCATTATGCAGAATATTCTCAATTCTCTCATGGGATATGCTAATAGCAACCATTGGCTATTTGATTTATAGTTCAACACCCATCATCCATCACCATGATCAATGTTTTCCTTGATAGTAGCAGTTGCAGAACGTCCAGAACTTGGGTCATCTTCAAAACTTTCACTTCCCCCTCCTAAATTTCATTGCCCACTTTTGCATTGTTTATAAAGCTGGGGTGTTATCCCCTAATGTAGCAACCATGCCAGCATGAATGTCTTTGAGGACTAAACATTTTTTTTCATTTTCAAGAGAAGTCACTACTAGTTACATTTAAAATCTTATTTGAAAAGTCAGATATCAATTTACCTAGAAAGAAACAATGTAGTTATTAATGAGAAGTGTCGAAATCAATACATGCAAGATTTCACAGCTCTAGCATCACCCCTTCATAGTCAGCCTATCTACTTTGCATAGATTTTCTAATTATTAAATCTGTCTCTAATTTTTAGTATTATACCCAAACTCTAGCTCTGTTGAAGGTCAGATTTGTTCAAATCACAGGTGAATGTAATAGTAAAATAATACCAGTATTTATAATTTGTACAATAATATGCATATGATTAAAAGTAAAAGGAAATATAAAGTATGTATATTAATAAAAGGTCATATTTCTGTGAATCAATCTCTTAATTTGGAAACTGTGCATATAATGATCTGTATATGAGATCTGTATCTGGCAACCTGAACAAGCTGAACTTCGGTGCCCTTACAAATATAATTTTTTAAATTTTCACAAGAAGAAAAATTGAAAATGTAGAATAACGAGTTTATTACAATATACAACTTAATACAAGCTAAAGAAAATATTATTCTACCTAAAACATTTCTTTCTTAGTCATTAAATCTGCAAATCTTTGCATAGCATTTTCTACACCGACCTTCTTTACAAGAGAATGTTCTATTGACAAAATACCCAAAGATTTTAATCTGTCATGGGTGACTGCAAGTATGTTTTTATAAGCTTTAGTTTCAGATGATCACAAACACAAGACATGGTGTCATGATTGAACCGTCAGCCTTAATGGTACGAAGCCTGAGCTGCCAGTACATTGAGCTGGCACTGTCTGTATATGTGATCATTTATTGTAATCCACATATATTACTGTACTTTTAATCTACTGTATATGGAAGTATACATCTAGAATGTTTCATTTTTATTTTATGTCAGTTTATAAGTAGGTATCCATTTATCTCACAAGATAAAAGTTGTGTCCTTTTTGGTCAAAATTCAGTTCTTTGAGGATGAGACTGAATGATGGTATATGGAGTCTGGGTAGTGCACAGACTACATGCCCCCTGCCTCTACAGCTGTACAAACAAGATTCAGAAGGAACATAAAACATTACATTTAGGGGTCTGATTGACTGTAGGAGATGTCAGTGTTTACAGCCAAGCACTTTCAGGGCTCCACTCTGGGTTTACCATCTGGAGTTATTTCCATAACCTTTTCTGTGTTTGGACATGAGTGTAAAGTAGTGGAGGTTTAAATTCAGGTTTTTTCTTCACCTAGATGGAGTTCTTAGGCTGTTGAGCTCCATCTACCTGAATCAGCTGGTTATGAGGTGCCAATTGTCTCAGGCTTTGAGCTGGACTTAGTTGTCACAGGCTATTACAGATGAAAGTTTTATAGACAGTGGGAAGTTTTCCACATTACTGCACCCAGCTATGACAACCTTTGGAACATATATAATGTATGTCTATCAACATTATATATTGTGTATTTTAGAAGCTTCCCACCAAAATTAAGTTTGTTAGTTTGTCCGAGAACGTTAAACATAAAAATGTCTTTAATAAATAAATTGTCGGACTTTGTCCATTTCTTAATATATGACGTCATTTGTTTACATTTGATACGCCAGAGCAGTTATGAATGTACGAGATTCATGGAAGATTGAAGTTTATAAGCAGTAAATTGACCTTTTGTCTACCGAACGCTTCTTTTTGTGGCCGATCGGTAAGGCACGTCAGCGTAAATGACAGTTCCGTATAGAATGCAGGTTCGAATCCTGTCAAAGAACGAATATTTTCTATGAAAATTTCTCGGACATTCAGGCCGGTAAATGTTATTTAATACTGTTTATTATAAACAGAGCATTTACTTAAATACTTGTATCTATAAAAAAAGAACGTTAAACATAAAAATGTCTTTAATAAATAAATTGTCGGACTCTGTCCATTTCTTAAAATATATATATATATATGTGAAAAATATATAGAAAATAGGAAAGAACTTGTTAGGTAAATAATCCAAAGTTCTTTAGTATTTTTGCTATTATTTTTAAAAAATAGTGCTCGATACAAAAGTAGAAATATGATTCCAACATGCTACATAAGAGTTCTCATGTTTCAAAACAAGAGCCGAAAACTTCAATATAATTATTTGAATTAAATTGAATTAAAGTACTAAGCTCTGTTCCATCTTCAAGTGAAATTTTTTTGGAATAACTTATTTCTGAAATTTACGCGTTTTATAAGTATATTCATTATTGAAATCAAAATTTCTATGATAACGGCTAGAGCAATCGTTTAAAGAAAAGGGGCGTAAGGTGTTAATAATTTGTATCAATATCTCAGTTATATATATATATATATGTATGTATGTATGTATGTATGTATGTATGTATGTATAAATACATAAATGTAGATACTGAGGTCAACAACAAGTGTCAAAAGTCTGTTTTATGTTTGAACATTATCATCAGACCATGTGTGTTGGATAGTAGCTTGACTATTTATCTATGCTGGTCGATGGTGCATTATGGATAGCAAGGTCAGGCATTTCTGTTTTATTCTGTTATCCTAATAGCTTATTGTGTTACTTAAAAATTGAAGACAAAAAATGAACACATTACAAATCATCACCAAGAGAAAGGCAAACATAGGCAAAAGACACAATGTAGACAAATTCAATGCCTCAAACCAAACAAATCAGACAGGAAAAATATATAATCAAATAAGTAAACAAGACAAATAAAAAATACAGCAAATAAATAATAAACAAATCAAAAATTGTAAGAATGCGTGCACAACCACAAGAAAGCAAATTTAACAATAATAATCTACAGCAGACAACGAATGAATGAACACAAAATACTACAAGTGATCAAATAACAAGTGAGTTAAAAGACAAAAGGCATGAAAGAACTCAAAACAACAGCCGCAGAACATTCTGGCCTCCAATCACATTTGCTCAGTAGCCCCCAGAACAATCTAAAATCCAACCATCCATGGCCATCCAACAACTCTAGGACAACACAAGAAACCAGAAACACCTGACCTTGCTACTCACAATACCCCATGAAACAGACTGAGGCATTTGGTGTTGACCTCAGAGTCCACTTTTATACAGAGTGTGACAGAAATACCGCCCACATATGCCACCCAGAAATACCTCCCACATTAGAGTAAGACATTAGTCACAATGGTGTCTTCATCTACCTAATGTTTTATGGGAGGTATTTTGGCAGGGGTATATGTGCTGCACCCTGTATTTACACATGCTCTATTTCTCATATTGAGCACTTTTATCATAAATATGGCAAATATACCATACCTTAAAACTATATTTTTTTTGTTATATATATATATATATATATATATATATATATATATATATACACTATAAAAGTACATACATATATATATATATTTTGAACAATAAGAAAATAAAAAATTAAAAAATTAAAATCATTAGACACACTGGGTTGTAGATTAATATTCTTTCGTTTTTTTATTATTATTATTCCATTTAGATTCCTCGACTAGTTTCGACCGAAATGGCCATCATCGGAGAGGAGAAATATTTCTGCTTGTTGTTGGCAGAACTACAGAAATGAATGTCTTTTGTTGTAGAAAAAATGAACTTTTTGTCTGTAGTTTTCATTTGTTATTTTTTTTTTTTATCTTTTCACATGAATCTTTTTACATTCCTTGTGTTGGTGAAACAGTCTCTTTAAGTTGTTATTTGAGATAAGAACTGGATAGATACATTTTATCCTGAATTCTCTGGTCAGTTTGACAGTTTTATTGGACCTGGTGAGGGGGATGTGTCTCTGTTTAGTGTTTGTGTGTGTTATTTGGTTCTTAGGAGGAGTGAGTATGATATGTGTAAGCGTGTGTATTGCTGTAGGTGTGTGTTATCATTTGGCTCATTAGGGGAGTGAGTGAGTATGGTGTGTGTACGTGTGTATATCGTGTGGGTGAGTCTATAGTGTGAGGCCTCCATTCCTCCGTAAGCATGTCTGTCTTGTGTGGGTAAGAAATGTGGGTAGGTTTTGATTTGTATATATATATATATATATATATATATATATATATATATATATATATATATATATATAAAAGTGGATATTGAAGTCAAACCCAGTGGTAACAGTCATACTTGAATGCAATCACCAATGCTGCAAATTAATTCGAACAACTGCTTTAGTTTTCTTTTTTTCAACAAATGGTCAGTTTTAGACCCACTGAAATGATAGGGTGCAATTGATTTCTATTTTTTCCTCAAATTATATCATTTGCAGTGGTATGTAGTCATATGAAACTATTTTCTGGGTGTATGATGAAATTTTTTGGGTCTTAAAAAATATTGTCATCCATGATTGCATTTTTATCACACCCACACATTATTGTCTCAACTATCAATTAGTTGTCGTACGGCCATTATTTGCAATGGACGTTACTCTAAGGAAGCGTACAAAAATTGTAATGTTATGCAAACACACCTGCAAGCCTTACCAGTAAGCAAATCAAAATACTATAGATTGGCCCGGAAACTTTCCTGATTTAAATCCAATCAAGTATTTGTGCTCAATCTGCTAGGAACAACTTCATGGAATGGGCACTGGGTCATGTTTCATTAGGAAAATATGAAAAAAAGTAAATAATAACGGAATTATTTGTTCTATCTCAATTTATTTGCACAAGGGTGTAGATATTTATTTGAATCTTTATAGGTAATATGATGGACAGATGATTACATTCAAGCATGAAACAGACCCCTGGGTGTTGACTTCAATATCCACTTTTATATTTACATATGCTCTGTCTCTGATATTGAGCACATTCTTTACTCCCTAAATATAACATACCTTAAAATTTTATTTTTAAACATATATATCTATATATAATTGAAAGTATAGTGTATTCACAAGCACATATGCATAGCTATATATGAAAACTATATAGTTTTTTTGATCAATAGAATATTTGCCACAGGTAAAAAGATTTTAAAATAGTTACCAGGAAAGCCTGGGGAAGAACATTATTTTGAAGTAGATTTAAAAATCTGTCATAAAAAATATTAAAAATAGAACAAGGAATAATTTCTAAATAATTTTTTTTTCTGCTAAATATCATTTTCTGGAACAGAAACAAGAATATAGTATAATTTGTAAAACATGAGAGGACATTTTAACGAGGCTCAGGAAGGAAAAAAATATAGCAAATTTATGAAATTAAAAAATCTATACTTCAGACTTCCTTTACCAATTTTCTTTCTCAACACATTTTGTTTTGTGTATGTATATATTTGTGCATGTGTGTGTGTGACTTTCCCACCATCAACCTTTATGTTGCCATGGATAAACTTATTTATAAACTTATTGATGTACATATGTATCTTTACACTTTCAAAAACTGAAAAATAAACTCAAGTATATATATATATATATATATATATATATATATATATATATTTATATATATATATGCAGGTGCGATGTGTAAATTGCCTCTATTTTATGCTTTTAATTTCACACTTGTGCATTGTTTTTTATTCTGTTGACTGCACAGTATAGCAGCATGAGTTGGGAACTGTCTGCGATAAAAAGAGCATCATGATGCAATTCACTTTGCCAGAAATTTGGATATGGCATGCAGTACTGCTTGGGATTCACACTGGAAGCTCCACTACAAACATTTCAGAGTGCTTGGTTGTCAATCTGAGGAGAGTGCAGAGGATTTGGAGAGAGTTGGATGAGTCTAGTGGTAATTACAAAGTTGTCTGGAGTGATCACTAGTGATGGCAACATTATGCCTCCATTCATTTTTCCACAGGGGCTCAGACTCAGCCCAATGGTCTAAATCAAGTGCCTTGAGGAGGTAGTACTGCCCTGAGTCAAGAGGGTGGCTGCTGGAAGACGCTATGTCTGGCAACAGGACTCTGCAACACGTCACACAAGCAGGATAACCCAGTCATGGTTGCCAGATAATTTTTGCAACATCCCCCTTCCATCTGGCCACCTAATTCCCCAGACTGCAACCCCCTTATGTGTGGTACAGTTGAGCAAGAGAACAATAAAACCCCTTGCAACACTAAAGATGAACTAAAGGCAAGGATTATGGCAGCATTCACCAACTTAAACAAAGAGACTGTCCAGAAGAGATGCATGAGTTCATAAAGTCAGCTGGAGCACTGAAAAAACACAGTAAATTGACATTGAATTTCTGAGATTACTACTATCCCTATCATACTCTGACTTCAAACTACCAAAACAGTCATTTCTCCAGGCTGCTACCAATATCTGCCTCATTAACAAACTTTTTGCTATGCCAAATACCAAAGAACTCACTCATCATTCTAAAGAAAATAAATAAAAATATATTATTTTAAACCCTTGAGTCAGTTTGTTTTATGTCCTATGTTTCCAATAAAATACAGCACCAAAGAATACTCTCACATACTAACACTATATCACAATATCATCTCTCACTTTCTGTAGCCTAGTGATGAAAAAAATCATTTTACACAAGAAATATTAATTTTTCAACATAATCTCTTTCATTTTCAACTTACCCACTATCCCAAATTTGGGTTGATAGTCATTAATGATTTTTGATAAAAAACCATAGTTTTTACCTATAACTCATTTATAACTCATTAATACTAGATTTTTATAAAACTATAATTCATATCAATTTTGTTTAGACACTTATAATCAACACTAGATTTTTATTTGAGTCTTTATAAGTAATATAGGATTTTATTGTGACTTTAATGGATACTTATAGTTGTAGTAATAAATTATATAGATCAAGCATTATACAGTAACATTTTCAGATAGAAAGGCTGCAGTCACTTAAATAACCACTTTTTACAATGAAATTATACAGAAAAGTATCTTTGAATGTACAGCACTGTCTTGAAACAGCAGCAGAAAACTATGCCTAGTGCCACCCTTGTGAGATAAGAACAAAAGTCAGAGGTTGCACTTCACTAAAGATCATAAAATTTGGACAACAGAAGATTGGAAAAATGTTACTTGGTCTGATGAGTTTCAATTTCTGCTGTGACATTCAAATGGTAGGGAGAGAATTTGGTATACGCAATATGAAAATTTAAATTCATTGTCTTGTGTCAATGGTTCAGGCTGGTCATGTCAGTTGCATGGGGAATATTTTCTTGGCATAACTTGGTATTAATAAAAGATTGTTTAAATTCTGCAACAAATATTAATATTTGGGCTGATCACAGGCATTGTGGGAAATTTAATGAAAAAAAAAAACTGAGTCATTGCTTGATGAACAAACTGAGACAATTGAACATTGTAAAAACATACTTTATACAAGAAACACAATACATAACAAAAAACGTATTCTTTTAGCAGTTAAAAGTCAAAGCATTGGGAACAAAATCCAAGTAAATATCTGTTTGAAATAGATGTTACATCTCATCAGCCATATTCTTCTTGAGGTCTACCTGGAGTATCCTAAAATATGTCCATTCACTCTGTGTTCTATTTGGCAAATTCCTTTGGCACTTGAAATCCTATTTTGCACCTAATTTTGGGCCTTGCCCATTCAGTCAGTTATGTGCCACATAGGTGATCATGTATCTTTCAATACAGGACTAACAAGGCATATTTTTTCCTACAGTAGGTTGCCATTTCTTTCTGTGGTAGACCAGTTGCCATCCAGGGCTATAGAACCCAGTATGTTCTGCAATTTATCCATAGATGGGGAAAGAAGAAAAGGACTCATACCTTTCCCAAGGCTATTAGTATGTAAGTTAATGTAATGGATTCAACTGGAATTCGAACTCAGCTCTCCGATTCTTCAATCCAAGTCGCTATCCATTACTCCACCATGTCTCCACCTTGCCCATTATCAGTTTATAACAGGCTCTTCTCATTATCAGTAAGATTCATCTGCCAAAGGGAGATAGTCTATATTTTCTACTTGTATTTTATTATTAAAATCCTTATCATAGATCCTTGCAATTATTCCTTATTTAATAATTCTTTGGAGTTAGTTAATAATTCTTCTCTTTCAGTGGGACCTGGAAGTAGGTTCAATGCCAGGAGATTCTCCAGAATCAGTTTTCACAGAAATTTCTCCATTAACATTAGGATGTAAGAAGGCATTAGATGTTAATGGTAATAGTTCAGTCTCAGGCATACTCCAATATGTTAGGTGTCTATAGAGGTTTATAGCTACTTACTCATCAGATTTGAAGACCAGTCTGTGAGGGATCCAATTATATTTTGTAAAGTCTTATTGGGAGACCTCAATTCTTTCTATGATCCCTTTGGTCTTTTGTTGATGAAAAATATTATTGTAAGTGGTAGTCAAATTTTTTCCCTCTAAAGAATGCATAGTTTTATCAAGCACTTTCAAAACTACTTGATAATTAGATAGCACTGATTTGATCCTGATTTCACGCCAGGGTAATTCCACTAAATATGAGCTATCTTTGAACTCTATTATTAATCTAATATATCTATTTATTATATCTATTTTGTTTTTGTTGTCATCACTGTTAAGTTCATCTTCATTAAAGGATGATGTGCCTGAATCCACAGCAAACTTTTTTCTCTGAGTTCCTTTCAGTGTTGGATACTTCAAAGGTTTCTGGGACTATTTTAGGGCAGGTGGACCTTGGTTCCAATATGAATTCTCTTCACTGTTCGGAACATGAAGTATGTACAAAAAATTATAGTATGGTAGTTGTGGTGAACATTGGAAGCCTTAAGTTCTGCTGGGGTAACTTGATGTCTGTATAGAAAATTTAGACTCTTCCCAAAAGGGGCAATTCCATTCAAGATTTTCTATGCCAAAGGTATTTATAGATTTAACAATTTTGGTATCTTTCATATGTTGGAAAATGTTCACTCCCAGAATTTCTTGAATGTTTATTTGATTACTATTACTATTATGAGAAAAGGCTAATTTATAAATTAAACTGATCAAATTCATTATCACTTGTCTGAAATCATCGAACTTGAATTGAAAATCAAATTTATCATCCAACGAAATGGGAATAGAAAGTGATCTCCCTTTGCTTATATTTATACCTAAAATGACTTGGTTCAATTTTTTATTGGAATTACTTGTATAAGTTTTTACTTGGTAATTGCCAGGAGTTAGACTGCAGTCAGGACATTTTAACCTTTTTAATATTCCTTTAGAGAAATATGACTGCTGGCTACCTGTGTCCAATACACAGTTTCTAGAGACTTTCTTGGCAACTCAATAAAAACAGTATTTCTATGACAGGCAGCATTAAATCAGTTTCTTCATTTGTACTGGCATTCATGAGTAAAAAGAGATATCCCCTTCTTACGATTATCATATAGTGTCATTATATGTCCCTTAGATGAATATTGTTTACAGGGAAGGAATAGTTTTGAAGTCCAAGGAAATCTTCAGACTTATGCCTGTTACTGGAGCATCTAATACATAAATTTAAATATCTGCATCGAGCAATTCAGGACTTGAAGGTAGTATATTTTGTACACCTCCTCATTAGGTGTTGACATGTTGCACAAAATTTATATGGCATCCCATTAGAGATAATGATGAAATTATTTTCTTTTTCATCGGAATTATTATTTTTAATATTCTTTTCATATACATGGAAAGGCTTCTTATTTTTCATTAATATATGGATGGCTTCATTACAATTCTTAAATACATTCTTTAAGGAATGGTAACTGGTACCTCCCCTGTGAATGATTTCCTACCTTAAATTATGGGGTAGCTTATCAAATATGATGTGGCTTATATGTTTGAATCCAGGAGTAACTTCCTTAAAAAAATCCATATCATATGATGTTGCCAACTCAAATCAGCGAGATAATGTTTAGCAGTCACAAAATCAGGGTCATATTTAGGAGAACTGGTTATTATTTGTTTGAAAATCTCATGAATTATATAAGGCACATCCAAAAATCTTTGCTAATAAATTTATAGTGACTCCATAATTGTCATCTTCTAAGGTAACATATGATATTAGCTGTAGAGTGTAGCCAGCTACATAATTTTTCACAAGGGCCAGCTTTGCTTTGTTAGAATTGATGGAATTAGTACAATTATTAAACTGTGCTCTAAAATTTTTAAATTCAAATTTAGATGCATTGATACTGCTAAAAGTAGCAGACTTTAATTTGGGTGTTGAGATCATTGAATGAATGTTGGTTAAGGAACTGGCTCCACTTTTTTCTCAAACAGAATCCTTAATATCAGCAAGTCGATTACTGATACTGCCTTCAAGACCAAATTCGTTCCTGTGTTGATGCATAAAACCACTTTCCTCTAAATCCGAGTTGATTTTGATATAAATCTCCTGGATTCTACCATCCAGAGCTTGAATTTCTCCCTGAAGATTTTTGATGATGGCTTCTTCCTCTTTAAAAAGATTTTTCCTTTAATTTTTTATTTTGCTCCAACAATTCCAAACAAATTCCAATTTAAATTAATATCATTTTTTTAAAATTCTCTTAGAGTCAATAATGGCCTTAACTTCTTTTAATTCACTGAAGTTATCCATCTTGAAATAGAAAATGAATTAAATTTTTTTTTAATTATTTTTTGATGCCACTTGTCTGGATATTTTCACTGAAGAGGCCAAAATTATTTTATATATATATATATCTGGACACATGTGTCTATAATAACCTCAATGAATAGTGAAGGCAAAAGATTATCTTTATATTTTTGTCTCCTCATTTTTGGATTTATTTCACTGAACAGTGAAGATTAGTAAAATTATTTTATATTATATATTTGAACACATGTGTCCATAATAACTTCATTGAATGGTGAAGACAAAATTATTTTAATCATATTTTTGGACACAAGTGTCCAGCATCAATCTTGCTTAACTGTCAAGGCAAAAAATGACTTTATATATTTTTGGCCACACATGTCTATAATAGCCTCACTGTATTGTGAAGGCAAAATTTATCCTTAAATATTTTTTTCGTATATAAAAACAGTAGATTATTTTGGAGATATCTTCTCTCATATAAAAGGAAAGCAGTCTAGTAAATATTTTCTCTCTTGACATTTTTATGATCAAGTCTTTCTTGATTTAAAAAAAAAATCTCTGTCATCATGCCAACAAAATTGCTTTATGTGTTCGGCAAATTGCTTACACACACACACACACACATAGCAATTTTTTTTTTTGTTTAGTGAAATTGCATATATGTTCAGCAAAATTGCTTACTTGCAAATACATTTTTAGCAAAATGTCGGAAATTTAATAATCCCCCCCACCAAACAGAACTGAGTCATGGCTTGATAAATAAAGTGAGACAATTGAACATTGTAAAAATATACTTAATACAAGAAACACAATACATAACAAGAAAGAGAACAGATGATTGCTAAAAACATATTCTTTTAGCAGTCAAAGCATCAGGGATGAAATCCAAATACATGTCTGTTTAACCCTAGAGTGGCCAGCTCCTTTGACATCTTTATTTACATTATGCCGTGAAGCAGCCATCTTTAATATATTCAATATTCAAGTCAGGAATAACAATCTGAAAAGAAATTCACAAATATTAGTATACCTCATACTGAAAAGAAAGTGACTATATATATATATATATATATATATATATATATATATATATATATATAAATTATGTGTGTGTGTATAGATAGATAGATAAATAGATAGAATGGGGACATAAACATAAGTATTATTTACAGAGAAATTTTTCAATGCATTTACCCTATAAATAGCCTAGGTGTCAAAAAACACCTCGGCCATTCAAGGTAAAACCTCAAATATCAGCTATTCCACTGAATATTTTTTAAAGAATTAAGTCTGTTAAGCATCTTTGCTAAAATTCAATAATTGTCCATAAGCCTCAGCATCCAACCAAAACTAGTTATTCCAGAGTAATTTGTTAAAAATTTAAAGGCATCGAAAACGACACCTCGGCCATCCTAATGTTAAAATAGATGATACACTTATCTTTATGATGTTCATATTCTGCTTGTTAGCTGCATTATCTTCACATTATTTAGGTTATCTTATGCCCAGCATGCCTATTCTGAATGGATTGGAGCCATATCTCATCACTCCATATTCTTCTTGGCGTCTCCCTGGAGTATCCTAAAACACATCCATTCGCTCCATGTTTTATTTGGCATCTGTCATTGGTACTTAAAATCCTATTTTGTGCCCAATTTTGGGCTTTGCACATTATCAGTTTATAACAGACTCTTTTCATTATCAGCTGGAGCCATCTACCAAAGAAAGATGGCCTATATTTTTTATAGCTTCCATTTATGACTACGATGCATCCTGCCTCTGGTGCACACTTCCAGCAATACTATGCATATTTTGCAAATCAAAAATAATAGCAGATTGGTTTATGGTACACATCTATAAGTCTTCTGTATTAAAGTGGCCTCCACAGTCTTATAGAGCATTTTGGGATGTGGTGGAAAGGCAGATTTGAATCCTGGATATGCAGCCAACCAGTCACAAAGAATTACATGCTGCCATAATAACAATATGAACTAAAAATTTATTAGAGTGCTTCCAGAATATCAGCAAATCTAAACCAAGAAGAATTGAGATGGTTCTAAATGCAGAAGTAAATGCAAAATTGTACGAGAAAAGTATACCTAACAAATGTGTAATATGTACTTGATAGGTTTTCAAAATGTTGTGATGGACAATCTTAAATATTTGTTACTACATGCATCATTACTTTGGGGCCATTTCATTTTGCAAAACCCACCAAAAAGCATGTCATCATAGAAAATATAGGACAACAGAACAAAAATCTCTTGCTGCACAACATTTTGAGAGAAAAAAATCATGAATAAAATGGCTGCATTGAAAAGCAAAATCAAAAGCATTGAAACTGAGCTGTATTGGAGAAAGAAAATCTGTTATACATTAATCAACAAAGAGAGACATACTGATGCTAATGTACTGAAAATTTATGAGTTTTACCTTCTTCCAAAAATATACTTTTTTTTGAAGGGCCTCATGGTTAACCTGGGAACTTTTCAGCAAACACACACACACATAGATAGATAGATAGATAGATAGATAGATAGATAGATAGATAGATAGATAGATAGATAGATTGTTTATGGATAGGCACAGTGTTGACATGTTTATCCAATGCAATCTTCAAGTCAAAATCAGATTGAGGTATTAAGCTGATAGTGACTTTACAGTGTTGATCCCTATGCTCACACTGTCCTTACATATATATATATATATATATATATATATATATATATGGGGGGGTTGTGTGCATATATATATATATATGTACATATATATATAATGTCATTCACAACCAGTACTGTTTTGCTATATCACAGCTCCTCAGTGCGACTAGACATCCAAATGTCTCAATCCCAGATTGAAACCCAACCGTCAGTCATAGTTTCTACTACTGAGCTATCCTCATTTGACAGTGAGAAACAGATATATATATATATATATATATGTTTCTCGCTCTCAAATGTTTGAGATGTATTATGTTGTCTGCATTGTGTGCAATGCATACGTTTGCACTTTTCTTGGTAATATGTAAGTGTTTGTCTTTAGTATTCAGATTTTTAAGTAACATAATAAATATTTTCTTATATATTTATTGAAATATATTTGTTTGATCTTGCTGATGTTTTTAACGAAGGATCATTAGAGTTTTTTGGGTTTTTCGACATCATCCCCCTCTCCATGGTGACCCAGTCAATACTGATCAGCTATTGAATAGTGCGCCATTTTATAATCAGTCATTTTATAGTCCAATCATAAACAGCTTCCGCATTTCACCAGCTTCCACACTTTTCCATAAAAAGGAAGCAAATGCAATAATCATTTACTTATATATTTTTTTATATATATATATATATATATATATATATATATATATATATATATATATATATATATATGTGCATGTGTGTGTGTGTATATATATATATATATATAGATAATATTAGTGGTAAATATACACATACATATGCAATCATATATCTAAAATATATAAATATATATACATACATACATACATACACATATATATATATATATGTAAAAAATAATTCCAAGAGGATAGAATCCAGGTAGAACTCAATGTCCAAGACAGAGAAATAATAAAAGGTTTAAATATTTAATATTCAATAATTTATTCTATTGGAAAAAACACGATGTCCAATTCATACCTAGACTACAAATTCAAAAAAACAGAAAAATAACTCTGAATAAAAAAATAAAATTTAGTGAGAATCTCACCAAATTTTATTTTATAAGAATCTCACTAAATTTTATTTTATAAAATTTAGTGAGAATCTCACTAAATTTTATTTTTTATTCCCAGAGTTGTTTTTTCTGTTTTCTTTTTGAATTTGTAGGTCTGATGAATTGGATCGTATTTATGATTCCAATAGAATAAATTATGACCATGGAATATTAATGTTTAATTTTTATTATATATATATATATATATATATATAAAGAGAGAGAGAGAGAGAGAGAGAGAGAGAGAGAGGAAAATGAAACTGTCAGATATAAGCATGCATGTATGCGTGTGCTGGTGTGCATACGCAGGCAAGCAAATAAATAATCATTAAATTTATGCATGAGGTGTAAACGTAATAGTGTTCAATGCAGTTATACAGAGCAAAGATATGTATTAATTAGTACATATATGCATACCTACGTTTACTTTAAACATTGGTACACATACATATACTAATTATATATATATATATATATATATATATATATATATATATATAAGAAAATATAATATAATACATATATATATATATTATGAGAAATATTATTTTAATTTTAATTACTCATGTGAAAATACTTTTAATAGGGAGTTCTTAAACATCAGGTGGAAGAGAAGAGGGGTCTGAAAGATAAATTTACTTATACAATGCTACTTACAATGACAGTTTACTTGTTCAAATATCCATTTTCGACATATATGATATAAAAACATGCTCATTTTATACTATACACATAAATGTTTTAATAAAGTCTGTGTGAATTTCAATTAGTTGGTAACATGCATGTACATATATTATTATTTTTTCAATACAATAGTTTAGTCAAATTTAGGGAAAACATTCACAACTACAACAGTGTATCTTCATCTTTATCCTTTAGTACAAAGATAAATGTCATCCCTGTTAGAGGAACATATTGTTTCAGAAAGTAAGGGAAAATTTATCATGATACTAACAATCTTCATCTTGAAATAGCACAAAAGCAATATGGCATTCACTAGAAAATTAAATTAGAATAAATTTAAATATGAACCATATTTTCAAACAAATCTGTAAATTCAGATTGATGGAACTCAGACACTTGATGGAAAATGAATGTTTTATTATGACTGCTTCATTTTCTATGTATGTGCCCTATCTAAAATGGCCACTCAACCCTTTCAGGTTAAGATGCCTCTTTTCCGGTTGATTAGTTGCCAAGGGGAGCAACTCATGAAGATCAACAGAATCAATTATAAATTAAATAATAAAAAAGCTTAATGACAGTTTAGGTTTTTATCAGAATTAGAATTAAACTTTGATTAAAATAGGGGTTAAGGTAAATTGCTAAGCAAGTGTTATAGATGTTTCGACAGAGGATCAGTCAGTTATGTGCAATGAATGATACAGGTTTAGGCAATAATGTAACTTTTGATACATGACTGACGAGGCATATTTTTTTTCCTGCAGTAGGTTGCCATTTCTTTCTGTGGTAGACTAGTTGCTATCCAAAGCTATAGAACTGGATCTGTCCTGCTATTTACCCATAGCTGGGGGGAGAAGAAGAGATTAATACCTCTCTCAAGGGTATTAGGATATAAGTGAATGTAAGTGAATCCATTACCTTCACTATGTTGTTTTTGTACATCCATAGAAAAAATAATGTAACAGTTGCTAAAAGGAAAAATAAAAATAAAATTCTTTTAAAAAAATGACATAAATCAAAAAATGTAAGGTTTAATGATTAATCTTTATATTTCTTGATTCTTCAAACATTTCATTATTTAAAGAAACTCTTGTGACAAACAGTAATGGAATGAATGTCAAAATTGCTCTGGAATAGGTTGAGAATAGTCTGTGTATGTGTATATGTATCTGTATATATATATATATAAAAGAAAGAGGTTCTAGTGGTTCCAACGAGAGAAAAGTATGTATATTAAAAAGAAGAGAAGAGAAGAGACATGCCACAAACGTTTTTGGTTGTAATGTGTTTTTTTTAGAAAAAAATATTATGCTTTATTTTCCATAATTTTACTACACGTGTTTAAATGCACAAAATGTAAGAAGTCATATATAGGCATCAGCCAACAACTGAACAACAGGATCTCCCTACACAAAAGCAATATAAAATTGCCAGACAACAGAAAACTTTTTGTATCACAACACATTTTCAAATGTAACCAGGGTAAATTCAATATCATGCCGATATATCAAACAGACGATTACTCGTACCTACAAATACAAGAAAAAAACTTTATAAACAAATTTAAACCCAAACTAAATAGGTCATAACCCCACACACAAAAGCACACAAGGTGACCAAATACAGTGATAAAATCACTCACATACATGAACGCATGCTCACATGAGCACACGCTCACATACGGGAGACACGAAGATATATATATATATATACACACACACACATACACACACACACACATATACATATATATATATATATATATATATATATATGCATGTTGACAAAACAGGGAAACTACTCACGAGCACGCACATAAACCCCACACAACTTAGGAAGTACGGGTGTATGTATGTACATATGTGTGTGTATGTGTGTGTATGTGTGTGTGTATGTGTATGTGTATACCGGTTCCATGTAGCTTGAGAAGTGTATATGTGTGTATGTGTGTGTGTATGTATGTGTGTGTATGTACTGATTCCTTGTGGTCGGACAGTGTGTATGTGTATGTATGTGTGTATGTGTACAAATGAGTTTACTAATTCCTCATAGTAAGACAGTATATGTATGGAGGGTAAATATACGCACACATATATACACGCATGCTGACAGAAACACACGAAAATGGAAACAGATCTAAGAATGCACAGGGGTCAGTAAAACATTAAAAGATAAAATGCCGATAAGTAATTCATCATTTTGTTTGGACCAACCTCAATTGTTTTATGACCCTTCGCACAGAACTCTTCATTGCCAATTCAAGAAAGAAATTCGGATTGCTAACACAAAAACAGAGAATGTCTCATATTGAGGATATTCAACATTGAAAAACATAAGGAAAAAATTAATTATTTTTAATAATATGTGGAAATCTCCGCCTTTACCTGAAGACGGTCGCGAGACCAGAAACACATGTAGTAAAATTATGGAAAATAAAGAATAATATTTTTTTCTAAAAAAACACATTACAACCAAAAACGTTTGCGGCACGTCTCTTCTCTTCTTTTTCATATATATATATATATATATAAATGGAAATAATCCTTGGTTCTTCTATATATTTTATACAGAATATTTTATATATTTTACATATATATATATATATATATATATGGTGAACTCTCCCAGGGCAAAAGTAGGTATACAGTAAGTATTATACCAGTATTATGATAATGGTTCTAGGATTCATTTAATTCATTAAGATAATGTTAAGATTTTTATTTTCATAATTTTTATTATAATACATTTATTATAATTTTTATTTTTTAATAAATAATAATGTTTTGCCAGTAAAGAGAAATCTGTGAATGACAGAGGCAAACAATTTGAATATTTGAGGCATTGATATGTTTATTATTCATATATCATTATTGATATGTTTGTATAATGTATATGATATGTCTTGTATGCATATTTTGTTTTTCTTTACTGTATACCTACTTTTGCATACATCTGTATATATAGTAATCTTTATATGGAATATCTGGTTTTATTATTATCTGGTTGTTACGTAATGTTGGAAAAGACAGTAATACTGAATAAAATTCTGAGTTTGGGGCCAAATGTAGGTCAAATATGAATCGGAATCTGACAGTATGATAAGATAAAGAATAAGTAAAGTATATACAGTCTCGTTTGTGTCTTTTTATAGATATGTGTAATGAGTGTTCAGATAATCTAGTCGGAAAATTTTAGAAGTGTCTGTCATTTGCTTACCTCAAAGTTTTGTTGAGTTCTAAAAGATAAATCTTACCATTATGATCTAAAAAAGGAAAAAGAGCTGAAACTTTCTCTGATGCAGGTGTTGACAACCTGTCTGTGTTGACTACCTGTCCAATATTGAGAAGGTCACATGTTTGTCTGTGTAGAAGAGAAAAGTGGGGTTGATTCTCATTGGCTTAAAGAGAGTTAATTAATGATAATTATAATTGTTATAATTATGTCATTATAATAATTTTTATTTACACTATTTGCATTGTTCAGACTGTTGTCCTTATCTTCACTGCCATATTCATGATGTCTCGGCCATTGTACACTTTGGCCTTTTTCAGGCAATTGGAATTTTGAACTGAAAAAGGCAACAGTTAGATCAATGTAAATAGTGTAACTAATTACAATACCTCATCTCATATATATAGACAGACATAATTTTTTTTTGACACTATAATTATTCTTTATTTATTTTTTTTATAGACACGACAAAGTGACAGTATAATTAATTTGTTTTATTTATATATATATATTTTTTATGGATATGACAATATAAAAAATAGGCATAGACATGTCAAATCCAGCATTTATAGAATGTGGTACAGAGTTCTACTCTCATGCAAGATACATAGAAAAATAGGAATGGTCTATAATTTTCAGGTTATGCCTGTCTTGAAAGTGAGAGATAGAATATAAAAATAAATTCTAGAAAATCACATTATATTAATTTTTGTATATTTATTTATTTTTTATTGAAAAATAAGTATTTCACCCCATAGCAAAATATAACTCAGTATTTGGTGAAGAAACCTTTGTTGGTAAGCACAGCAGACAGACATTTCCTGTAGTTGGTTACCAAGTTTTTGCAGATCCCAGGAGGGATTTTGGGCCACACCTCTTTGCAGATCCTCTCCAAATCATTTTGGTTTTCACTTAAGATTTCCCTGTAGTTGGTCCCATCCATCTTTTCCTCGATCTGGTGTAGTCATCCTGTCCCCTTAGTAAAGAAACAGCCCTAAAGCATAATGTTTCCACCACCATGCTTAATGGTTTGGATGGTGTTCTTGGAGTCCAAGTCAGCTTTTCTTTTCCTCCAAACACGGTGAGTAAAGTTGATGCCAACAAGCTCAAATTTTAGTCTCATCTGACTATAGCACTTTCTCCCAACCATCCTCAGAATAATCCAGGTGCTCATTTGCAAACTTATGATGGCTCTGTACATGTGCCTTGTGGGCACTACATGATTTTAATCCATTACGACATAGTGTGTTACTAATGGTCATCTTGGTAACTGTGGTTTCAGCTGCCTTGAGATCATAAACAAGTTCTTGCCATGTATTTCTGGGTTGTTTCCTCAACTTTCTCATCATCAGGTTCACTCCACATTGGGAGATCTTGCATGGAGCTCCAGACCAAGGGAGATTGATAGTCAATTGGTATTTCTTCCATTTTCTTATTATCGCACCAACATTTGACTCCTTCTCACCTAGCTGCTTGCCAATCATCTTGTAGCTGATTCCAGTCTTGTGCTGGTATACAATTTTGTCCTGGATGTCTTTAGACAATTCTTCCATCTTGCCCATTGTAGAGAGATTAGATTCTGATTCATTGAATGATTCTGTAAACTAGTGTCTTTTATACAGGTAATGAGTACTTGATTAGGAGTATTAATTGAGTAATAGGACTAGTCTATATGCCTCCTGGTCACATAACTGGTCTGTGGGCCCTGAATCATTGCTGGTTGGTAGGGGGTGAAATATTTATTTTTCAATAAAAAATAAATAAATGTTCAAAAATTAATATAATATGATTTTCTAGAATTTTTTTTTAATATTCTATCTCACATTTTCAAGATGGACTTACCCTGAAAATTATAGACCATTCCCATTTTTGTAAGGTGGCAAACTTAGAAAATCAGCTAGAGATGAAATACTTATTTTCCCCACTACATATAATAACCTGAGCAAAAACAAAAAAGGAAACGGGGCAAACTCAAGATAGCAAAATATTTTTTTCAATGATCTGAAATAAAATCATTGCTCGGAAATATAACCAAGAAATAAATAGATAAAATAGCTTAAAATAGGATTTGATTTAAAAAAAATTTAAGCTTTGCTGTTGATCTTGCACAAAACCTTTTATAGCATGTTAATAGTGATATTAGCTGTTTTCTTATAAGGAAACATTTGGCATTTATTGACCAAGCAGCCAGTACTACTTTCAGTTGAAATTTATAAAATCTTTCTCTTAAAACAATTTTTTAAGAAAATAAATTTCTCAAGTCCAGTAACTCTTATTGCTCTTTCCAGTATTGATAGAGGCTTCCTTCCTAACCTTTTATTTGAAGTAGTGTGGAATGTCAATATCTTCATTATGTCATTATTTTCTCTTTAAGTTATATGCGATATCCATTTTAGTTGTTGCTGCTGTTGAAAGTCCTCAGATGATGTGGGTTCAGTTATTTGATACAGTTCTTTGTGATTCTGTAATGCCAGTCCACAATGTTCAAAGAATTAATGACCATCTAACCAAAAATATGAATGCCAAATGTTTCCTTATTAAGAAATGGTTAATGTCACTTTTATCACGCTTTCCAGTAATGATAAAGGTTTCCTTCCTAACATTTATTTGAATTAGTGTAGAATGTCAAAATCTTGATTATGTCATTATTTTCTCTTTGAGTTACATGTGCTATCCATTTAGTTGTTGCTGATGTTGAAATTCCTCAGCTGGTGTGGTTTCTGTTATTTGGTACAGTTCTTTGTTTGTGATTCTGTAGCACCATTCCCAAAGTTCAAAGAAGAATGGTTCTTGCTAAGAATAGAAGTCTTCATTTCCTCAAAGCTATTTTAACCATTAATCTGATGAAGTGGTTGTTTGCAGTTTATAGTTTAGATATTTTTGAACATGTTTGGCACCGTGAATGAATATCCTTAAGAAAGTTTCAATCTCACAACACTGTTAAAGAATATGATTTGAGCTTTTGGTTAATGTTTTTGTTTTGTAGCAATTTGCAGTGTTGGTTGAGACAACCTCTGGCTGATCCATACATTGAGGTATTTGAAATGTTTGGAATTCACTAATCTCCCATCCTGAATTTTTGTCATGGATTCAGCGTATGTGCCATCAGAAGTACTGGATTCAGTGTTTATGTTGTGAATTTAAATTGAAGGAAGAAAGTCATAAATTTATGCATGTATTACTGATACAACAGAGTTCTTAAATGAATTGAAAATATGGATTAAATCCAACAGAACAATTAAATAAGAAACAAGTGGGAAAATCTTTATAAATTTAATAAGTTTATTCATTTAAGATAAAAAAATAGATTTTATATTTATTATTAAAATTCTTATAGTTATAAAAGCCGTCATATTGTTCTTGTTTATGTATAGGTGGGTAAATGTGAAAATATTTGGGCAAGAAGAATTGTGCAATTTAATGACCAAAAATGCATAAAAGAAAAAATGTTGATTCCTTTCCTGTGTAGTATACCAATGTTTTATCAGTATTATTTAGCTGCTTTGAGGATCTTTGGTACCAGAAATTATCAGGGAGTAAATCTTGAAATTCTATTCACAAACTGAACAGAATTTATATGCCTCTCGGTTTGATGCCAGAAACATCTGCTTGCATAATGGCCACATTCCATCTTTTCTGCTCAGGCTATACTACTACTACTACTACTACATACAACAACAACAACAACAACAACAAACTGTTAAAATTTGGCATTCACATAAAAAATAAGGTTTTATTCAATCAGACAATAAAGCTGTAGAGTGAAGTACTTAGTCACTTGTCCCAAACCATCAATTCAGCCAAAGGCTACAAAATATTTTTGTTTGCCATCTTACATTCTGACCAGATCAGAGAGTGACAAAGTGAGAAAGTGCAAAGAAAAATAGAGAGAGAGAAAGAAAGAAAGGAAGAGTGACAAAGAGAGAAAGTGCAAAACAAAGTAGAGAGAGAGGAAGAGAAAGAGCGACTAAGAGAGGAAGTGCAAAAGCAAAAAGAGAGAGAGAGAAAGAGTGACAAAGGAGAAAGTGCAAAGAAAATAGAGAGAGAAAGAAAGAAAGGAAGAGGACAAAGAGAGAAAGTGCAAAACAAAGTAGAGAGAGAGGAAGAGAAAGAGCGACTAAGAGAGGAAGTGCAAAGCAAAACAGAGAGAGAGAAAGAGTGACAAAGGGAGAAAGTGCAAAGAAAAATAGAGAGAGAGAAAGAAAGAAAGGAAGAGTGACAAAGAGAGAAAGTGCAAAACAAAGTAGAGAGAGAGGAAGAGAAAGAGCGACTAAGAGAGGAAGTGCAAAGCAAAACAGAGAGAGAGAAAGAGTGACAAAGGGAGAAGGTGCAAAGAAAAATAGAGAGAGATAGATAAAGCAAGAAAAAAGTGAAGTAAAAAAAACAGTTTTTACTACTAAAGGCAAAAATGTAAATCAATTTTATTTTCCAAGTAAACCTTTAGAGAATGATTCTGTAGCACTCTGTTTTTATACACACACACACACACACACACACACACATATATATAGGGTGTGATGGGTAAATTGTAGCCATTTTATAATTATAATTTCACTCATACATGTTGTTTGTTTTTGATTTTTGTTGACTTCACAGGGTGAATTGGGCACCATCTGTGAGAAAACAAGCAACACTCTGCCAGAAATTTGGAAATGGCATGCTGTACTGCTCGGAAGCTCCATTATGAACATTTCAGAATGTTTGGGTGTCAATTTGAGGATAGTGTAGAGGATTCAGAAAGAGTTGGATGAGTCTAATGGTGATTACGAAGGTATGGTGACTTGGAAAACTAACTCTGATCATTCTGATAAGGAAAGAACTCCCGAATTTATTGGTGAGGGCTTCAGACTCAACACAAATGCATACATCAAGTACCTTGAGGAGGTAATACTGCCCTGGGTCAAGAGGATGTCAGCTGGAAGACTCTATATCTGGCAGCAGGACTCTACACCATGCCACACAAGCAGGAGAACCCGGTCATGACTGTCAGACAATTTCTACAACTACATCAATTCTTACATCTGGCCACCTAACTCGCCAGACTGCTACCTGCTTGATTATTATGTGTGGGGTGCAGCTGAGCGAGAGACCAACAAAATTTCTTATAACACCAAAGATGAATTGAAGGCTAGGATTATGGCAGCATTCACCATCTTAAACAAAACCATCTAGAAGAATTGCCGGCGTTTCCAAAGTCATCTGGTGGTTGTGGTGATTTTATGGAATAAATTTACTCTTTTGCATTTCAAGATATTTTTATGTAATTTTGGTAAATATATCTGTTAAAATGTGATGTCAATGTTCTTTTTCATTTTTGCATAATTTATATAACAATTAATCCATTGCACCATGTATTCCTATATATTCAAACATGTTTCTTTGAATAATATTGACATATTGTGTCTACTTATTTCTATACTGATCCTTTCCAGTTGTCTAATCAGTTTCTTGATGTTAACATGAAATTCATCAAGGAAGGAACCATAGTTCCATAACTCTAATGGATAAATTGAAAATTTTAAGATAATTATAACAGAACACCATTATGCATGATTTTAAAAATCACCATTGCAGGAGAATGCAGATTTTATTGCAATTACAATAAGTCTGTCTTTATAATTTATCCCTGAAGATGATCTTGGAAATGTTTGAAAAGACTTGGTTTAAAAAACTACAGCACTTTCGTTGATGAATTTTATCTTAACGTCAGGATCAGTATAAAAATAAGTAAACACAACATGTCTATATTATTCAACGAAACATATATATATATATATATATATATATATATATATGTATATTTACAATAATCTTCACTCTGTATAAGAACCTAGTGCCACTTGAGGTAGAGAGATACAAAGTAAGTGGCACAACTTATATGAATATGAGTGGAAGATAACGGTTAGACCTAGGTTTGAACAAGTTAAAAATGTAGTGATTGTGAAAGCAACCTCTTTGGAGTCATTTCCCCAAGGCAGTAGTTCATAAGAAGAAGCTGCTTGAGTGGGACCAAGGGAATACAAAAGGAATAGGGATGGTTTGCTAAAGTGTGCATAGCATGATGGGTCTTAGCTGTGAAAGTTAGGACTGGTGAAACTAAAGAGTGTAGTTCATTTTTGCTATGATAAATAAACTCCATGAAGTGCAGTACTAGATTGGTGGCAAGGTCATTTTACAGTTGAAATGGCTATATATATAATTAAGTTTTATGCTAACAGTTTCTTCTATCACACTTATCACATTTGGAACTTTCTTCCATCTTCTTGCTTTACAGTCATCTTTGATCTTCAAATATTCATGTGTAATGTCAATCATTATCATCTGACTTTTTAATTCTTGTTCTTTTCTTGTTTTCTCTCATTAATAGTATTTTTTCCTTGTAGAATCTAACACTCAGTAACTTCTTGTGTTGTAGAGGCAGTATTGCCTTTCTTGGGGTGGAATTATTAAAAAAAATGTAAGTTTTCTTTTGTTGCTTCCAGCCAAATGTCAGCAATCTTTAACCTTTGTGTCTGAAAAAATTGTTGTTTCAAAAGGACAGTTTTTCCCTTGACACTGCAATTATTTTAACTACCTTTTTTCCTCAACAATGTGTTATAAAGCAATGATTAGAATTGTATTAAAACTTAAAAATATGATGAAAGTGAATGCATGCACATTTTGTTCTTGAGAATTTACAACAAAAATATTAAACATTTAAATTTCTTATCTGTCTATATTTCTGAGATGAGGTATTCTAATTATTTGCACTATTTACATTGTTTAGATTGTTATCCTTATCTTCATTGCCATATTCATGCTGTTTCAGCTGCTGTATGCCCTGGCCTTCTCCAGGTGATTGGAATTCCGAACTGAACACTTTATTTCGTCCATTGGGTAGATTATTCTAGTTCCACGTGCCATGCCTCTTCTGGGTGTCTCAGTATACCCTTTAACTCAACTCTCCCAGTTTTTTGTTCACTTCTGTTGTAGCCAGGTATTGAACTCACAACTCATTGGGTCAAGTTACTGGATTTTTACAAACGCTTTTATCCACTGGGTCACCTGTCCTTAAGGTTGAATTCAGGGACTTGACCCTAAGAGATGTGAGTTCAATACCTGGCTATAGCAGAGGTGAACAAAAAACTTAGAGAGTTGAGTTAAAGGGAGATAACTGATAATGAAACATCTGTAAGAGGCATAGTATGTGGAACTAGAACAATCTACCCCAGTAGACAAAATAAAGGGTTCAGTTTAGAAATCGAATCACCTAAAGACAGCTGGAGCATACAACAGCTGAGAACTTTCGAATATGACAACAAAGATGAAGACGACAGTTGTAACAGTGTAAATAATTTACTTTCTTCTTCTTCTTCTTCTTTGTACCGTGTCTTTTCAGGACAGAGTCAATTACAGCTCTCACAAGTTTCCTGTCTTTTGTAGCTCTTAATAAATTACATCTTTTTTTTTTTGCTCCTAGACCTTGTCCCATCATCCATTTACTCAACTTTGCTAGAAGCATATAACACAGATAAAATAACTGATTCTGCATTTTCATACGTTTTTGTATAAAATATTAGGGCATGTGAAGGTTTCCAGCAAATAAAAAAGTAATAGCACCTTTTGCATACACATAGTAGCTTTTTATCTCTTAATGTTATTTTCTCAGTTTGGTAATTTTTTTTTTCTGGGTTTACCATAAATCTGTCTGGAAACTAGTAAGAGTTATTCTCTTGCATTTAATCGCATTAAGCCTCTTTTCTGCACAACCAGTCCAAATGCTGAGAGAGCATTATTTCTTAATGTTATAAAATCATTTTTATTTGTTTTTTGCATCATTGAAAAAAAGGTGGTTAGGATTTTTTTCTCTTCATTACTGTTTCAGCAAAAATCTTTCCCTATTATTAAATCCATTTTTACGATAATACTATTTCTTAAACAGTTTTATAAATAAATGAGGTGTGAATTTAACTAATTTGTTTACCCCATTTTCTTTCTTTTTTTTTTTTCTTTCTGATTTTCAGTTTACCCAGTCCTTCTATATTTGACAGCAAATCAAGAAGAAAACAACTGGGATTCATCAGCATTTGTTCTTCAATCACTTCAACTAATACTCAGTAACAAATTTAAGTATAGAATATTCAGTTTTATCACTCTTGTCAATATAATTTGATGGTGTAAAAGAACAGAGATCGAGTTACACTTGTTAAAAGTTGCACTTCCAGTATCATCAGGAGGTAAAAATCAGTTACATTAAATATAAATTTTAAATATTTCTATAAAAAACCAGTCTGCATAATTTTTATGATGTTAAATTATATTGCTTTTAATGATTTCCTTGATAGTTTCTCCATCAATATATATATAGGTTAACTGAGCCTTGCTTTGCTTTGATGGCTTTCCATGGCCTAATGGTTTGGTATCTCTAATATCGAGGATATCACTACTTTATAAAACCTATAGTGATCCTACATATTAATATAAAACTTGTATTATAAAAGGTGTTTCATTAAGAAGGGTTATATATAAGGGTGTTTCATTAAGATGGATCAAGGTCAGCAGTAAATAAATCAGTGTTATTGGTAAAAATGTGTTATTTAAGTCATGGCAATTATGTGTGAAAAATAATATTGCCCAAATGCCTGCCAAATCTGAAAGAAAAAGAAAAAAAATCATTTAATTCACATTTAAAATCATTTAATTCACATTTAAAATCGGTCCAAGTTATTGGAACATCCTTTATATCAACATATCTCTTCTTTATGTGTTATGTCCCCTCAGGATGTAGATAGTCATGGCTCTCCTCGATTTCTTGTCCTTTGTAGCTCTTAATAAATTTTGTCTTTTCATTATTTCTCCTAAACCCTGTTCCATCATCCATTTACTCAACCTCATAAAGTACATTATGCTTTGTTTTCCTCTGTCCCTCTTGCCTTCAATCTGTCCTGTGAGTATCAGATTTTCTAATCCGGCAATCCTTCCTTATTATATACCCAAGAAATTTCACTTCCTTTTTGTTTCTATTTTCTCTAAAACCATTTCATTGCTCACATGATCACCCCATGGTATGCTCATTATCCTATCCTATAGAACCACATTTCTCAATATTTACATTATTCAGACTATTGCCCTCATCTTTGTCGCCATTTTTATTACAATGTTTCGGTTGTTGTACACGCCGGCCTTCTTCAGGCGGTTGGAATGTCGAACTGAACCCTTTATTTTGCTCACTGGGGTAGACTGTTCTAGTTCCACGTGCTATGTCATTTATCAGTTATCTCCTGTTAATTCCCCTCTCGAAGTTCTCCACCGCCTTAACCAGGTATTGAACTCAGTCTTTGGGTTCTGTCACTGAATCTAACTAACGCCTTTATCCACTGTGCCATGTGTACATAATACCTCATCTCAGAAATATAGACAGAAATGACATTTCTATTGCTTTAAGTCTCTTCTTCATCATCAAGGAGATTGTCTAGCATTCACTGCCATATAAGAGGACAGATATCAGTTTTTTACTCTTTTATTTGTTTCTAACAAAGTTTTTCTGTCTCTTAATACTCTGCTTAGCTTTAAGAATGCATCTTTGGTTATCCCAATTCATCTTCAGATTTCAGTGTTGCACTTACTGTCCTCTGTTAGAACACTTCCCAAATATTTAAATTTTTGCATTTGTTTGATTATTTGTTATATCTGATTTGTAATGAAGCGTCTTTCCTGATTTGAAAAAGGAATACATGTTTGATTCCTTTCAGGTTTATTTTCCTTAGTAGGACTTCTCAGTCAAAAGTTCTACAAATTAATTTCACTGAGATGTGCAATGAAACACATGTACCCACTAAATGTAACGTTTATAGTAATAAGAAATAATGGTGGACTCAAATTCATTGATTGCTTTAAAAATGTCTTTGTTTATGTTTCAGGCAAGAAAATAAAGTTAGCAGGTATAGACTTTGAAATGTACCAATAAAAGATGGGTGTTACCTAAATAGAGTAATTAAGCCTTGCTTTGCTCTGTTAACTTTTCATAGCCTAAAGTAAATTTAAATTAAAAGTGATAACCCTGCTTGTAGAAGGAAATACAGGTTTGATTTATGTCAGGAGGTCCTTTTTATGGAGAACTTCTAAATCTCTCGGCCTGTAGGCATTAATTTCAATGTTTTAAAAAACACACATACACATAAATGTAACATTTATAGTAATAAAACACACACACACTGACATACACCCACCCACACACACACACACATATGTATATACAGACACATACTCATATATATATATATATATATATATATATATATATATATATATATATATATACGTAAAGTGGACATTGAAGTCAACATCCAGAGACAACAGTCTGTTAAATGCAATCATCAGGCCATCGACTGCATTTAGAATGGAACAGACTGTCACCTCTGGGTATTGACTTCAATGTACACCTTTATATTTACACATACTCTATCCCTCACATTGAACACTTTAACCCATAAATATACCAGGCCTCAAACTATATTTTATCATATATATATATATATATATATATATATATATATATATAAAAAGAAAGAACAGATTTATAATCCAGAGTTCTTTAGCATTTATTTTTAAAAACAGTGTTCTATACACAGTAGAGAATATTATTATTATTTAAAAATATGTATTTTTAATTACATATTTTTAAATAATAATTATAATAAAATTATATGTGTGTGTGTGTGTGCATCCAATTATATATATATATGTGTGTGTGTGTGTGTGTATCTACATCCAAATAAATTTTATAAAAATCAACAGATATTGTTAGTCAATTTTAATAAAACTTACTTGAAAGAATTCTTGCTACCTACATTTGACAGATATTCACACACACACACACACACATACACAAATACACATATATTTACATTTTACAGTCATGCACACAAACCCAGGTATATATTTTAAAGTCACACACACACACACACACACACAACACGCGTATGTTTGGTTAAAAAAACAATGAAAGACCATGGTTAAAAATGTCTTAATTTATTTTCCCAATATATTCAAACCATTTAACTTGTTTCCAGTAAATATTTCAATATAAATTGTCTTTGATCATTTCCAAATATCATTTCATCATTTTTATATAACAATTCATTTTTTGTTTTTTAATGAAATATATTTAGTATGGTTGTTTATGAGTTTTGGCAATGGCTTATAAAAGCTACTCAGACATTGGACATTTATATATGTACCAGAAACCAGGAAAACAGTTTGAAATATAGAAAACAAAATCCTTAACATTATATAAACATGTGTAAATGAAAAATTGCTACCTATATACACCCAATATATATATATATATATATATATATATATATATATATATATATATATATATATATATAAAGTGGGGAAAATAAGTATTTCATCCTCTGCTGATTTTATGAGTTTGCCACCTTACAAAAATGGGAATGGTCTATAATTTTCAGGGTATGTCCATCTTGAAGGTGACAGAGAAGATATAAAATAAATTCTAGAAAATCACATCATATTAATTTTTGAACATTTATTTCTTTTTTATTGAAAAAATAAATATTTCACCCCATAGCAAAACATAACTGAGTATTTGGTGATGAAATCCTTATTGGCAAGGACAGCAGCCTGATGTTTCCTGTAGTTGGTTACCAAGTTTTTGCAGATCCCAGGGGGGATTTTGGCCCACACCTCTTTGCAGATCCTCTCCAAATCCTTAAGGTTTGTAAGTTCTTGTTCAGCTCCCTCCACAGATTCTCTAAAGGATTAAGGTCCAGAGACTGACTAGGCCACTCCATTACCTTAATGTGCTTCTTCTTGAGCCACACCTTTGTTGCCTTAGCTGTATGCTTAGGGTTATTGTCATACTGGAACACCCATCCATGACCCATCTTCAGTGTCCTGAATGAGGCAAGGAGGTTTTTCACTCAAGATTTCCCTGTACATGGCCCCATCCATCTTTCTCTTGATCCAGTGTTGTCATTCTTGTCCCCTTAGCAGAGAAACAGCCCCAAAGCATAATGTTTCCACCACCATGCTTAATGGTTCGGATGGGGTTTGTAGGGTCAAAATCAGCTTGTCTTTTGCTCTAAACACAGTGAGTCAAGTTGATGCCAACTAGCTTAATTTTAGTCTCGTCTGACTATTACACTTTCTCCCAACCCTCCTCTGAATCATCTAGATACTTATTTTCAAACTTCTGGTGGCCCTGTACATCTGCCTTCTTGAGTAGGGGGACCTTGTGGGCACTACATGATTTCAGTCCACTACGACATAGTGTGTTACTAATGGTTATCTTGGTGACTGTGGTCCCAGCTACCTTGAGATCATCAACAAGCTCTTGCCATGCAGTTCTGGGTTGTTTCCTCAACTTTCTCATCATCAGGTTCACTCCACGTTGGGAGATTTTGCATGGAGCTCCAGACTAAAGGAGACTTACAGTCAATTGGTATGTCTTTCATTTTCTTATTATCGTACCAACAGTTGACTCCTTCTTACCTAGCAGCTTGCTAATCATCTTATAGCTCATTCCAGTCTTGCGCAGGTATACAATTTTGTCCCAGATGTTCTTAGACAATTCTTTCATCTTGCCTATTTTGGAGAGATTAGATTCTGATTCACTGAAGGATTCTATGAACTAGTGTCTTTTATACAGGTAATGAGTACTTGATTAGGAGTAATAATTGAGTAATAGGACTAGTCTATATGCCTCTTGGTCACATAACTGGTCAGTGGGGCCTGAATCATTGCTGGTTGGTAGGAGATGAAATATTTATTTTTTCAATAAAAAAGAAATAATGTTCAAAATGAATATTATGTGATTTTTTAGAATATTTTTTTATATTCTGTCTCTCACTTTCAAGATGGACCTACCCTGAAAATTATAGACTGTTTTCATTTTTGTAAGGTGACAAACTCAAAAAATCAGCTGGAGATGAACTACTTATTTTCCCCACTATATATATATATATTCAAACATGTTTAGTTGAATAATATTGACAAGTTCAATCTATCCAATTTTTTATGAACTCATTCAAATTTCTGAATTAGTTATTATATAACTGCTAAATGTGCCAAAATTCATATCTTATTTTATTTTATTTTTTCCCTGAATACTTTTGAATATTCTTACATTTGTTTTCAAGAATTTTGCTTTGTGTATGATTATGTAACTATTTCTGGTTAACTCTGGCATTTTCATGTTGGAACCATTTTCAAGTCAGTCAAAGTGATGTCATTTAAAAGGTCAAAAAGGAATTTTTATTTGTATTATTTTCAAAACCCACTTCAGTATACGATTCCATAGAGAAATATATCTTATTTAATGTTGGCTGCATCTCTTGTATTACAGCAGCAATCAATGAACAACATTAAATTCTTACATTAGATACACATGCACTACACACTCTCATAGATTGACTTGTCATTTGTCAAAAATTAGTGAAATTTGCATACTGTTATAAATCAGCAAATAAAAATAAGCAAAATTATATTGACATAAGACAAGTTTTAGTATATAACACCAAAATATTATATAGGACACAATGCAAAGAATGACTCAAAATTCTGAAGGCTGTTGTAATACAAGAGAAGCAGATAGAAAATGAAAACATAATGGTTACTTATACTTAACATCAGAAAAAGAGATCTGTCTATATTTCTGAGGGGAAGTATTATATACACTATTTACTATCGTCATCATCTTATTTATCATATTTATCACAAAGCTTCGGCTGTTGTATACTCCAGCCTTCTTCATGTGATTGGAATGTCGACCTGAACCCTTTATTTTGCTTGCTGGGGTAGACTATTCTAGTTCCACGTGCCATGTCAAATAGATGTCAGTTATCAGTTATCTTCTATTAATTCCCCTCTCCAAGTTCTCCACCACCTTAAACAGGTATTGAACTCACTCTTTGGGTCCTGTTACTGGATCTAACTAACGCCTTTATCTACTCTGCCATATTTCCTTGAAGACACATAAAGGGTTCAGTTTGACATTCCAACCATTTGATGAAGGCCAGAGCATACAATGGCCAAAACATTGTGATAAATATGGTAACAAAGATGAGGATGATAAACTGAACAATGTAAATAGTGTACAGAAAAAGAGAGTTGAAATTTCTAGGGCACATAATGAGGATAGAGGGTTTTTGAAAAATTTGCCACTCACAGGACGTACTGGAGACAAGATGAGCAGAGGAGAGCAACACATAACCTAGCGAACTAGCTTTTGTGGTTGGTTTGGAGACTTAGCAAAAATAGAAACTTTACTAACAGCTACAAAGGAAAAGAAATTGTGGAGAGCCAAGATCGCCAACTTTTATAGAAGAAAAAGAAGGCCTGTGCTTCAGCCATTCATCTGGGACTTGTGACTCTATCATTTGTACTCATGAATGAAGCAAGAATTCCAGTATCCACTAAAGACACAATTACACTTTTTTTGCATGTCTGCATTTTTTCCTACTTACCTTCACCCAATACAAGGTCACTCAAGGTAGAAGATTACTGAGTGATATTGTTGTAAGAAGGAAGAAGTAAGAAGTGAATATTATAATATGTAGGACAGGTATTTGCTACCCTAGACTTGATTGTAATTGTTGTCGAAGCATCCTCTCAGGAGATTGTTCACCAAAGTAACAGTTCTGAGTGGAATTTACTTGTTGTCAAAGAATGCAAAGGGAATTACAATGATTTGACACAATGAAGCTGGCATAGTATGGCGATTTAAGCCACAAATAATATCAATACAGGAAGAACATGGAACACAAACTGAAAGTTAAAAGGAATATTATTGAAATTCATATATACAAATACTATAGAAATAGTAGTTCTTGTTGTAAACAAATTGTTCTGTTTGTGGCTATATTATAATCAAACAATAAGTCCACTTAACTGAAGACCTTGGTTTTGCAGAATGGTTTCATTTGCATACTAATATAGTACAGCTCTCATGTTAAAGTGCAGGTAGAATCAGAGATGATTTTGACATCCTGTGCCTGGCAGATGTGGCAGAAAAGAGGAAGAGAAACAGAACAGAATAGCGTTCTTTATAATTGGCGCCAACATATTTTGGTTAGTAATTGGTTGGTTTGATGCTATACATGATTTAAGAGAGTGCAGTTTACCAAGGGTGATAACTCATTTACATAACATATATTTTTCTTATAATAGTGAGTCCCAGCTGTGAAGGTCTGAACTGGTAGAACTAAGGAATGTAACTTGTTTGAACATTTGCCATAGTAATGGTGATAGAATAGTGAGAGGCTAGCAGTGTTTTGTCTGTGTGATGGGGTGGAGGCTTGCAGGGTGGGAAATACATCATCACCCATGATGCTAAATAATTGTTTTTGAACTATGTGACATCTGCACAGCATTGTCTTCATTATTGGTCTGATCTGGCACTTGCAAAGATAGAACATGGCAGCAGGCGTTAAATGAAAAGTTGTGAATGCTTATAAAGTGTGGTATTTGAACAATGCCAGAAGGCCCTAGCAGACAGGTGTCTTCAGAAAACAAGTGTAGCTGGCCATGAAATGCAGAACTTAGGATGTCAAGTAATCCACCTCCTGTTATCTATCCCGATTAACACATTTTCAGATTTTTCATTTTGAGGAGAATGCTGCAAGCAGTAACATGAGTTGCAGTTTTATCTGCACAAGATAAAATCTTCAAAATCTGTGTATGAAATAACTGTATTCCCAAGTCTTTAAGAGTCTCCCTATACATACCTGTGAGGAGACCAACATCTCTACTGATATGTTCCATGGTTCCATCCTTTGCTGTTTGCCATTTTTGCTGATATTAAATTTAAATGCATACATACAATATATATATATATATATATATATATATATATATATATATATATATATATATATATATATATATATATATATATATATATATATATATATATATATTCATGAATTATTCACACAAAAACAAAAGCAAAAGGTTAATGATTTAATTGGCGAGAAATCCATCATCGCAAACAATTCAAATAATATACAAAAACCTCCGAATCCATTATGAATGAATTGATCCTTTAAATAACTGATCCAAGTGCGACTTTTGGATAATAAGTGCGACATTACTGTAATTATTGAACAATATAATTCATGCCACTTTGACAGAAAATTTACCAGTAAAAAATTCATTCATCACCATATTTATACGAACGCACAACCTTTAAAAATTTAAAATCAAACTCAGCGTTGCTACTGCGCGCTCCAAAAATAATAACTCATTTTCAATAGCATTTTCGGATACAACAATACATATATTTTCGTTGTCCTCTTATTACTAAGAGAAAAAACAAGAACAACATCTATTCTATACCTGAAGATGTCTGTAGGAACAGACGAAAGCTTGTAGTAAAAATAAGAACTAATATGGCAGAAATTTATTGAAACAAGGATCAATTCATTCATAACGGATTGGGAGGTTTTTGTATATTATTTGAATTGTTTGCAATGATGGATTTCTCGCCAATTAAATCATTAACCTTTGCTTTTGTTTTTGTGTGAATAATTCATGAATTTGTAAATTGATTGCACGTTTATCGTAATATATATATATATATATATATATATATATATGTACATGCACACACTTATGGGATTCATTGACTAAGTGGTCAGTGCTAGTTTTGGTTGAAATTTATGAAATCTAGATAGATATGAAGAAACTGAGATAGATATAAACAAACTAAAATAGATAGATACGAACAAGCTGAGATAGATAGATAGATAGATAGATAGATAGATAGATAGATAGATAGATAGATTGAAGTAGATAAATTGATAGAAAAAAAGGATAAACAAAAATGTAAACAGACGGATGGATAGATATGAACAAACTGAGATAGATAGATAATGAACATATTGTGATAAATAAACAGATAGCTAGCTAGCTAGCAAGATAGATGAAATGAACAGATTGAGATATATAAATAGATATATATAAGCAAATAGTACAAGTTCAGATAGACAGATAGATTATGTGCAAACTAAGATAGCTATGAACATCTATTATCTTATATCTATATAAAATGAGTTTCCAAGACATAAGATGCAAATTCAAGTCTCATTGGAGATGTTTCTTTATTATAATTTCATGCTATGTAGATAGTTGAAGCGTGGATCAATTTGGAATGTGTTGATAAAAAGAAGATGAATCATTAACATATCAAAATTTGTTTTGACAACTCATTTCATTCTTTGTATTACCGATTGTTGCTATCACAACATTCTAGTTACCATGACCATGCATGCTCTGAAGTATCATAACATTTTCTTTTAGCTGTATAGTCAATAAGGTTAGCAACCAAGACGGTAAAGACATAGTTCTAATGGTAATATAAGCTTTCATCAGAAAATGTTCATTGACTGAACAGGCATTACTATTTCAGTTGAAATTTATAAAATCTTTCTCTTAAAACAATTTTTCAGGAAAATAGTTTTCTCGAGTCCAGTAACTGTTATTGTTCTTTCCAGTATTGATGGAGGTTTCTTTCCTTTTTTTGTTTGAAGTAGTTTGGAATGTTAACATCTTGAATATATCATTTTCTCTTTGAGTTACATCTTCTATCCATTTTAGTTGTTGAAAGTCCTCATATGATGTGGTTTCTGTTGTTTGGTACAGTTCTTTGTGATTTTATAGCACTATTCCCAAAGTTCAAAGAAGAA
>CAHIKZ030003326.1:5200000-5205000 GCA_903632075.3 Acanthosepion pharaonis
CTGGAATTTGAACTTGATTCTCTGATTTCTGCTTCCAATCTGTTATCCATTACACCGCAATGCACATCTATTCTTAAGAATAGATATACTTAAAATTTAGTCATGGTTTAACATTACAATTTTACAAAATAACTTATAACTAATTTTACAAAGATAAAAATTTTACTTGCAGTGTCTCTGGTGCACACTGTTACTCTCTTAATACCATTGGCTGCATTTGTAATTTTGTATTTCATTTCTTCAAGTTTATATTTGTTAAGAAGCAGAAGTGTGCAACAAGGTGTAAGAGACAAAAGCAGAGGTTATGACATGTCTGCCAACAATGACAAGTTAAAACATTGTTTTACAGAACAAGAAAAAGCTTTTTCTTTGCTCACTCTCCAGTTGGTCTTTTTTTTGTGTGTGTCTAAAAAAACAAAAAAGGAAGTAATTTTGCATCATCAAAGACTGAAATCTGTACAGAGTTTTAAAAGGCATTGCAAAACTATGAAACATAAAAGCACTGACTTTGTAATTTAAAAAAAAATGTGGTCAGGTGACAGAAAGACTCCGACAAGACTGATTATCTCAGTATCAGTTGTAACTATTGTTACCTGACATCCTTTGCAACAAACATATTGTATCAAAATTCTATATTACAATATCATACCTTAATTCCAAGATTTGTTTTATCATTGTTATAACAACATCAGTAATGTTGATTATGACTATGATGATTGTAGGCATTTCAGGTTCCACTATGAATGCTGGAAGCAAAATGAATCCAGCAGGGAGTTTGAATAATAAAGTTATTAAGTCATCTTTGCATTGCATTCACTTTTCATCTGCCAGTCTCATAATTATTTATCTTTCCACCCTAAGCTCAGTGGAACAATCATCAAAACTAATGTTTCTCCACTGGTGTTCCCCAGAACCCTAGTGTTCCACAAGAGGTCACTAGGGGTTGCATGAGAAACTTTGATAAATAGGCTAATGCATTTTTGAGTAATTTTTGGTTAATTTTATATTTATAATTTTAGTATACACATACGCCATATTGTTGGAAAAAATTTGGCTCTTATAATAAAGGATTCAAACTCTTATAGAATTTAAAATTATAATCATCAAAGGGAATGTATTTAGTGATGTCTATACAGCATCAGTCTGAAACCACTTTGAGCGGTTATTAGACAGGATCTGTATGTGGTGGATATGTATATCATTTATAGAAACTATAACTCAAAAAAGTCACTGACTGAGCCCTATTCAGTTTCTTTTTCACTTTTTCTTTTCAACGGCCACTACCTTCAAGGCCCAGCTCAAAGGACTACTCACAAACTTTGTGGCCTGCCCTGGCAGCTTGAGATTTCTTGTTCCTTGTAGGAACAAGCATAGGAATCTTCCTTTGAGACACTTACCAAAGGAAAACTACTCACAAGCCTTACTGCAGAAGACATATACTAATCCTAGCAGTTTGACACTCAGATTTCTCATTCCTTATGGAAACAGGCAGAGAAATCTCTCTCAATGAAACATCCACTCAAGGGTAGAACTTTGTTAACTGGGAAACCTAACTCTTTTTCCCATAGAATACTACTATTTTTCACCCTCTTTCAACCACAAATAAAAGCTGTTAAACTGTTATTTCAAGCCTTGGGTTTGTTCATTCCACTCTATAGACTGGTGAGCACACACAAAACCGGAAAAAATTCCTACACATTGAATGATTAACTTGAGTATAGGATGCATACATAATGTCCTTATATTATGTTTTCCATGTGAACGACAATAAAAATATAAAAGAGATAGATATTAATAATGATGCATAATACTTTTTATGCAGGTGTTTCCTGAGACATGAAAACTATTTCAAGGGTTCCACAAGGGCAAAAAGCTTAAGAAACGTTGATCTAAACTCCTTTTGTACTGCAGATATTGTTACAATAATGTTTCAGCTTCCTCATTCCATAGCTTTTTTCAGGTGTACAATCTGGAAGGAAAGAAAAAGCATTCTTTATTTAGCAGGGAAGGATTTGGGAACATCTTTTTTCTATAAATTAGAATTATCTGTGATACATGGTCAGCATGTCTGTGCATATCGTTTTCCTGGAAATAAAGTGAACCGTCCAATTTATCAAGTACTTGTCAGATCTTGACTTTCATATAGAATGGTGCCAAACACATTCAAAAATATCTAAACTCTCAGCCATATACAACCACAATCTCAGATTGAAGGTAGCTTTGAGCAAATGAAAACTGTAGGTCTTAGCAAGGACCATCCATTTCATGGACTGGCATGAGAGAATCATAAACAAAGAACTGTATCAGATAACAGAAACCATATCACTTGAGGACTTCCAACAGCAGCAACAATGAAAATGTAACTGTAAGCGAAAATAATGATGTAATGATCACATTGACATTCCACACTACTTCAAACAAAGTTAGGAAGAAAACCCTGATCAGTACTGGAAAGAGCAATAACAGCTACTGGAAATCTATTTTTCTGAAAAATCGTTTTAAGAGAAAGATTGTATAAATTTCAACTAAAAGTAGAACTGGCTGTTCAGTGGTATTTACTCATTCCCCCACGAGAATGAGATGTGACACAAGGTCAGATTAATGTGGGGTCCCGAGTGCATACACTCGGACAGGGACAAAAATTCCCTCAGCTCCCGCAACCGTTGGTTGTGCTGGCCTCGGTGCGAGCACCGATCCCTCCCTCTTGTGCAATGGGAGTGCGCGTCCTCAGGCAGCTGTTCCCTAGGGCTGGGCACATCTTCAGTATAATTTTCCTCAGTTGCCCCTCTGTCCTTTGACAGAAAAGCCCCTGAGCGCACTCTGTCCAAGGACAGAGACGCAACTGAGAGATGATAAGAAAATGTGAAATTACCCCAAAAGAGGAATTTACACAACTGTTCAGTCAATGAATTTTTTCTGATGAAATCTTATATTACCATTAACATTATGTCTTTGCTGTCTTAGTTTCAAGAGCTTATTAACAGCTTATTAACTATACAACTAAAGAAGATTGTAGAAACTTCTTTTATAACCCAACATCAACAATACAAAGAATAAATTGAGTTGTCAAAACAAATTTTGATATGTTAATGATTCATCTTCTTTTTATCAACACATTCCAAATTGATCCACGCTTCAACTATCTACATAGCGTGAAATTATAATAAAGAAACATCTCCAATGAGACTTGAATTTGCATCTTATGTCTTGGAAACTCATTTTATATAGATATAAGATAATAGATGTTCATAGCTATCTTAGTTTGCACATAATCTATCTGTCTATCTGAACTTGTACTATTTGCTTATATATATCTATTTATATATTTCAATCTGTTCATTTCATCTATCTTGCTAGCTAGCTAGCTATCTGTTTATTTATCACAATATGTTCATTATCTATCTATCTCAGTTTGTTCATATCTATCTATCCGTCTGTTTACATTTTTGTTTATCATTTTTGTCTATCAATTTATCTACTTCAATCTGTTCATTATCTATCTATCTATCTATCTATGTCAATCTGTCCATATCTATCTATCTATCTATCTATCTAAAGTGATGAGCAGAAGAAATTAAAGTTTTAAATATTGTTTTAAATATTCAGGAGTCAGATCTGTGATAATTTAGGACTTTAATGCATGTTGTCATTTTCACATCAATACAGATCTACTGGTGGTGTAGTTTGAAATGAGAAATTGGAGAGCCAATTTCAGTCTCTTACATCCAAATAAACTTGGGAAATGGTATGAATGCATCTCCTCTCCCCAGATAAATGGTAGAATCATTGCAATTTTTTTAAGCTCTTAATGTAATATCTACTCACTAAAAGAGAATTGTTCTTACTATCCAAAATATTTTTCAGCTTCAAATAATAAGGGTTGATAAGCCATAACAAATGTTATGAGCCACTTGGCACTGTTCAAGTCTAATATATTCACAGATCAAGATGCACATGATCAAATGCAGACTGCATAAAATCTTGTGCATCCAACTTGTGTTTTTAGCATAATTGATTTGTTTCAGAATTGGAAGGGTATGTTTGGAGAAGAGGAAGAAAATTATCAAAATAACATGAGAATAAGTCAATGTGAAATTGTTACACATCTTGCAATATCAGGATGTGTTGTCCTACTTACCCAGAAGAAGGATATTTATTTGGGGATCATTTTAGGTGATGAAAAGGAGAAATTAGACAAAAAAAATCAAAGAAAGCCAGTGAGATCATCCATAAACAATTCAAAATTATCATCTCGTTCATCAAGCGTCAGTTTATACAGCAAGAACAATACTGCATGAAAATACCATCAATGGATGCATTGCAGCAATAAAAACATCCTTAACCAAAAAAGCATTGAATGACAACAGATAACATACCTGAAAATACATTCTCATAAATTTAGAACTTCTTACATATTTTTTATATTTAATCACTTCACTCAAAGCAAGGTAGTAATGCGACTTGAACGTAAGTGGGGTTACAAGGAGTGAAAGTGAAAGAGAATGAGAAGACTGATAATGAGGAAAGAACAAAAATGGAATAGGGTTCAAGATGATGGAAGATGGCGATTGACATTGCATTAAAATTTTTGAAGATTGTAGTTATTAGGGAAGCAAGAAATTGGAAAGGAGTTCCACATGTGGAAAGTGTGAGAATAGAAACTGTTAGAATAGAACTTATGGTAACATCTAGTGATTTCAACAGTGAGACCTAGTTGCCAATCTAGTAACACATTTAAATTCATGTAGTTGAGACACCAGAGAAAAAAGTATTGTCAGAGCAGATGTCATGAAATTATCTGTAGAAAAGACAGAGGAAAGCTATGACACATCAGTAAGAAAGTGATTTAGTTGAGACATCAGTAAGAAATATAGAAAATTTTAAACAATATTTATATATATATATAGATATATATATATATATATATATTGTTAGCAAGATATCATATAGATAGGTAAAGTAAAATCTTAAATAAAGAAAATTTTAGATATAAAAGAAAG
>CAHIKZ030003326.1:5207500-5252500 GCA_903632075.3 Acanthosepion pharaonis
AAAATATACCTACCTTATTCTTATAACAATTTTAAAGTTTCAACAGAAATCACAAAATGGTTTGGAATATAGAAAAAAGAAACAAAAGTATCCTTAACATGTAACTTTCATTTAGCCTTTAACCAAACTTGAATATATATATAAAGTTTATAAGTATTATCACATCAAAACGACATGATTTTATATGACTGGCAAATAACTTAACATGCTTAAAATGCCCCCCTCCTTCATGTTCAATATAATGCTGAACCTTATCAGCGCAACGTCTACAAACCATTTGACACATTTCTACATTAATTACAGAAAATTTCTCAGAAATTATATTTTTTTTGTTTTAATTCAGGAATTGTTTTCAGTTTGACCCTGTGAACAAGATCTTCCAATACACACACACATACATATCTATGCACACATACATGCACATACACAAAAATACACACACACACACACACACACACATGTACCCATATATATTTATGTTTCATTGAATATGATGGGCAAGGAAAAGATTTTATTCTGTTTTTCTAAAAGAGAAACTGAATAAAAACATCAATATATATACATTTATACTTATATCCATCTTTCTCTCTCTATACTAGACCTGGTTTCTTTAATATTTCCCCCTTTTTAGCGAGATTAATGCTCGACAAGCATACACATAAAAATTTTAGATCCTAATAGAATTCTTTTCATTTTCTTTTTCATTCAAAATAATCAAAAATTTTTAGGAATATGTTTTGAAAGCGTCACCCATGTGACGACAACATGACCATGCTAAACGGAAAGCTGATCATTTTAAAAATTTTCAGTTATCTGTTTTGGATAAGACTTGTTTTTTCCATGTCCATCGTCTTTGTCAAATTGAACTGAATTGTATTTTAATGAATATTGTCCTGAAGAAGGTTTATTAAACCGAAATGTCAGACGTCGACATTTCATTCATTTTAAACAACATAATTGCATTTAAGGATTTTTGTTTGTTTTTTCCAAAAATTTTTCTTCATATATATATATATATATATATATATATATGTGAAAAATATATACAAAATAGGAAAGAACTCCTCTTATGTAGCGTGTTGGAATCACATTTTTAAATAAATCATTATATATTTATATATATATATATATATATATATATTTAAAGGAAAGCATATATATATATATATATATATATATATATATATATATATATATATATATATATATATATATATATATATATATATATATATATATATATATATATATATATATATATATACACTTAAAGGAAACATTTTGTGAAAGAACATTTTTGTTCTGTTTCATTTGCAAAATCTGGGCTGTCCACAGGGTAAAAATACCTACATGAATATAATCTGATTGTTGTGAAATCAATGATTTCATGGATTTTACCTTGGTAAGGAACATTGTGTCCCACATTTTAATCTCCAAAGGGCATAAATTTCTGTGTTTGATTACAATCACTAAATTTTATTTCAGATTTTTATATTTTGTATTTTTTTTTCCTAACTTTTTTTCTTATTTCCTGCAGACTTTTCTCCCTGTAATTTATAGACTTTGACGTGCGTTATTGATTTTAGAGATTGTAAAAAGATAAAAAAAAAAGAAAAAAAAAAGAAGAAAATGTTTGGAATTAAATTCTTGCTATTACTCTGTCTGCCAAAGACAAATTCCCAAAATTAGCTGTTGCCAAAGGCATGGATCAACTGATAAGCCCCTGCAGTCGAATTATTATTTTTGTGGAGGGGGAGACATTTTCTCTTACTTTTTATTTTTTATTTTTAATTGTTTTTCTTGTGGTAGTAGTGGTGGTTGGGATGCTGGTCTTTTTTTTTTTTTTTTTATATGTGGCTATTCAATTTTATTGCTTTTTATAGAACTGCTCAAGTAATTTATTATGTCTGGTCTTTTTTATCTTTGTGACCACCCCAACCTCCAACTCGTGAAATCATAAATCACTAAAGATCATAACAAGGAAGTAAAAATATATGCACATTCACAGTAGATCATATAAATGCTCAGGCATAAATACATATACTCACACATTAACATACTTAAATGCATCAATAACAATTGGTGTTTGTCAGTCCTAAAATCATTCATTGTATTCAAATATACTATCAAAAATAACATGGATTTAAATGTCTATACCTACATAAACTGATACATTTATATAAGTATAAGTATGTACATGTACAAGGGATTTCTAAAAAGTTTTCACCCCAAGCCATTTCCAAAATAACCAGACATCAGAATTTATTAAGTACTTCTTTTCAGCATCTCATCATGGTAATGAGCAGGGTCTTGAAAATTCCTTAAACTTTTGGTTGATTGATTTTTTGACATATAAACCTTTGTTGGGATATTTGATGTTGAATTTTGTAATGGGCACCCAATAAGGACTGAATTACTTCTACAGTCACATCACATGATCAGGAGCCCCTGTAACTCATCAGAGTCATAGGGACATCATATGTGCTGTAGCTGCAGCAGAAGTGGTGTATCTTTGGCAAGATAGCCTAATGAAGCTCAATCCTCCCCAGGCTGGTTTGAATTCAGAGTTTTCCTTCTCCTAGATCGGTTGTCACTCAAGTTTATAGAACCCAGTCTGTCCTGCTATTTACCCATAGCTGGGGGGAGAAGAAATGGATTTCATGCCTTTCCAAAGGGTATAAGCATGTAAGTGAATGTGATGAATTTCACTGGAATTCAAACAATTCCTCAATCTAAGCCGCAATCCATTACTTCACTATGCCTCCGTACTCTACAGTAGTAAAGGCTAACCAAACTCGCCTCATTATGAAAACACTTTCAAATGATCACCCACATTATAAAATCAGTATTTTACTGAACAAGCAATTGAATATTGATTTTGGAACTAGAGAGTTTTTCAGCACACCCTCATATATATACAGGGTATAATGGGTTAATTTGTTGCCATTTTATATTTTTACATTTGCTCATGAGCGTTCTTTGTTTTTGATTTTATCAACTGCATTGTATAGTAGGGTCAGTTGGGCAATGTCTTTGAGAAAAAGAGCACCATGACACAGTTCACTCCACCAGAAAATTGGAACCTCCCACAAAACCTCCCATATGAACCTTCCAGAGTATTTGGGTATCAAGTACAATGCAGAGGATTCAGAAAGAGTTGGGTGATATATCCAGTCAACATCATGGAGTTTGGAGTGATCACTAGTGATGGCGACATTATGCCTCCATTCATCTTCCCACAGGACCTCACACTCAACAGAGACCTACATAAAGTGCCTTGAAGAGGTAGTGTTGCCCTGGGTGAAGAATGAAGAATGGGTGAAGAATGTGGTTGTTAGAAGACCCTATGTCTGGCAACAGGTCTCTGCACCATGCCATACAGGCAGGAGAACCCAGTCATGACTGTCAGGCAATTTCTGCAACCACATCATACCTTACATCTGGCCACCTAACTCCTCAGACTGCAAACCCTTTGATTATTATTTGTGTGTCACAGTTGGGTGAGGGACCCACAAAACTCCTTGTAACACCAAAGATGAACTGAAGGCAAGGATTATGATAGCATTCACCAACTTAAACAAGGAGACCATCCAGAAGAGATGCAGGAGATTCTGAAGTCATCTGGAGGCTGTTGTTAAAGGCAATGGCGATTTTATTGAATAAATTTACTCTTGAGTATTTCAAAATATGTTTGTGCAGTTTTGGTAAATATATCTGTTAAAATGAGATGCCAGTGTCATTTTTATTTTTGTGCAATTTAGATGACAATTTATCCATCGCACCTTGTATATATATATATATATATATATATATATATATATATATATATATATATATATGCTAAAATATCAAATAAGGACATATAGGAAATTTAAATAAGTTTAAATAAAAGCCAGACATGTTAAATCTATATACATTCACTGTGTCATGCGAAATAATTTTTTCTCTTTAGAATCTATCTTACATATCTATAAATCTACCATTCATCTATGCTTAGAATATTGCTGCCACATATGGTCCATGCCCCTACTATTTACCAAAATATATTTGATAAAATCCAAAGAAAAATCAGAATTATTATTATATCTGGTGGCTTGCTTTCAATATCTTTCCCACCATCCTAAGGTGTCTCTGTGTCTTTTCTATAAATATTTTCATGGTAATGGTTTGGATGAGCTCTTTACCATGGTGCTTAGACTTTTTGAATTTAAGCACAGTACTAGACTGGTATTGAGATCTTATCAATTTACAGTTGAGCTGGATACATGTAACCCTAAATTACATGCTAGCAGTTTTTTCTTTGCACTTCTCACTTGTGAAACTCCCTTCCAGCTCCATTATTTCCAGCCAGTTATAATCTGCAAAAATTTAAATGCAATGTCAATCACTGTTCTGAATACCCTTTATCTCTTTCTGCTCATTATTAATGTTTCTGTTCCTAATTATTCCACACCCAGTAACTCCTTGTGTCTTAGTAGCTTTTCTGCCTTGCATGGGGTGATACCAATGAAAACATTGTTTATTTACACTATTTATTTTATTAGATTTTTTAGTGGAATGGTTAGAAAAACATTGCTAATTGATTCAAACTTTATAAAATGGTAAATAATAAGGATTTCATTATAGTTGGTTCACATATTTTTAGAATTTAGTAAATGTTTATAAATTTCTGAATAAAAAATTGCTCTCATATTTATTTCTTCATAAATTGGTAAATGATCACTATTGCTTGTATCAGTTTTAACACAATTGTATAAGTTATTAGAATGTTGTAAAATTATTCTTGTAAATAAACAATCTAACAAAAAGTGTTTAATATTTTTGTTGTAAATTCCCAAGAATAAAGAAAATGTATAAATTCTTTTTTTTAGGTTTTATTAACATTTTAATCATAACTTTTCAAAACAATAATTATTACTGAGTAGTGAAGGCAGTTAAAATAATAGCAGTGTCAAGGAAAAAACTATCCTTTAAACACACTGTTTCTTGTAGGCATAAACTTGTTATAACCCTAATGAAATAACAGAAAGATTTATGGATGTCATAAGTTATTATTTTCATCCAAACAGCTGTAATTCTTATCAGCAGAAATCATCTTCAAAAATATTATATGAAATTAGTAACAACTGATTTACTCTGTGACTATTGTTAAACAAAGTTATTTAGGAGCAGAAACACACAGACCCAACTATACTCTAACACACATTCACACACTTATCTAAACATACATATAACAGCAGTAGGGTTGAAGGTTCTGCTTAGCACTATGTATGGGAGTTCTGGATGGTCACAAAACCTTGCAAAGAAACAGTATTAATCAAGACTTGCATATGGATGCCATGCATCATGGTGCCAAACCTGTTTAAAAATATCTAAACTATCAGCTGTAGACAACTGCATTCTAAGATCAATGGTTGGAAATAGCTTTGAGCAATCGTAGCAAAAACCATCCTTTTTTAACATTGTGGACTGGCACTTCAGAATCACAAACAAATAATAAAAAACAAATATTAAAAAACCATATCACTATCAACAGCAACAACAACCAAAATAGATAACACATGTCACTTGAAGAGAAAATAATGAAATAATCAAGATGTTGACTTTCCACACTACTTCAAATAAGAGGTTAGTAAGGAAATCCTTGACAATACTGGAAAGAGTGATAACAGCTGCTGGACTTGAGAAATCTATTTTTCTGAAAAATTGTTTTAAAAGAAAGATTTTATAAATTTAAAATGAAAGCAGTACTGGCTGCTTAGTCAATGAATACCAAATATAATTTTCAGTCCATCTTGTAAGTGAGGGATTATAAAAAAATTCTAGAAAATCACATTATATTAATCTCACTTTCTCCAGTATCTGTCTATATTTCTGAGATGAGGTATTATGTACACTATTTACATTGTTTGGACTATTGTCCTCATCTCAAGGACACATGGCACAGCAGATAAAGGCATTAGTTAGATCCAGTGACAGGACCCAAAGAGTGTGAGTTCAATACCTGGTTAAGGCAGTTGAGACCTTGGAGAGGGGAATTAACAGGAGATAACTGATAACTGACAGCCTTTAGACATGGCACGTGGAACTAGAACAGTCTCCCCCAGTGAGCACAATAAAGGGTTCAGTCCGACATTCCAACCACCTGAAGAAGGCTGGAGCGTACAACAGTCGAAACTTTGTGATAAATATGGCGACAAAGATAAGGACAATAAAGAAATAGTGCTCACTTTCTACACCAATAACCATTATACAACCTGCACTTACTTGTGATATCATAGGTAGGACTCATTAAAAACAACCCAATAATATCATAGGTAGGATTTATTAAAATCATCCCAATTATATTATCGACAGGATTTATTAAAAACATCCCAATGTTATGATAGGTAGGATATATTAGAAACATTCTAATGTATATCATAGGTAGTATTTATTAAAAACATCCCAATTACATCGAAGATATGATCTAATAAAAATATCTCTATGCTATCATAGGTAGGATTTAGTTAAAAAAAAAATTGCTTTTCAAAAACTTATAAAAACTTAAACAATGTTAAATTAAAAAGTAATTCGAAAAGCCCTAAAATTATTGAAAATCGATTTGTTTTTGATCAAAAACAACTGATTTTAACAATTTTCATCGTTTTATATGAAGTTATATTAAAAAATGTTTTACTACATCCCAGTTATATCCAAGATAGGATTTATTAAAAAATCCCAATGACATCATAGGCAGGACTTATTATAAACATCCCAATGATGTCATAGATAAGATTTAATAAAAACATCCAATTGATAACCTAAATAGGATTTATTAAAAACATTGAAGTGATATCATAGGCAGGATTTATTAAGCATTTGCTAATATTTAGTGATAACAAATTTCTCTCAGTGATCAAAATACAGTAAAATAATAATAAAAATTACGGTTGTATTTTAGCTCTCCATGTAAAAAAGCAGTGCAGACTTTTATTTGTTAGAAATATTTTTACATACATAAAAATGTCTAGCATTCAAAAATTCATTTAAAATGCCTATGAAAGCAGTAGAGAATTTTATTTTTTAGATTTTCAAAAAAAATAAAATAAAATCTCTTCATTCCTCACAGAAAATTTACATATCCAGACGCAGAGCAGCTAAGTCTCCCAACAGCAATTTAAGAGGACAAAAACAGTTTGAACTATGACCTTTGGAGAATTAACAACTAAAAGAAGCACTATTATAAAAAGGTTCTGATTCATTTTTTCAAATGAAATCTCAACATTCATGTATGTGTGTGAATATGCGAATCTGTGTGTATCTCTGTTTCCATGTGTGTGTACATGTATATCTGTCTATACATATGTGCATGTGTGTGTTTATATATTTATGCGTGCATCCTTATCTTATATATATGTGTGTGTATATCTATCTATCTATCTATCTATCTATCTATCTATCTATCTATCTATCTATCTATCTATCTATCTATCTATCTATCTCTTTATATATATATATATATATATATATATATATATATATATGTATGTGTGTGTCTATCTTTCATACATATGTGTGAGTTTATGTATCTAACAATATAAATGCATGTGCACATATATATGTGTGTGTGTGTCTATGCATTTATGCGTGTGTATATCTATCTGTATATATATGTGTGTGTGTGTGTGTGTGTCTATATATAAGTGTATGTGTGTACCTATCTATACAGATATATGTATAAGTATTGATATATGTGTGTGTGACTATCTATATATATGTGTGTGTGTGTGTGTATATATATGAAAATGTGTGTGTGTATATATATATATATATATATATATATAAATGTATATGTGTATGTGTTAGTGTGTATCTATATATGCGTGCATATCTATATACATGCATGTGTCCATCTATATATGTATGTGTGAGTATTTATCTCTATATATATGCATATATATGTCTGTGCATCTATCTATATAAGTGTGAGTGTGTGTATCTATCTATATAAGTGTGTATCTATCTATATATGTGTGTGTATTTATTCATATATATGTGTGCATGTGTATTTATCTATTTATCTCTCTATCTATATATATGTGTGCATGTGTATTTATCTATTTATCTCTCTATCTATATATATGTGTGCATGTGTGTATATGTGTGTGCATGTGTGTGTGTGTGTGCACGTGTCTGTGTGTGTCTGTGTGTATGTATCTGTCTATATACAAGGTGTATGTCAAAAATACTTTTACAAACTCTGGGGATGGGTACTTCACATGAAAACAAGAACAAATGTCCATATAAACATGTCCGTAAATCTTTGGTTTTTAAGTTAAGTTTAAAGAAAGTTTACTGTAGATGGCACTTTATTTCCATTTATACTAGGTTATATTTGTTATTTGTGAACATTTGTGGCTAGTGTGTCTTCAAGTTTAACATGTGTAGTAGTGAGTTAACTGAGAAGTGTTTAACAATGGCTGGATATTCATATGAGCAGGCAGATATGATTTTTATACATAGCAGTGTGAATGCTAATAGTTGTGAGGCTGTATCAGATTGCATTTCCAGACCAAAAGGAGCCAAGTCATCCAGCTTTTACTGTTGTTTATTGTTGTGTTACTCAGACAGTATCCGTGAACCACAAACTATGAATTGAAGAAGACCAAAATCTACTCGTACACACAAACATGAAGAACGTATTCTACAGACTGTCTGAGATTATCCAGGTATCAGCACACATCAAATTGTCCTAGCACATCTTACATCTCATAGCACTGCATGGAGGGTACTTCAAGAGCAGCTCATGTATTCATATTATTTACAATGTATTCAGGGTCTTTCCCCCTCTGAGCATTCACCATGCGAGAACTTTTGCACAAACTGCCAATCCATTTTTTGTCTCTTTACTTTTGTTTATGGATATTATAAGCAACATTTGGAAGAGATGGAATAACAAATTTACACAACCAACATTTGTGGGCAGATTGGAATCATCATGGTACAATACAGGCTAGACATCAGCATCACTTTATGACTAATGTGTGGGCTGGAATGGTAGGTGACTTACTAAAGTCCACATGTTCTCCCAACATGTCTTACAGGAGCTGTCTACAGGGATTTTTTTTTCAAACACACTTCCAGAACTGTTAGAGGATGTACTCCTGCTAATATGAAGAAACTGTGATTCATGCATGATTGGGCTCCAGTACATTTTGTTTACATTGTTCATGATGCACTGGCTGACACCTACCATGAAAAATGGATAGATAGGGAAGGACCAGTTCTCTGTTGCATCTTCCCCCGACCTCAATCCTTTGGATTTTTATTGGTGGAGCCACCTCAAAAAATTGGTTTATGTAGCAGACATCAATAATGTAGAGACACTTCATCAATGTGTCTTGGGGGCCTGCCAAACCTTTTCACACCATGTGGAAGTATTTGAAAGGGTCTGCCAGTCAATGATCAGATGGGTGCATGCATGTGTAGAAGCAAGCTGAGGACATTTTGAACTTTTGTGATGGGTTGCTGTGTTGAGGTAAAATTATGGTGTTTTAGACATACGTTTATACATTTTACCTTGTTTTGGGGTCAAGAACCTGCCCCCAGAGTTTGTAAAGTATTTTTGATACACCCTGTATATATATATATATATGTGCGTGTCTCTCTCTATATATGTGCGTGTGTATGTCTATCTATCTATATATATGTGTGTGTGTATGTCTATATTTATAGATGCTCATGGGTATCTATCTATCTATCTATCTATCTATATCTATATATATATATATATATATATATATATATATATATGTATAAATTGTGTGTATTTAGGCAGCATTTTTTTCATTCATAATTGGTAACAGAAATCATTGGTTTATACCAACAGCTTCCCAGACTTAATACTTCTCGAATTCACTCTCACGTTGTCATGTGTGACGTCATGAGCTGCGGTACAATTTTTGCTTCCAGCGTCTTATATGCACGTGTTTATTGTTGCTTGGAAATCATTCATGTAAACAGAAACAGACTATCATCACTGTCTTGTCCGTATATTGCTTAATATATTGTACAGTAATTGTCATCTTTGATAATGGCTTATGTAAGCCAAAAGCTTAGATTGGATTAAAAAATATGTATCAATATTGTGATTTTCTTTCTTCATTTAACGATAATGTTATTAAGCTTATCAGACGTTATGAAAAGAATTTACATAAAATAAATAGACAACACTTGTCTATATTATTTAATGAAACATGTATGAATATGAATATATGTATATATATATATATATATATATATATATATATATATATATATATAGTATTACACAACAAAATACAAAATTACCTCATACAGTAATTTTCAACCAATGAAAACTATGTCAGTCTTAGTTGTATAAACTGAGTTTGTGTCGGAATTAGAAATTTAACTTTGACAGCTGTTGAAAAATTGATACAGAATTTATCGATTTCAATGTTTCAGTCATACGAAATGCACTAGACAGTGGTTAGGGGAGGGTAGAAGGTATTAGCCTTAAAGGGAAGAGGTTTTATAAAATTAAACCCGGATATTAACCTTATGACATTAAATTGGGGTTATATGAAGAATGAGGAGTTAATTTGAAACTAAAAGAGGTCTGAAAAAAATATAAAAAAATTTGATATATATATGGTTAGGGTCCTACTTAAAAATACACTTCCAATGATAAATTATACTTAAAAATATACCAACAGATTTATTACCTGTAGCCACCCACTCTTTTCATGATTCATGACATTTTTATATATTTATTATGAACTTTCATGAGATTTTTATACCATGGGATGATTTGGTAGGTCCCCTGTGAATGAGTGATATTGGGGTATATGTGGGTTTGTGGGGTGAGGGATGTGTTCTTGTGGTAAATGGATAAATTGTATTGGATTGATGGGTTGTGATTGTGATTAACTAGGACGAGCTAGGATAGTTAGCAGAGACCAGCATTTCCCCCCTTTGGCTTTGTGCCAGAATTACTGTATTTTTCAGTAAATAAATATAAATATGTGTGCGTGTTGCGCGTGTGTGTGTGTGTGTGTGTGTGTGTGTGTGTGTATATCTATATACATGTGTATTCATATCTATATATATGTCTATAACTGATAAATACCTATATGTGTGTGTGTGTTTCTATCTATATACATATGTGTGTGAGTTCGATCCTCACTGGGTGCCCCATACATTCGGCCTCGTGCCGCATCTAAGCTACGCTTGGAAAATCAACATATGTGTGTGAGTTTATGTGTCTAACAATATAAATGTGTGTGTATATATATATATTTAATGAACAACAGACACTTCAAGGTACCATGACAATAATTTACTTCACCAAAATCCTTTTTAAGGGATTTTGGATCATCAGGTAACACTTCCAACAATGAAATGAGAGGAAAAATATGATTAGAAATTGATGGGTAGTGTAATTTTATATAATTAAATAAGGAGGGTGAAGGTGGCGGTTAAAGAGACAATACAAAATATAGTGAGGGTTAAATTTACATCTCTCTTAAATAAGCTTTAAATTGGGGTGTATATATGTGTGTGTGTGTGTGCATGTGTTATGACATAAGTTGCTGTACATTGGATTCCTCAAAATTGGAGATAAACTGCCTAATGTCCACAGTTTGTTCTGCTTTGTTTAACTACTATCTCAGTCCTAATCAAGAGGTAATATTGAAAACAAAATTTTACTGACTACCTCCTAACTTTTTTTGCAACACTAGAATTTGAGAACTAACAACAGTAGCAATAACTAAAAGCACATATAACTTGAAGAGAAAATAATCACATAATCAAGATGTTGACATTCCACACTACTTCAAGTAAAAGGTTAGGAAGGAAACCTCTATCACTACTAGAAAGAGCAATAATAGCTACTGGACTTGAAGAACCTATTTTCCTGACAGATTAAGAGAAGGATTTTTTAAATTTCAACTGAAAGTAGTGTTTTCTGCTCGGTCAATGAATACCAAATGTTTCCTTATAGTGAAACAACATACAAATTACAAATTAGAAATTCTATAATCAAGCCAATACAAAAATTTAAATAGCAAGGAAGCTTTTTAACAGAGGATGGAAAATGCGCCACTGAAATTCGAACTGTTTCATGATATATGAACTCCTATATGCCAGTGAATGCTGGACAGTCATCCTCAAAGATGACACTTGAAGCAACAAAAATGTGGTTCTACAGAAGGATGTTGAGGATACCATGAACTGAACATGTGAGCAGGAACAAAGTTTTAGAGAAAATGGAAACAAAAAGAAAACTTATACTTTACATCAGGGAAAGAATGTTGAAATTTCTGAGGCACATAATGAGGTAGAAGGGCTTGGAAAATCTGACACTCACAGGACAGATTGAAGGCAAGAGGGACAGAGAAAAGCAGTTGATAGTATACTTAGAGAGTTTGAGCAAATGGATGGCAGAACTGGGTTTAGTAGAAATGACAAAAAAACAAAAAATTACACAGGATAGGAAATGTGGAGAGCCATGATTGCCTACATCCTGAGGAGACATGGCACATAAAGAAAAAGAATGTCTGAATAAAATATATAAATGCGTGTATGGGAATGAGGTATGATTCTAGCCTCTATTCAAACTACTTTTGCAATGAAAAGCTGATAAAAATGATGATAATAATAATAAAACACCTGCTGTAGAAAAGGGTTAATGAATTAAAAATAAGAAAATAAATATTATCTTTTTGCATCATCTTATCAAATTTTATCTTATATCTCATCTTTTCCTAGATTAATCTAAGAAAATTATGCCGTCTGTCTTTGGATAATGGCTGTAACTGCTCATAGTAAGGAATAAACCTACAACTGTTACTCTTAACAGTCGCAGCTGTTTCCTTTTTTTATGTCTTAATTAAGATAACATTCTTATCTTAATAAGCATATTGAGAAAATAAAAAGAAAAAAAAACTGTACCGAATCTCAGATAATTAGCACTGCCACATATAACCATCATCATTGAGTTTTCCCTATTTTAAAGCTATTAAGTGTTTTCCCTATCTAATAGCTTACGGCCATGTTACGCTGAAACACACACAATCACCAAAGTTAAGCAACACTGAGCCTGGTCAGTATCTAGATGGGTGATTGCAGTACCAGGTACTGTGGTGTAATAGATAATGGCTCAGAATTGGATATCAGTTCCAATTCCGGTCAGGTTCATTATATTCACTTACTGCAAATACCTTTGCAAAAGGTATGAAACCACCTTTTCTCTCCACAGCTATGGGTTAATTAGTAGAACTTGTATCAGTAAAAATCATTATTATCTTCAAAAAATTCTTACAATCTAAAAAAACTTTCTGGCTTTAAATAACCTGCAAAAGGTTGATAAGTCATAAAAAACAAGTATGAGCTTGAAAGGTGTTGTAACCTAGAGAAAGTTACTGAATAGAATAATCAAACGAAGGTTGGTAATGAACGATAATACTTAGGACAAGAACAACACATATAAGATTTGCCAGTGGCACATAGAAAAAGTAGTCAACTGCTAAAAGCAAGTCAAGTGAATTCTACAATAAATTTCCAACTGTAGACCAACATACAGTATTTACTACTGTATTTATGTGAATTAAGACATACCTATTATCATCTGTAGGTATGCTACAACAAAAGGTATATTGATTAAGATCATTTCTTCTTCTATGTGCCTTACTCCTTCAGGTAAAGGGCGATCTTGGCTCACCACAGCTTCATATCTATGTTTAGGAATAGTATAAACAGTTGCTTTGACTTTAATTTAAAGTTTAGAGACAGTGTTCATATATAGGTCATCCAAATATGCAATTCAAAGAAGTGAAAAAATTAGATTTGACTATTTGGAACCTGGTAGGAAATAATCACTGACAGAAAGAACTGGCTCTTTCAGTCATTTGTCAAAACTGAATGTTGATTTGAAACATTTTTATATCAGTTGATAGAACACCAAGGCCAGCTCAGTATAGGGAAAAATGACAAGGTGAATAGTTTTTCTGCACCCATTTCTCATTAGCCAAACTGATAAAACATTTGGGTCCAAAATTATTTGGTAAAAAAAAATTTTTTTTTTTCATCTTTGCACAATTCCTTGAGGCTACTAGATGTAAACGATTACAGAGTATGTGGATATATGCAGAAGATAAATGGTTAACCCTAGACTTGAACAGGTTAAGATTGTAGTGATCAGGGAAGCAACCACTTGGGAGTCGATTCCACAAGACTGTGGTTTGTGAAAAGAAGCTGCTTGAGTAGAACTTACATCTCACCAGGGTAATATGGAAGTAATGATGGTGGTTCATGACAATGTGCATGGCATGGTCAGTGAAGATTAAGACTCGTGGAACTAAGGAACTTAGACCATCTGAACACTCAGCATGGAAACAGTGATAGAACAGTGAAACTTTCAACCCCTTTATCGTCTGTGAGAAAGGGATTGCAGGGTGGAAAATAATTCATTTTCAGCCATATCTGTCTCTTGTAGAGATAGAGGATAAGAGGAGGAGTCAGGTACTTGCTGGAGCGGTGCAGGGAAATGGCTATTTTTTCAACTTCTTTTGTAATGGATCGTCATAGTCCTAAGTAGTGTAGAATTTTATGACACACCTTCAAACAATGCTTGTTTGTTGTTTTTTTTTTTTGTGTGTGTGTGTGTGTGTGTGTGTGTGTGTGTGTGTGTGTGTGTGTGTGTGTGTTACAGTATGCCCAAGGGGTGCTGAAAAGTTATCAACCAGACCCATTTCCCAAAATCTGACAAAATGATCAAACAAAAGATTTTTTTTTGTGAGAAAAGATAACTTGATTGTGCAAAAAAAAAAAGAAAAAATTTTACAGCACCCCCTCATAGATTATTTTCAAAATATCTTTAGTAAATGAAAAAAAGATTATTTGCAAAAATGTCTTTCAGATTTACTGCCAATTTGGCTTTTTTTCTATTACTTTTATAATTAATCTTGCTTTTCCAAAACTTTCTTTCTACACCAATTTTCAGGAATAGAATTGCCAAAATTCATCATATTCAAGCAGAATCCATACTTTGCCTATCCATCATCACAAAAATAAATTCTTGGCTGTAACCTGATAACCCTGAAGCCAGGCATGAAGCAAGCACAATAATTACCCATGATTTTATAATTCTTTAAATGGCTTGCAATGATTTAAAATCAATTCTGAAAAATTGAGAGCACAAAATAATTATTTTCAAAATTATAGCAATGGTAATATTAGCTGTTTCCTTATAACGAAAAATTCAGCATTTATTGACCAAAAAGTCAGTGCTACTGTTGACTGAAATTTATAAAATCTTTGAATTAAAATAGTTTTCAGGAAAATAGGTTTCTCAAGTTACCTGTTATCATTCTTTCTTTCTCATACTGATGGGGGCTTCCTTCCTAAAATTTTCTTAGCAGTTAAAAGTGGAAAGTCAACATCTTTATTATGTCATTATTTTCTCTTTGAATTACATGTTCTATTTTAGTTGTTGCTGCTTTAGAAAGTCCTCAAGTGAGGAGGTTTCTGTTATTTGGTGAAGGTCTTTGTGATTCAGTAGTACCAATCTATCATGTTTAAAGAAGAAAATAAGTTCGTTGTTTCAAATGTCTACAAAGACTTTTTGATAAAAACAGCTGCAGTAAAAGAAAAAATTCAACAAGTACTGAAACAATGCGAAGCAAATTTGATTCCTCACAATTGAATTTTTTCTCATTGTCATGTCAATTGTTTTATTTTACTTTATAGTCCCCCCTCTCTGAATCTTTTTTATCTCTCGTTAAATATTTATAAAAAAAATGATATTCAAATATGAAAGTTGCAGATGCCATTTAAAATGTTTTACCCTGATGATTTCCATTTACATGGTGAAACTAGAGTTTCTAAGGCATTATATATATATATATATATATATATATATATATATATATATATATATTATACAAAAAATAGCTCAGATTGCTATCTGTTTAAAATGCAATCTGATTGGTTGATTAGTATCACATGATCAGGCATGGTAATTTTTATGGCAAAAATTGATGGTCATAAAATGTTGTCAAAAATTGGGTGTGTTAAGTAGTTCATATGTCAGGAATTCTATTTTATTGGACATTAATGGCAATCCCCAAAAGTTCATTGAACAAAAATTTTATTTATGCGTATGAGTGGTGGGGGTGTATGTGTAGAAATAGTTTTGATGCTTAATACTATATCAGAATGTGGAGGGAAAAGTGACAACAAGTAAAAATGATAATACTGATGATGATGATGATGATGATGATGATAGTGGTGGTGGTGTTGGTGGTGGTGGTGGTGGTGGTGGTGGTGGTGGTGGTGGTGGTGATGATGATGATGATGATGATGATGGCGGAAAATATATTTTCTTTATTTATTCATGTTTGATCTATGGTTGAAGAGTGTTGGAGAGAGTAGGCTTCCCTGTCACATCACAGCATTGATGGCCAGTCTGGAAAGGATGAGGAAGAGCAACATCAGCTTCCATAGCAATTTCAAGCTCTACAAATCGCTGGTTGTTTGCAATGTTAGGTGAAACTACCTCTGGTACAGTCTATTCTAGGTTCAATTTCTTTAGCTTCCATACTAAATTTGATATAACTGATGCATACACTGATGTATTTGTAGTAACTGGTATTTTCTAAATCTTCAGCCTGAATTTTTATGATGGATTAGGCTAAGTACCATCATGGCTTTCATTCTAATTCCAAATCATAGTTCTTATTTTTGAATGGGTTTCTTTCTCAGAACACTTGGTAGAAGATGTTGATTTTTTGTTCAAGATTATTCTTATCTATTCTTAACTAGGAATACTTATTTAGTCAGCATATTCTTCTCATCACTACACTGATGTCAGGAGGCAAAATATGAATTTTTTTTTTATTAGCAGATTCGTTTGGGATGTGTTATGTAATGCTTAAATGATCAGTGTCCATCTCTTCACGTCTATGCTTGTAAATGTGCAGAGTATAGTCTAAGAAAAGCTTAAATAGATATGGAGCTCTTATTTTCTCCTTGTCACTCCTGATAAGGTTTGAAATGTTTCCATATTGGGGCCCTCGCCATACATGTATGATTTTGTGGAATAATATAGTTCCTCTAATAGATTGATGGATTCATTGAAATCAGACTATAAAAGATGGTTTCTAATGGATACCAAAAACGAGTCTCTACGTGTGCATATGTTCACAGATATCAAAAGGATAAGTAATTTTATGCATAAATTAAACAGTATTTATTTAATGATTTGCTTGTTTAATGGCATATCAACTCCTTATGAGTCATTGAATGTTGAAATTTAATTTTCTTAGGATCTTTAAAGTAATAAAAAATATGTTATTCTGCTTTTACAATTGAATACATGTTAGATGATACTCAACTTTTGTGTATATACATGTCTGTGGGGGACATAATTACTAGAGGTGGTGATATGTGTGTTTTATGTTGTAGTTTTATTGAAGTTATATTTTGGAATACACTTTCATTTCTTTAAGAAATTGTAGGATATTATATGGATTAATGTCATGAAAAAGTTCTTTCATGTTCATCTGTTGGTTGGTTGATTTTGTTTAGCAGCATTTCAACCTCTATGGGTTTTTTTAATGCTGAAATCTAAATAATTTGAACACAATTTTATGGCTTCATCGAAATATATTTTGAATGTCTTCAACTACAGATAAAATGTATTGCTGACAACTTTGCTTCAAAAATGTACTGTTGGTCATTTTTTATATAAAATGTATTGTTGATATATTTACTATAAAAATGTATATTTTTTTCATAGTATTCTGTTTTTTTTTCACTATTTGCCCATAGCTGGGTCCCTAATAGGTGCTACAACCTTGGGTCAGTGTGGACCTGAGAACAACAGAAATTAAGAGGTGCTTCCATGCTTCTCAAACCTTCTGATAAGAGGCCTTGTATCCAGATGTAGTTTATCATAATATCCAGGATTAGGTATTTATTTAATAATCATTATTTTTTCTTTTCTTTTTTTTATAATTAATAATTTAATCTTAAGAATAATGAAAATTTTTATTAAACTTATGCTCTGATATCCTTTGACTTCAGCAAGGAAATACATCTAGAAAAGAACCAGTTATGTCGTAAGAGTGGAATTCTTATTGTTATGATGTATTATCTTTCATATTTATCATTCTAACAATTTATTAATGGTAATTGTAATATTGGCTGTTTACCTATCAGGAAACATTTGGCATTCATTGACTGAGCAGCTAGTAATGTTTTCAGTTGAAATTTATCAAATCTTTCTCTTAAAGCACATTAAGAAGACAGATTTCTCAAGTCTAGTAGCTTTTATCACTCTTTCAAATATTGATGGGGAGTTTGGTTCTATCTGAACCTTTTATTTGTGGAGTTTGGTATCTTTATGTCTTTGTTTATGTTTAGGTCTTTGTCTTTGGACATAGTGCAAGAAAAATAGAAATCAGAGATGCCTAGTCCGAGGGATTCTAGCCCTGTGGCAGCCTCTCTTTCTTTCTCTCATTGCATTAAAGTGGGTGGGTTGATGGAATATCAATGCCAGTGTGACATTGGCTGCAGGAACTGAGCAATTTTGGGCTTTGTCCCAGGTGCACATTAAGGATCCTTAATTAAACCAGCCTTATGCCAAATCCCACCACTGGGGAAAATGGCGGGTAAATATAAGTAATAAACAAAACCAACATTCCTATGAACAAGTGACATTTTGAGAAATTTATTTTGTCCTTTTACAAGCTTTAAGATATAGAAGACAAATCATCTCTATCTATAAAAAGCAGGATGTGTGTGTGTATGTGTGTGTATGTGTGTGTGTAACAAATGCATGGCCGCAATGTTCGATGGACTTTCACCAAAATTTACATGCACATGCTCCAAGTTAGAGGGAAGGTCAAGACTGACTTTGCATTTCCCAACTCCCATCGATAGTGGAAATAATCAATTTTTTCATGCTTTTACAGTAGTTTTCATGTAGTTTGCAGCCATTTTCTACTGACCAGAGTGAGAGACTATAACTGGCTGCCACAAATAGGCAGGAAGATTCTATTGGCCAGCATGAGAACCAACAGCTGACTGACGCGAATGTTAACTATCATGCTAGCATGCAAAAAAACAGATTTAATGTTTAGTATAGAGCTTAGAAAAAATTTGCCATGTGAGATAGGCAAGAAGTAAGGCATGTAGTAACATCAGCAGAGCAAAGGGCACTCCTTTAAAGGCAAAAATATATTTAAGTGATAGCGATTGCTGTATAAGTTGTACGATTTTTGAATCAAGCAGAAGCAACACCGGGCCATGCTGCTAGTATAACATAAAACTGATTCCTGAATTTGATGGCACAGGGATGCGATCACCTACTCTTGAATGGCTTAAAAATGCAAGAGTTGTTTGCAGAAGGTTCAGGATCAAAAGCCTGGAGCACATTCTTCCATTATGCTTGAGCTGTGGGACCTTTATCATGTATCAGAAGCTTAGCAAGGAGAAGACAGACATCACACAAATAAAGCAAGCCCTAAAAAATGTGTTTGTAACAGCCCAGTTTATGGTCTTTGGGCAGATATTGGCTTGTCATCTCTGTCCTGGAGAGTCTGTCGATATATATCTTTTTCTTTTTCTATGTATCTGAACGTTCAGAGTGTGGGTGATCAGAGCTCTCCACAAATTCCTATCCATTGCAATTCTTAGTAAGGTATGTCTTTTCAACATCCCTCCCAACCTGTGCCCTGCCATCCATTTACACAAGCTCATTAAGCAGTTTAATCACTTATTTCCTCTGTCCCTGTTGCCTTCAATGTCCTGTGAGTGACAAATTTTTCAGCCCTTCTTTTCTTATTATGAGACCCAGAAATTGTAAGTACTTCTTTCTAACTAATTATGTATCCTTTTTGTTCCCATTTTCTTTAAAACTTCCTTCTTACTCATATGTTTAGTCCACGGCATTCTCAGCATCCTTCTGTAGAACAACATTTCTGTTGCCATAAGTCTTCTCTTCATCTGTGAGATTTTCCAGTATTCAGTGTCTTAAGAGTTTAATATATTTTTGTTTGTTTTCATGAAAACCTTTTATAAAAAGTTTCTTTATACTTTGCTTAGGTTTTGAAAAGCTTCTATCTGCTCATCCAATACACCTTTGGATTTGAAATTGAATTTATATCCATTATATATTCTTGTGATGGCTTCAGGGGAAGGTAAAAAGGGAATTAGGTGCATGTTATTAAGTGCTTCAGTGTGCTCCATCATGAGATATTAGGAACATGTGGAGCTCCAATTTTTGTTACTATTAAGTTGATGCCTACACATCGTTATCTTCAAACATTCATTAATTAAAATATAATAATTCCTCTTTCCTTCATATTTCCCCTTCCTTCTTTTTGTGCACTTGCTTTAATATTTATGTTTTGAGAGTGTGGATAGTGTGAGATACTTTTAAGATCAAAGAAAATGGAAGGCATAACCCAAGTTAAAATTTATACTTTGTTTAGGAAAGTCATGAATCTATTTCTCCCTGTGTTTGGGTCTATCATCATTTATCAGCACAGTAAATGGAATCAGTAATCTAAGCTAAGTACAAATTCCAGTTGATTCAGTTGCATTCACTTTTGTTTTATAATTATTTACTTAGAGATTATAACCCCCTCCACAGATGTTCTTTTTTATTACTGCTCAGTTATTGGTCACCCTGTTTCCAGTGAGTCAATACTACCTGGCTCAGAGATTGAACTCACATGCTTACTATGCCACCAATCAATGATGCATATCCATTACAGTTTATTTACTTTAAGTAAATTTCATATTATTGATTCTATGTACATTATAGTATATATTTGTATTTGTCAGGGTTTGCATTTATCTATGTATATATATGCATGTTTGAATTACATATCAGTAGCCATAAACTACAAGAAAACAAAGTGTATGGTCATCAGTAAGAGGATGAGCCCGAAATGTGGTCTGAAGGTCAGGAACACTAGAATCAAGCAAATGCGGAAGTTCAAATACCTGGGAAGCGTCTTGACAGAGGATGGTAAGTGAGATTTGTAGTCATATCAAGACGGCCAAAGACACATTTCAAAAGTTGGTCAGAGTACTGCAAGACAGGAGGATATCTTTAGTAGCAAAGAAAAGAATACTGAACTGTTATCTGACATCTGTCCTTCTTTACGGCAGCGAATGTTGGATGATTTCCTCAAAGAAGAGACTTGAGATGAAAGAGATGTGGTTCTACAGAAGGATGCTGAGGATATCATGGACTGAGCGTGTGAGTAACAATGAGGTCATAGAGAGGTTGCAAACAAGGAGGAGGCTAACACTTAATATCAGGAAGAGGCAGCTGAAGTTTTTCGGATACATAATGAGGAAGGAGGGCCTGGAGAATCTGATACTCATGGGTCAAATAGAGGGAAAGAGAGACAAAGGAAAACAATGCATGACATATCTGGCAGGCTTATGCAAGTGGATGACAGAACATGGTCTGGGAGAGGAAGCAGAGAGAAGGAACTTTTTGAGAGTTACAAGGGATATAGGGAGGTGGAGAGCCATGATCACCTACATCCTGAAAGGGCATGGCACATAAAAAGAAAGCCATAATATGGATATTTGTGTAAATGTAAGACCTCCAATTCAAACATGGAATGTTTATTTAAACAAATATCATCATCTTTGTTGTTAATATCACATTTCAACTGTTTTGCTCTCTGATCTTTGTTGTTAATATCACATTTCAACTGTTTTGCTCTCTGATCTTCAACAGGTGACTGTTGATCTAGGTAACCACTTGGACTTTCAAACAGAACCCTTTATTTAATCTACAGAGTAGATTGTTCTCATTCCATTTTTCATCTCTTGGGATATCCTGTTTTAATTGTTTTTTTTTTCTGTTTCCACAGTTTCTAGCTCATGGACTCACAAATTTGTCACCAAATTCAAAAACCAACATTTTAATTCACAATGGTATTGTATTGTGAAATAATTCTGAACATAGAATTTGCTGATTTAAATCTGATGTCCTTATTGCCTGCTTGCTGCTGCTGCTGCTGTCACACTTGGCAAGCTTCACTGCCACTTCTCTTTAGTTACTGCTACTGCAGAAGTATTACTGTAATTTCTCTTTCTTTTTAAAAATTTTTTCTCAGGTAAGTTTTGTATTCAGCTAAACCTTACCAGTTCCCAGACTGCTGAAGCAAGTCCATATTCAGAGACTGTCAAAAGAAATATGCCATCTTCTTGACAATTTTTGCATGATCATTTTGTTGGGTGTTCTTTTTTGTTAAATAGACCATTACACAACTTCCCAGAGGCTTTGCTGTCAGTCTTTGACATACGACAACCACAGACACTTGATATCATGAAGATCTGGAATTTCATCTATTCTACATTATAAAAATGCTCTATAAAAACAGAAGAAAAATAAAAAGAATTTATTTTGTTTATATTCTCTTTTTCTCTGTCCTTCCAAACATCCTATATCTTCCTTGTTGTCAACATACTGCAATATATATATATATATATATATATATATATATATATATATATATATATATATATATATATATATGATTAATAAATAAGTTTTTTCAATTAACTCTTGTTTACTTCAAGGTTTTGTAGTTACATAGATGCAAGTTCTCATCAGAACAGTCAAACTGTTAATATTTCTCAATTTCTTTGTACTTTCATTATGGTGTAAGTGTGTTGTTTTCCTTTTTTGTTAAATGGGTGCTGATTAAAATATTCAAACACATACCCATATTTATAAGCAAAAGAATATCAACAAACTCCAGCAAACATAAAATTATTCAAAAAAGCAAAAAAAATATCAAACATTAAGAGATAGCAATTATTTGAAAAAACTAGAATATACAAACAAAAACAAAAGAAACATAATAGAAAAAGAAACATAATCTGGCTCAACTCACCCTACAATAATACAATAAAAACAAAAATAGGAAAAATATTCTTCAAAATAATTGAAAAGCATTTCCCAAACACAACAATCAAAAATCATCAAAAATATAGTAAAAATCAGTTACAGCTGTATGGATAACATGGAGAAAATAATAACCAAACACAATAAAAAATAATGCTCAAAAAAGATAATAAAAATCACAACATAAATCAGCAAAACAACAAAAAATGCAATTGTCAAAATAAAAACAATTGCCCACTTAACAACAAATGCCTAACAAATAATATATAAATCCACTGTAACAAACAACACAAATTCTGAAGAAAAAGCTACAGAAACAACCTTCAAAGAAAGATTCAATAATCACCAAACTGCATTTAAAACAGAAAAATACAACACAACACTATCAAAATATATATGGTGCCAGAAATAAAGTAACATTACTAAGATCAAATGGGAAATTTTGAAAAAAGCAGCCCCACACAGTAATAATAGTAGAAACTGTAAATTGTGTCTGGAGAAAAAACTAGCAATTATTACATCTAAAAATCAAAACAACTTATTGAACAAGAAGAATGAAATAATGTCGAAATGCAGACATCTAAACAAACACCTACATTGCTACCTAAGTACTAACATAAAAAGAAAAGAAAGAAATACACCACAAAATACAATCCCATCACAAACACAAACATACCTAACACCTAATCCATACCAATATTCAATACAACCCCCCAAAAAAGTGTAACTGTAATATCAACAAATAACAACCAACAAAATTTACCACAACTACACTTTTTATAAAACACAAAAACACAGACACAATAAATACAAAAAAAGCAAATGTAGAAAATAAAAAACAAGAATGCATATAGGGACATGAACATACACCCACATAAACATACACATAAACAGAAACACACAATTAGATATGCATACACAAACACACAAACATGCACGGGCAACTGCGTACAGGTTTGTATGTATGTATATTTGCATGCGTGCACATACACAAATATACATACATCCATAAACATACAGCTACACAAAAATACATACACACATAAGAATCTAATCATAACTTAAAATAAATGGTTAAAACAATAATAATAAACCTGAAACCAACTGACAGATATGCAGTAAACACAAATACAAACACACAAATAAACATGCATACACAAGTACACAAACATACATGTGCGGGTGAGTGTGGACGTGCATGTATGTATACATACATATGTTCACATGCATAGACACACACATAAACAGGCAACTGCATAAACACACATAGACACACAAAAAATCCAACCATAATACAATAATATCAGAATGGAAGGTGAGGAAAGAATGAAAGAAAAAAAAAAGAAAAAAAAGAAAAGAAAACAAAAGGGGGAGTAGGTGAAATCAACAATCAATCAATGCACATAAAACAAAAAAAGAAAAAAATGCACTCACACCACAATAAAAGTACAAAGAAATTGAGTTTGACTCTGTTCTGATGAATACTTGCATTTATGTAACTACAAAACTTTAAAGTAAGTAAACATGAGTTAAGTGAAAAACTTTCATATTAATTCTATTAATGCTCTATCCTTACCTTCAATATTGAGCACTCTACCACAAAGCCTCCTTGCCTGAAATGGCTTTCTCAGCAAACCACTGAAAAACCAATTTTGGCTTTGAAAACAGTCTTTCGAATCATGGATATATATATATATTAATCAGTTTGTCTGACGATCGCTAAAGCATGAAACCCAGGGTCACAAACTCACATCTATCCAATCAAATATGTTAGCTCTATCTCTGATATTGAGCGCTTTCTAATAAGTACCGCACATATAATATATAAATAATTATACATACTTATATTTATTTATAGTTATATACACTTTTCACATATATATATATATGTGAAAAGTGTATAAAAAAAAATTGTAAAAGTGTAAATATATATATATAGTCTTAAGATGTGCTATATTTATGGGATAAAGTGCTCAATATCAGAGATAGAGCATGTGTAAATATAAAAGTGAACATAGAAGTCAACACTTAGAGGTGACAGTCTGTTTTATGCTAGATTCAATTGTCAGGTGGCCTGACAATTGCATCTAGCATGAAACAGACTGTTGCCTTTAATGTTGACTTCTATGTTCATTTTATATATATATATATATATATATATATATATATATAGGGTGTTGAATAAATTGTCATCTAATTTATGTAAAAGTTAAAATAGCACTGACATCTCATTTTAACAGATACATTCACCAAAATTACACAAAAATACCTTGAAATGCTTAAGAGTAAATTTGTTCAATAAAATTGCCATTGGCTTTAAGCACAGCCTCCAGATGACTCTCTTGCAACTCTTCTGGACAGTCTCCTTGTTTAAGTTGATAAATGCTGCCATAATCCTTGCCTTTGGTTCATCTTTGGTGTTATAAGATTTTTTGGTCTCTCACTCAACTGCACACCACATATAATAATCAAGGAGGTTGAAGTCTGGGGAGTTAGGTGGCCAGATGTAAGAGGTGATGTGGTTGAAGAAATTATCTGACACCCATGACTGGGTTCTCCTGCTTGTGTGGCATGGTGCAGAGTCCTGTTGTGTTTCAGCAGCCACCTTCTTGTAACCAGGGCAGGACTACCTCCTCAAGACACTTGATGTGGGCATCCATGTTGTGTCTGAGTCCCTCACCAACAAATTCAAGAGTTCTTTAGGGATTTTGTGAGCTGGATGGATGCGCACAGACAGCAATATTTTTATTTTTGATTTCTTATAATTCACATTTGGCCAACACATAAAGTTAATCAGAAAGAGATCTAATTTGGAACAGAGTATAACATATATAAGAGTTGCTAATTTGGACACTTGAAGTTATAACAAGTCAGAAACATAAATCAAAGGAAGACAGCTCTAAGAGTTACTATTGAGGAAACAAGGTAAATAGCCAGTGTATTCTTCAAAGTTGGAGTGTTTGAGTTCCATTCATAGTAGAACAAAATAAAATGAGATGAAGATAAAGAAGTTGATAGAAAAGGCATATGAATAGAAATCTCCTTGTTTTGTTCATAGTAGAACAGAGTAATCTGAGATGAAGAAGTTTATAGAAGAAGCATATAAAGAGAAAGCTCCTTAGACTTTTGTTTGTAGTAGAACAGAGTAAAATGAGATGAAGATAAAGAAGTCGATAGAAGAAGCATATGAATAGAAAGCTCTTTAGACTTTTGGCGCTCCTGCTTGACCCTTGTGTCAGTATCTTTTGCAGACTCCAGTCAAGCATTAGACTAATTATTGTAGTTTCCACAGAAACCTCAAGAACTCTGGTAATAGATCATTACTGATATGTTTGGGATTCAACATATGGCCTGAGGTATAAGACTGACCAGTTAATTTCACTGAAGATTTCAAACTGATCTACCTACACAATTCATATCAAAAGCAATAAACACATTTGTTTCCTTAGCAGCATTAACAGCCTTCAAGAAGACAGTTACATCAAATTACAATTTCACACTGGTTCTTTTTCTCTTATATATAAACCAATTATATTATAAATAAAGTTTATTAAACAAGTACATGGGATAATGGTATATAAATTTTTATATATCAAGAACAATTTTGGGGAAAGATATATGACAAAGTGGAAAAAGCTTTCATGTGATACATTTTGTCCTTAGTCCGATAAACAAATACATCAAGACATTCATTCACTATCATGATTATACCAGGTGTATGATCCCTCTTCCTGCTGTGACCTCTTGATCCAGTTTTACCTCTCTACTGTTCCCATTCCTTTGATGGTTCTGAATGGAAACCAGTGTATGAATGCTGGTACCAGTACTGAATCCTGAATGATCTTTTTCCTCTCACCATTGCTCAGTTGGGAAAACATAATGGGGCTGACACAAAATAATTTTAACCTGTTCTCTTTCTAGCTGAATAACTCAAAAGGTTTTTCAGTGATTCTTATGACAAATGGTGTGAAGATGGTTAAATGTCTTATCTGAAATCCTGAACAAAAGAAACTCAATTAATTTGGTGTTTTTTTTTTTTATAGTAAACATTTCGTGGGATGGACAATGATCCCATGCTGTTACAAGATTTGGACAATTTTGCTGTTACACCTGGTATATAGTGAGACTACAGATTCTGAAAGTTGGAAAAAAATTAAACAAAAATCACAACTGTATATTAGCAATAACTACATTTGAACTCAATATATATCAGCTTTACCTGTGACTGTTTGGGAATACCAGGTGCTGTAAGCTTAGACGTAAAGGTGGTATAATGTATAATGTCTCAGAATTGTTAATCAGAGAGCTAATCTTCCAATTCCAGTTGGGTTTGTTTTATGTGCAAATACCCTTGAGAAAGGTATAAATCCACCTCTTATCCCATCCTCAACTGTGAGTTAATTAGTAAGATTTTTACCACAAAATCATTATTATCTTAAAAAAAAAAATTTTTTCTTATAATAAAAAAATATTTTCTTGCTTTAAATAGCCTGCAAAGGCTTGGAAATGAATCAATCAATAAATTAATCAGCTTTTCTTATTATTGTCCACTGATATTACCTCTACTCTACCACTTGGCAGGTTAACTTTAGTTCCTAAACTAATAAGTTAAATCTTTTTAGCAGTAGGATGGTTAACTTCCAAAATCTAATTAGTAACTGGATTTTGTGAATTTGGAACTAAAATTCATTTTAGTTTCAGAACTTAACCTGTATGATGGTCGCTCAAAAAGTTCTAAACCTCACTCAGATGGAGTTGGAGAAACAAGGCAGTTTTTCACTATTTTTCAATATAGTCTCCCTTCACATCATTGCACATGGTCCAGCAATGCTTAAGCATTGCAATCCCATCATGAAAGAAGGTGGCGTCCTGGTCCTCCAAAAACTCCTCTATAGCACATTTGATCTCATCATTGTTTCCAAAATGGCACCCACGCAGGTGGGACTTGAGGTTAGGAAACAGGAAGAAGTCAGATGGAGCTGCTTCAACCTGAGCAGTGTTAACAGGTGCATTATCACACCAGCCCTCAGCTATGCATTTCAATTTGATTGCTTCCTTCAGCTGTTTTAATTCTGATGCATAGTATTGTTCATTAATATTTTTTCCCTTTTTCAGGTAGTCTATCATGATTACACGTTCAGAATCCCCAAAAACAGAAGCTGTCAGCTTGAACTTCTTCAGGGGTGGAGAACAAGAGTGCTTCCACTTTGAATTTTTGATTCAGATTTGAAGTGGTGAACCCAAGTTTCATCTTGAGTTACAAATCTACGATGGAAATTCTGTCTTGGAAACATCAACACTTTTAAGCTTTTGCTCTGGTGTCAGCATTCTTGAAACTCATCTTGTAAACAGCTTGCTCATCCACAAGATCTCATTTAAAACAGTATGAACCAAACTAGAACTAATACTTATGAACTTAGCTATCTGCTGGACAGTAAGATGTTTGTCGTTCAAAACCATATGGTGAATGACATCAATTTGTTCATTAGTGGTCTTACCCATAATAACATAATGGACTATTCCATATGTAATAAATACTGCACCACAAGAGGAAGCAGAGAGTTCGGTCTGAAGTCTGGAGTGAAGTCCGTCAGGAGTCTGTCAGTCAGTCAGAGCGAGCAAGTCAGTCAGTCGAGTCAGAGGCAGTCCGAAACAGTCGCGTTCGGACAATTACTACTAAACCTGATTGTTCGTACTAACACTTTCTACTTCTCTGTATATATATTCCTGTTTGTAATATATCTGTGTTATTCCATATATGTGTTCAAGTTCATTGGTTCTACCTTGGACTATCACCGTGGTACAAGGAACCGGACCATAACAAGTGGTTTAGGTTTTTTCATGTGCCCTAGAAATTTCAGCCATCTCTTTCTGATACTAGATACATCTTTTTGTTTCTGTTTTCCTTAAAACTTCCTTGTTGATCATATGTTCAGTATATGGAATTCTCAGTATCCTTCTGTAGAATGACATCCCTGTTGCTTCAAGTCACATCTACATCTGTGAGATTTTCCAGCATTCACTGCTATATAGAAGGACCAATATTAGATAACAGTTTTATCTAATTTTATTTGTTTTGAGCAAGATTTTCCTGTTTTTTAATACTTTACTTAGCTTTTCAATGACCTCTTTCACTATTCCAATGCACCTTAAAATTTTTGGTGTCACATTTTTTTATTTCTTTAAAAACACTTCCCAGATATTTAAATTTTTCTGTCTGCTTTATTCTGATGTCTTCAATTCATAGTTTGCATCTTAGGTTGTGCTTCATCTTGCCAACAAAGAAAGTTAGTGAATACTACCCTCGACCTGATTGGCTGCCCCAAGCAGTACATTGTGACTCTCACTATCCTATCAACATTTGCTTTTATTTTACCTACATTTTTTATAGATTACAAATTGAACTAAGCATAATTGACTATTAAGGGATGAAAATTTTTGGTGGATTTTGACATCATTCTCAAGTCTTTTTTCTTCCAAATCCGTGAATTTGTTTTGCTCATGCTAAGTCTAAAAAAAAAAAAAACAATATAAAATCACTATTTTTTATCTATAATGTTGAATGTGTTAAAATTATTCAAATTTTAACAAGAAAAATCTCAAGTTGATGTAAACAATTGCTGTAAAATAATGTTCAGTTAAGATGGAATGATCTATTAGGACATGTCATTACTTTGTATTTAGATACATTGTATTTGTTTTCAATTTTTCTCGTTAAAATGCTTACCTATATTGCATATGATCCACTATTGTAGATGATTAGGTTACAATAAGATTTGTATTTTATATGAATACTCCCTTATGAAAATTGTGATGTAGTAGAGTGCCCTCCCCCTGTATCATAGATTTTCCCATGAGACCCACCGGCCCTGCTAATAACTATATATTCTGTTACAATTCTTATGTTCTTCCTGCTTCCCTTTAGTATTTTTTATGAGTCCCTTTTTTATATTAAGCCTGTTTTGCAGCAGTTATTTATAGCAATTCCAATGTATATAATCAATCTTTGCAACCATTTTTATCTCTGCAATATCTAACCAACCTATAAACTTTTTTCTCTTTGGTTCAATATCTTAATTAGAACACTCCTATTATAAGTAGCAGAGATTTTTTTTGCAATTGAGGATGGTGACAGATACATGAGGCATGGTGAAGTAATGGATAGTGGCTTGGATTGAGGAATCAGTAAACTGAGTTCAAATTCCAGTCAAATCAATTACATTCACTTACGTGCTAAAAGCCTTGGCAAAGGTATGAATCCTCTTCTTCTCTCCCCAGCTATGGGTAAATAGTAGGACAGACCGGATTCTATAGCTTTAGATGGCAACTGGTCTACCACAGAAAGAAATAGCAACCTACTGAGAAAAAATATGCTTCATCAGTCATGTATTGAGAGATACATGATCACCTAAGCATGTATCACGCATGGCACATAACTGACTAACTGAACAGATGCAGAAACTTGATTCAAGAATCACATTTACTAGTTGACCTATTTCTATCTAAGAAACAGTCACATTTGAAATTATCTTTATTTTAAATAAAATATCCATTAATGAAGGATGTTTGTAAAAATCATCCTTTACCAAAGACAAAAAAATTCAATCAACTAAGAAGCAGATCAAATATTCCAGAATTTTTTTCAAATCATCTCACCTCATGCAAGGCTCTAAAGCTACTAAGACACAAGGCATTACTGAGTGTTAAAGAACAGAAAAAAGAAAATATTATTAATCTTTTGTCTCTCCTGTGCATCACATATGATGCACAGGACACATGATTTCCACGTCTGTGCAACATATGTGGTGCCGATGAGCCATGATTTTAAAAAATGGTAAAACTATGAATGCTTAAGAAAAGAGCAGGACATTTGAGGAAAGGCCTAATCTAATATTTTATGCATCAGGATGCCTGACTGATACTGAAAGGTCTCAAATGAAAGACATCTATTTTTTCACTTTACTGAAATGATTATAACGTTTGCACCACATGTGATGCACAGAGCATAATGCAAATAACTTATGGTTCGTATGTTCTGTGAATCACATGTGATACACAGGTTTTTATTATGTGAAACACTATATATAAGCACATTCTATTTGCCTTGCAGTAGTTGTAAATCTGGAAACAAGTATGAACGTTTGGATAGTACACACGAAAATGGCCTGGGTAGGCAAAGGGTTAAGGAGCAAGAACAATAAAAGAAGTATAATGAAGAAGACAGTAGATAATGATTGACAGTGTATGTATATTTTTGAAGGTCAAAGTTAGGTGGAAAGCAAGAAGCCGAAAAAGACTTCCACAGGTGAGAAAGTCAAAAAAAAAAACAAACTGTTAGCAAATAACTTATGGTTACATCAAGTCAGTTCTCCTGTAAAATAAGAGACCTTGCCACTAATCTAGTGCTTAAATTCATAAATCCTAGATGCCATAGAGTAAAGTTCATCAGAACACTTACTATAGAAATATTTATAGAAAAGGCAGAGTGAGGCTACATTATGGTGGTGGGAAAGTAACTGAAGCTGGGATGCCTGGTCAGGACCAATAACATTGCAGATTCTTCTTTTAAGAAAATCTATCATTAAAATCTAACTTCTGGTTAAGTTACATATATCTGAACTGATACAATGTTATTTACATTTCCTACTTCCATTTGTAAAATACTGAATCTTAGATATATCAAAATCATTGGAAAATTAAATTAATATATATTAAAACATATCAAATGAGCTCTTATCACATATCTCTTTCTCTCTCTCTCTCTCTCTCTCTCTATATATATATATATATATATATATATATATATATATATATATATATATATATATATATATTCAAACATATATTATTAAATATAACAGACAACAAACGTCTATTACGTTTGATCATGAACTGTTCTAAGTTTTGTATTTTGGGAGAAAGTAAAGCTTTAATTTTGGGAGAAAGTAAGGATGAAAACTGTCCAACATTTTGGTATTTTTTAATTATGCTGTTCCTTAATCTAAGCTTTTGGCTCACATGAGCCACCATCAGAGTGGTTATATGGACATTTAAACAAAGATATTTGCCATCAAAGATAATATTCTCTTATGTTGACATAGAAGTTTGCTATGCGATGATAATGGTCGCAGAATAGCAAATACAGATCATAAATTTGTGATGCAGTTCTATGACGTCATACCATGTGAGAGAACAAAATATAATTAACTGTACCATATGTTTAGATGCAATGTAATGCATTGTGACTAGTTTGAAATTTAATTTTTTTGAGTGTGGCTGCTTTGTTTTAATGTAGATGGCCTCCAATATCTGAAAGTTCTTTTTACTGAGTATTAATTATTGTGTTATCACCTGATATCTGTTTAATATTATATACATGACTATATTTTTCTAAGAAATGGTGTTTAATAGAACTAAGATCAGAAAGGTCACAAGTAAGTCTATGAGAGGTTGTGGTTGTAGTAAAACTAATATATGTTTATTATTAGTATCAGTCTCTGAACAGGAATATAAATATATATATATATATATATATATATATATATATGGATTTAAGTTTCTATAAAAATGATTGAAAAAGCACTGTGATTGAGCTTTTTATTCAATTTTTCTTACATTTTACTTTTACATTTAGATTATATATATATATATATAATATTCAACAATTGAGTGAACAATGGTTAGAATTGGTAGAAATTTAAAAATTTTTCAGAAAAATACATTTCTCAAGTCAACTATACATGATTGCTCTTTCTATAATGAGTAAGAAATTGTGGAGAGCCATGATCACAAATTTACTGAAGGGACATGCCACATAGAAGAAAAAAGTGTGCAAAATCAACAGCTTGGTTATATCATTATTTTCCCTTCTGCTTATATGTGTTATTCATTTTAGTTTTTGCTGCTGTTGGAAGTTTTCATGTGACATGTTTTTTTATACACTCATTCACTCACTCAACCCCACCCAGAATTATATATATATATATATATATATATATATATATATATATATATATATATATATATATATATATATATATATATATAAATCAGTGACTATAGCATCCTGGGTTTGAAGATAAACTCTAAACAGCAACAAGGCCTCTTATCAAAAGGTTTTGAAAAGCAAGGAATGATCTTTTAATTGTTGTTGTTCCCAGGTCTACCCTGACCCAGAGCAGTAGCACCTGTAAGAGTCCCAGCTACAGGCAAGTAATTAACTTTAAAACACTATGAAAGTGTAGAAGTAGATTTTTATGGGTAAAAATACATTTTTGAAAAAAAAAAAAATTATTACCAGCAATACATCTGGCTCTCAACAAAAACCCTCTTTACAAAAATATATCAATGAAATCTCATCTACAAATTGATTTATTACAAAGAATACATATTCTATTCATACCAACATGTCCTAAAAATCTTTTCAGTATTAAATAACTCATATATATTGATATGCAGTAAAACAAAATAAACCAAACCAAAAACTATAAAGCATAAATAAATATCATATTACTATATTTAGTGAGCACATGTGCTTGAGTTGCTATTCCAGTTTTTTTTTTTTTGTTTGTTTGTTTTCTTATGCAATTAATAACAAAGGGTTTAAATCAAGAATATCAACTAAAGAAAATGTTTCTCCCAGCAGGAATCGAACTTGTATCTCCTTGTCCATCAGGGAAGCTGTTGAGAAAAGTAACACAGTTCTGGAGGGACAGTTTTCTTTAGTAGGACTTCTTGATTTAGACCACTTGCTAATTTCATTGTTTTAGAAGATAAAAAAAAAACAAGTATAGCAGATCAAACACTTGTACTCACTAAAAATAACATTTATAATAATGAAGAAATAATGTCAGATTAAAAAATTCATTTTAAAATAAATAAATATATAAGCACACATTGCATATATATCTTATATATAAAGTACAGTGTATGTGTGTGTTTGTGCATGAGTGTTCAAGCAACTCCTCCACTCCCACTGGTCCAATTTCAAAATAATAGGTCATTCAAAAGCCCAAGAAAAGTTAGGCACAGGGAATGATTTACATTGAGTTCAGATTCAGGATTGCCAGATTATGCGAGGTTAAAAATATATATTAATACATTATATTAGCTATTATCATTGTTTTCATGATTCAAGGAGATTAACTGTTATTTTCCTTTTGTATTCCAAATTGCAGTGCATGTTTTATTATAAACTAGCTTAAAAGCTTCCCTATCAGACAGCATTTAAGCTAGCTCCAGTGGAGGCCACATGGTTTGGCTATCATCACAATAGCTAGGGTGGAGTAGATTTGATAGGCATCAATAAACTACAGAAGAACTCAAAAAGCTGCATTTAAGTATTGAATTGAAAAAGATCAATGATAATTCTCCTGATGCCACTTAATTTAAAGATTGTTTGATGTATGTAGAAACTTATTTCCCGTACAAACAATTATTTTTATTTCATGGATGACAGAACAGGGGCCAATTTATAAGATAAAATTAATATAGTGTAAAGATGGGAATATAGAATTAGTTATACATTCAACATTTGAAGAGTTAGAGAAACATAATAGCTAATTAAGTAAAAGCTATATTATGGAATCTATATAAATAAATGTGAAATTACAGATCAATTCTCCCATGAATTTGGAGATAAAAAAGCTCCAACTGTACTTTATTGTAATTTACACACGAGGTATTTACTCTGTTTCCCCACTAAGATGAGTTGTGACACAAGGTTTTTTTTAAGATGGGAACCTGAGCATGTACACCCGAACAAAAATGGCCCACAGACCCAGCAGTTGCACTGGCCTCAGTGCAAGCACCAATACCTCTCTCTGATGCAATGAGAGGGAGCAGCCTCAGGCAACTGTTCCCCAGGGCTGGACACCTCTCAGTATAATTTTCCTCAGTTGCAACTCTGCCCAAAGACAGAGATGCAATTGAAAGATGATAAATAGATGTGTTACAAATGCCTCCAAGGAGCAGTTTACACACTCAGAGCTCAATATCTGTATTATGTATTATTTAATACTAGGCAATATCACTCTTCAGGTATAACTAATTTGCATATTGATTTTAAAAACATTTATTTCATTAATTAACTGTCCTTCAGTATTGTTCTTTTATTCAAGGATTGTTTTGATTTTCATATCAAAAATAGTTCTGTTTAGGAATATCATCTAATATAATGCAGAAAAGGGTTTGAAATTTGCATTTTACTTGGCCTTCAACAAGTTGTCATCTATTTGTAACACTTTCCTTAACTATAACAAACCAATTTATAAATGAAATGTTCATTTATAATTTTTGTTTCAAAGATTTCAGTAGTGAATATATCTTACTTTGTTAAGCAATAATGAGTGGGCCTGCTAATACATGCTAGTATATATATATATATATATATATATATATATATATATATATATATATATGTGAAAAGTGTATATAAATATAAATAAATATATATATGTATAATTATTTATATATTATATCTGGTACTTATTAGAAAGCTCAATATCAGAGATATCCAACCAAATATATATATATATATGAGATAACAGTATATATTTTTTTACTATAGAAATTTAATGACAAAGTGGAAAAAGTTTATTGTGACATGTTTCAGACTTCATCAGACTAATTTTATGTTGAACATAACAAAATTAGTCCGATGAAATCCTGAAGGACAAAATGCATCACAAGTTAATTTTTTCCATTTTGTCATAAAATTTCCCCAATACATACACACACACACACGCACACACACACACACACATATATATATATATATATATATATATATATATATATATATATATGAAGTGGAATATTTTTATTAAAGATGCATTTCACCAGGGAAAATATATGCTCTCTCTGGTTTCAATAGTTTAAATGAATGAAAGACAAAAATATGTGTGAGGAAAATACCTTGCAATCTCTGAGGACAAGTGGATATCATAAATCAAATAAATTACCATAGCTTATCACTTCCAGATATCCATACTTGAAGAGTGTCTGTCCACCTGTGTATTTTATCTATATTAGAGTGGTATTGTAGGATTTTAAATCAGGGACTTCTATTTTTATACTTGTGCATACATACACATATATATGCCCATCAATATATACCTGTGCATATATATATACATATATATATATATATATATATATATATATATATATATATATATATATGTATTATTTATGTGTATATATATATATATGTATGTATGTGTATATTGATAGATAGATAGATAAATAGATAGATAGATAGATATGTTATATATTTGTTTCGATGATATATATGTATATATTCACCACTAAATATATATATATATATATATATATATATATATATATATATATATATATATATATATGTAGTACCGGTAATTGATCCATTGGCATATAATCAGTGTGAATCCTAGTAGTACCATTTATTAAAACTGATCCACAGAGAGCTCAATGTTTTTATTTTAACAGAGCATATGTATTTTTACAGCAAAAAAACAAAAATTACCTCAACAGCGGAATAGACTATTTCAAACCATTCTTCAACAGCTTTTGTCAGCCTCTAAGTGCTTGTCTCAGAGCACTGTTCTATATTTATTTTCAAAGTCAGTCCCTCTCTGGTAGGAACCTAGTTAATGAGAGTGGGTTTGTGTTAGCAATTGGTGGGGGTGTAATGTATCTTATCTCAGGGGAAGTGGTCTGTGTTTGGAATTTATTTATGGTTAGGATTTTTGTTTGTAGTTTAATATTAGGTCCTACTATATAGTGTTTCTTATAAAGGTCCAGGAGTACGTTTGTCTGTTTTTCTGGGATTCACAATAGACCTAGTTCTATTTTTTGTTGGATTTATTAGTCTAGATTGTGTATTGTTGGTAACTTTGAATATAAATTTAGAATGGTGCTCCGAGACAAGCACTTAGAAGCTGATGAAAGCCGTTGAAGAACAATTTGAAATAGTCTATTCCACTGTTGAGGTAATTTTTTTATTTTTTTGCTGTAACATATATATATATGGTGATTTTCTAAGTGTAGCTTTGATGTGACACAAGGCTGAAAGCTTGGGGCACCCAGTGAGGATTTAACTCACTACTCAGTCATAACTGATTTAGTGAGATGAGTTTACTAACCATAACACCATGTCAAAGTTCCTGATATATATGCATATATGATAAAATATAGTTTTAAAGGATGCTTATATTTATAGTGTTACACATGCTCTGGAACAGAGCATGTGTAATTATAAGAAGCTTGAAAACTGATGATAACACCGAATGACAACAGTTTATTTCATGCTTGATCGAAGTGTCCAAACTTCTTATGCGTATAAGAAAAAAAATCAACTTTGCACCAATGAAAATTACATATATAAATAAAATGAGAAATATAAACAGCCAATTGCTGATATCCACTGATGAGTTGAGTAATTGCTGGAGTGTCATCTTTGAGCCAAAATGCTTAAGGTAACACCAATCAGCTAAGTGATAAACTTTATATTTTTATTAATTCTGTTATATATATATATATATATATATATATATATATATATATATATATATATATATATATATATATATACTCGACTCTCCCATTGAATTCGACGGATGAGGGTCAAGCAGATCAGTTCCTAGGAAACCGACAGTTCGACAACTGCACATGAGAATTGATTATAGGGGTGAAGGTTTCATGCAGGACTATCCACACTTTTTGAAGGGCTGAATACAGAGACCTGGTGCACTACATGTCACAAAGTCCCCAAATGACCTTCTGCAGGTTTTGAATTCAGAGCTGTCCTTCTCCAAGACTAGTTGCCATCCAAGGCTATAGAAACCAGTCTGTCCTGCTATTTTACCCATAGCTGGAGGGAGAAGAAGAGGATTCACACCTTTTCCAAGGGTATTAGCACATAAGTGAATGTAATGGATTCAACCAGAATTTGAACTCAGCTCTCCGATTCCTTAAGTTGAAGATCAAATGTAGATCAGATATGGATAGGAATCTGACAAGATGATAAAATGAAATAAAGAACAAAGTAGGAAACAAATCTCAATCTAACATGTTTCAACTTTATTACGGCTTCAGCAGAGATTGAGAATAAAAATGAAACACAAAACAAAACTCAATAAAATGGAACCCACCATGAAATTCACACACAAAAACAAACAACTCTCTACCTTTCCTTGACATCTTATTAATACACAACAATGATAAATTAGATTTTAAAGTTTACCAAAAACCACAAAAACGACCTAATCAATTTCTGTTCCCAACATAACCAAAGAATAAAATCTGGATTAATGATAGAATCTTACATCAGAATCCTAAGAATATCTAGTGCTGTAAACCTAAATGTAGAAGAGGAATAGTGTGAGAAAACATTCAAAGTTCTCCACTACCTTGAAAAAATCCAAAGGAGAATCAGCAGTATTATTGACTTACATGAGTGAAACCGAATAAAAATAATATATCTTTCCATTTTCTGAGTCTTTTGGATAATGGCTGAGGGAATAAGTCTATATATCTGAATATATTTCATCATGTAAGTGTGCAGGGTTGGTCAATATCAGCTAAACTGAATCATGGCTTACAAGTTATAATCTCTTGACTAAATGCAAGAATCAATACTAGCTAAAATACTAGACCAATTTCCAAATGTTGTGTGTTTGACTGAGCACTCTAAATGAGCAAACATGTAGCAGACTAAGTTAAGCCAGACATGTTACTGAATAGATTGCATATAAGATAGTATAATTAAAACACAGAGGGTAAAAATGAACATAAAGTCATCATACTACTACCACCACCACCACCACTTGAGTGGATAGCTATACACATTTTAAAGTGCGTGGGCAGTAGCCATGGCCAAGTATTTGTGTTTACTTTATTTTTGATTCTTTATCTGAGACAGAAAATTTTCATTGCTGGAGGTGAAGATATTCTCACAGTAGGTATTGATTTTGGAGGCTGTTCCAGCTTTGCTGATGTTGAAATGAGCTGGAAAAGAGGTTGTATGAGATTTTTAATAGTGTGTTTAGGATGTCATATTTTCAAAAACAGAGATTATGTTATTGGTCAAATAATGGTAATGGTAATATTAACAGTTTTCCTACAAGGAAACACTTGGCATTCATTAATCAAGCAGTATTACTATCAGTTAAATTTACAAAATCTTTCTCTTAAAACAATTTTTCAAGAAAATGGGTTTTTCAAGTTCAGTAGCTGTTATTGCTCTTTCCAGTATTGATTAGGGTTTCTTTTCAAACCTTTTATTTCAAGTCATGTGGAGTGAAACATACACATCTTGATTATCTTATTATTTTCTCTTTGAGTTACATGTACTATCCATTTTAGTTGTTGCAGCTGTTGGTAGTCCTCAAGTGATATGGCTTCAGTTATTTCACACAATTCTTTGTTTGCAATTCTGATGTACCAGTCCACAATGTTCAAAAAACAATGATCTTTACAAATACCTTCAAGCTACACTTATTCAAAGCTATTTTAAATTGAACTGAGAAAGCTGTTGATTGTTTCATTGATCTGAGAAAGCTGTTATATATACAGCTGATAGTTTAGATATTTCTGAATGTGTTTGGTGCTATGCATGACATCCATATGAAAGTCTCAATCTGATGAATTATTTGAGAACATGACTCGAGTTTTTAAACTGGCAATATTAATTACAGTTACCTTCTTTTATGCACTGTGCCCCTTTAAGATGTTGGGAATTTTTCTATTCCCCCTCATGTTATGCCTTTACAGCTTTCCTGCAGTCAAGAAGGCTGGAGCGTACAATGGGCGAAACATGAATATGGCAATGAAGATGAGGACAACAGTCTGAACAATGTAAATAGTATATATATATATATATATATATATATATATATATATATATATATATATATCATTAGAGATAAGATAAGCAGCTTTCAAAAGTGTCTGCCCCAAAATGCACATTGTAAAAAAGATTGCTCAATGCCATAAAAAATGGCAGAGCTTTAATATATGTTAATAATGTTATCTCAGGTGATCAATGACTGACCATGACTTCCAGTTCCATGTGCTTTCATGCAGTCATCAGGTGACCACTTGATGACTGCATGAAAGTGCATGAAACTCGAAGTCATGGCTGGTCACTGCTCACCTAAGATTTGACTTAAAACATATATATATATATATGTATATACATATATATATTCATTCATTTATAATACTACTCATACTTTCTGTAGAGATGACAAAATAAAAGCAGAAAACGAATGTAAATTAGATAACCTCTGGAAACTTCAGTCAATATGCAAAAAACAAGGTTTTTAGCAATCTATATAATAAATGCAAATATCAGTGTGTCACTCTATCAAATTTTTTCAATTAAAGGGACACAACACTCTAACTTTCAATAGCTCATATTCTTCTATATAATAAATGTGAATATCACTGTATCGTGACACCCACCAGTGGTTGCAGTGCCAATATGTGATGACCTCTGGTCGCGACGCCAATATGTGACACTGTGCTGTCGGCCCGTGGTCAACTGCCAAGATGTTGGAAGCAATGGCTCTCTACAACTTCCTATCCTTTTTAGCTCTAAGCAATGTTTGCTTTTTTTTCTATCCTTCTCACTCTCTGTTCTGTTAGTTGATCATTGCTCTTCACAACTTCCTATCCTTTGTATCTGCAAGCAGTGTTTATCTCTCCTTAATATCCTTCCCAAACTCTGTTTTGACACCCATTTACACAAGCTTGTTAGATAAGCGATCATGGCTCTCCACAACTTCCTATGCTTTGTAGCATTTAGTAAGTTTTCTCTTTTTACCATCACTCCCACTCTATCTTCTGCCATCCATTTACACAAGCTGATTAGGTAGGTGATCATGGCTCTCCACAACTTCCTATCCTTTGTGGGTTGCCTAATACTCTATTTTTGGCAAATCTAACTTATACATAGACTGAGCATGCCAAAGTCATGTACTTTCCAGAGTGACAGAATAAGCACACCATTTTTCCAACATTTTCAGCACTGAATCATATTTATGAGTTTCACTTGAAGACTTCAGCGAACTTGGGACCCAAAAGAGACCCTAAATATTGACATATCTAATTTTGTTTGGTTTATGTCTCAAAAAATGTTCAAAAGGAAGTTTCTTTTTTGTATAATCTATCATTAAATTTTAATTGTATGTAAAGATAATGACATCTGAACTCAATCAATATGACTTAAATTTCATAAATTTTTTTTTCAGGTCACAAAGAAACTTAGAAGTATCAGAAAAATTAAAGTAAATATTATGCCAATTAAAGATTGTACAATGACTGACCATGATTAAATGTAAATAAATAGCAGAACTACCCAACAAACAGAATTGACAAAGTTTGCAATAAACAATAACAAGAAAAAGAAAAGAAACAAACCAAGCAAAAAATAATATAAATCAAGCAAACAATATATGCAAGGCAAATTAACAGTAATAAGGCAAAGCAACAGTAATACAGCAAAAAGTTCACAAACTAAGAATTTAACTTGATGCACAAGAGCAAGTTTGCATAAGCAAATGTAGCATTCTGACTTCAAGACAAGACAGATTAGGACTGAGTCATATGAAACCGGGATCTAGCTCTAGCATATTTTATTGGTTAGGAAGAAATCCAAACATGTATTTCTGTGCTTCTGCCTATAAGTTAGGGAGTAAAAAGTGTTTTTCAGTCATTCTCCCAGAAAGATTGGAACCAAAAAATGAAATAAAATTCAATTTAAAAAAATACATGAGAAAATTAAAGTAAACAATGCATGTTCATATCTAAAACATTTGTAGGGACAATGCCATATAAAATTTTTGATTTAGCTCTTTACTGTTACAAACATAATAATGACAATGATCTGTTTAAAGACTGCCTAAGAACTTGTATTATGTTCTTAAATAAGCTCATCAGATCTAGACTCTCATGTGGAAGTCATGCATTGCATTCAACTCATTTTGAAATGATTTAAACTATCACCTATATACAAGTGTTTTCTCAGATCAATGATTAAAAAATGGCTTCAAATGAATGAACCCTGTTGGTATTTAAGAAGGCTATCCTTCATCAGATCTCATAGACTGGTGCTACAATATCACAAAGTACTTTACCAAATAACAAATGTCACATCATTTGAAAATGTTCTGCAGCAGTAAGACACTAAAATGGATAGTACAACAAAGAGAAATTAAGGATATAACTAAAACATTAACTTTTTACACAAACTAAAATAAAAGATTAGGAAAGGAAACTCAAGGACATATGGCACAGTGGATAAAGGCGTTGGTTAGATCCAGTGACAAGACCCAAAGAGTGTGAGTTCAATACCCGGTTAAGGCATATATTTTACTATGTGGTGTTTCTGCAAAAAATGATTTTATAAAAAAAAACATCATTTGAAGACTTCCAACAGAAGCAACAACTAAAATGAAAAGAAAATATTACTAAGAGGGAAAATAATAATATAAACATAATGTTCCACAAAATCTTTCTCTTAATACTATTTTCCTGAAAAATAGTATTAAGAGAAAGACTTTATTACAGCTAAAAGGGAGTAGGAAGTTGTGGAAAGCCATGATCACCTATCGAACAAGCTTGTGTAAATGGATGGCAGAACAGGGATTGGAAAGAATAGAAAAAAAAAAGCAAATATTGAGCTTAGAGTTAAAATGGATAGGAAGTTGTAGAGAGCCATTGCTTCCAACTTCTTGAATAGACATAATGCATAAAAGAAGGTATCTTTAATTAATATTGCCAATTTAAAAATTTGATTCATGCTCTCAAGTAACCTCATCAGATCAAAACTTTCATATGGATGTCATGCATGGCATAACATTGAAACCTCATGATGTGCTCTAGAAACCTCAATTGTCTCTTCCTGATGAAGATTAAGTATTTGTTGTGCTTTTTGTCTCCATTTTCTACAAAACTCTATTGTTGCTGACATGTTCAATCCATGGTATCCTTAGTATCCTTCTGTAGAACAACATTTCTATTACTTCAAGTCTCCTCTTCATCTTTGAGGAGGTCATCCAGCACTCACTCCCAAACAGGAGGACAGTTATCATGTAATAGTTCAGCACTATATACAAAAAACAGTATGTTTCGAATAAAATAAATTAGTAAATTTGCATATTAAATTTTGTGAAAAAAAAAAATGAAATCATTATTATAAACTATAATTAAGTGAAAGTTTAGAGAATCTGTAATTAAATGAGATAAAATAATGAAGAATTACTTTTTGCAAAGCCTGTCTAAGAATTAAGCATGAAACTTGTCATTTTGGACTTCCCAGAAGCTTAACTCCTCAGCTATCAATGAAACCAGTGATGGCAGCGGAAACTGCCAGATATATACAACTGGCAGAGTAGCATTTCCCTTCGTACAGAAAAAAAAAAAAATAGGTAGGTGTGGTAACAAACTCAATACTACCAAACTCTGGAGTTTCCATTCTATATAAAGCAGTAAAAAATGAAAATAAAAAATATCTTATCGAAGCAGGATGAAAGGGATGGGTTGGGAGAAAATGCAGTTTTGAAAAGAATGTAGAGGTGGAAGATGTAAGCAGAGGTTTTGATGCCAAAATGCGCCCGGGTCAGAAAGGGGAAAAATGAAGTGGTGAGAGGGAAAGAAAAAGAAACTGTTAAAGAGAGAAAGAGAATGGATTAACGGGAGAAGGGATAAAGTTGAATAAAATAAAAAAAAAGAAAAAGAAAGAGAATAAAATAAATAGAAAGAAAGTCAGTGAAAGGGGAGAGAAACAGAAAGCAACATAGAGATAAAAATGGAGAAAAAGAGAGATACACAGAAAGAGTAAGTGAAAGAGAGGATATGTGTGTGTGTGTGTGTCAGAGAGAGAGAGAGAGACCGAGTGAAAGAGAGAGTGAGAGAAAGATGGAAGGAAAAAAAAAAATAAAAGAAACAAATGAGTGAGAAAGAGGAAGTTGAAATGGAAACTGCAGGAACTGCAACAGAAAGAATATATTGGCAAGTGAGTCGCAGCAGTAGAAGCAGAAGCATTTACCATTATTATCAGGAATACTTTCTTGCCAACATCACTATTATTATTGTTGTTTTTCTTCTCTTCTTCCTATTCAGTCATGTTTGCATACCCAGCATTACCGCCACTGCTACAACTTTACAAGTGTCATCATCATATCATCATCATCATCATTGTCATTATCATCATCACCATCATCACTTCTGTTATATTTTTATATATATATTCGCAAAATTAATATCAGTTGCCTCCCAATGAATATCAAGTGACAGCAAGTCTTCTCAGTACCCCCGCCTTCTCCCCAATAGTCTTGAAAAATATATTATTAGTTTTATTGTTTTATTGTTGTTGTTATACTATTAGTAGCATTTGTAATAGTGAATATTTCTACTGGTTTTCTTACTATCACTATCTTCATATCAATTAATATTATTAGTAGACTATTATTGATAGTTTTGTCCATTTTATCATGGCCACCACTATTACTAAATAACTAATGTAATAACATATCAACTACAGTGTTCGGATCATTCTCCTTTCTGTATTATTATTATTATTATTATTATTATTATTATTATTATTATTATTATTAATAATAATAATAATAATAATAATTCATTTGAGACTGAGTACCAGCAACTCTCCTCAAATCTTTAGCACCTTTTTTCCTTGCAAACCCAATAAAACCATAGTATACATTTGTATGCTTATGTCAGATATTATTATTTTTATTAAACTACAACTTATAACTATTCTTCTTCTCATTATTATTATTATTATTATTTTATTATTATTCAGAGTTTATTCTTTATGCCCTGTTTAGTTCATTCATTGAGCTTTGTCCATGCCTTGGGCTATGGGCTACCATGAGGGTGTAATAGATTTATTTGGTCGCTAGAATCTTCCTTAATATATGAGTAGTGACAAGAAGGACAGTCTTCTGGATTTCCTGTAACTTGATCTTGACTGGGATTTTATTGGTGTACCTCTGACCAGACCAAGTGCACTTATTACCACTTGGTATTGTTGTGGTCTTCATGTTCCA